>CM051024.1:10687008-11287008 GCA_027627225.1 Congeria kusceri
CCTTTTTTCACAAATTTAAATCCAAAATTCACAATTGCTCGATAGCTTTCGTTTAACTTTTTGTCTGCTTTATTTTTATTCCATGCAAAGATTTTCTTCTAGACTGATTAAGATATTTCTATCAAAACGCATATAATATGTTCAAATTCAAGTAAAATTGTGTAATTTAACCTTGATAGAATAATTTAATACACAATAGCTTGAAATATTGCTTACACAAAATATGGTATTACGGCGTTAATTTTTACAATACAGAGGGCCCCAGCCCCATTCACACAGAACTGAAAGAAAAAACACTGATGTAGTTTCGTACAAAAACCTAGTTTTATGATTCATGATTCACGACATTAATAAGGCCCACTCCCACGAAGCGTTAAACATGCGCGCTTTCGGCACAGCATACTGAGCATTATCTATGATGAGTCAATCTCGCAATAAACTTCCTACTTAATTGGCAGTTGGCTATTCAAATGCACTTACACGGGATGAAGTATCAAGATCGGTATCATTATAGGGAAAGATCTAGGATCAGAAAAGGTACGAGGTCAGCTGCTCAAAAGAAGCAGGGTGGAAAATCGGGCCAGTTCTTTGCAATTTTCCAATAATTTGCTTAACCGAGGGTTAGGGTTAGTTAAGGTTTTTAGGCATGGTGTGTTCAATTGTCATTTAAGATTAATTTTCGAAATATATTCACAAAGGTACGTCTTCATTCGTTTTAACAGAAAATATTGCTATGACTACGTATGTTTTCTAATAAACGAGCTGTTCAAAAGTATAACTATACACTGATTACACCCAAAAACTTATGCTGCCACATTTTCATGAAAGTTAGCGAAAGTTAAGTCAGTGGAAGTAAAAATGTTTTATTACTCAACAATCAAATTTTTTTAAATAATTTTTGGACACAAAGTATTTATTGTTAAAGGAGTGGGTGGGGAGGGGTGCATTGGTAACAATTACTGGGACCCCAACTCTTTAGGAGTAGAGAGTCCATGTTCTGCAATCCTAGCGAGCCGAGCAGTTTCCATGTGATCTACGCATTTGAGTAAATTTCGGCCCACATACCAGCACAGCCATGTGGGCCAGTACTGAACTCAAATAGGCTAAAACAAAATATACACATGGTATTTGATTTAACTGGCGATCTTGTATTAATATTTCGCCATAATGGTATTGAGAGTGAAGGCAATAAATACATGATTCATGTTAGAATAAAAGTCTGAAAGCCATAATTGCTTTCATTTTATTTTTTTAAATAAAATCATGCATATATATATATCGTTTGCTGTATCTGTGGCCACAACAGTCAGAAAAGTCATACTTGAGGGTCACCGATTGTGTTGAAGACGTTGAAAGGACTGATAACATGCTGATATTAGTAGCTTTATTTAATAAAGCACTCTTAAGTGTATACTGTTTTAGTTTTCTTTAAATATAGAGTTTTTATCGTATTTAAATGTTTCTTGCAAAAAATGTGGCCAGTAATAGTTTGTACGGGCCAGTAATATTTCGGGCATTACCGATCCTCGTCGCCAGTAATAAATTCATGACTTTCACGTAGAAAGCCGTAGTGTTATTTTGCCCCCTTGTATACACTCAGGGCCCTCAATCAGTTTTGGGGGAAGGGACCCACTGCCCTCTGGAGGGGGAATTTTGACTGACCGGGGGAATATTTTAATATGGAAGTTTTTACAGATTAACTGATTTGAAAACTAACTCAACCCGAACAAAGTCCTATCTTACTGTCGTTTGGTAAAAACGTCATGTAATCTTTACGGCAAATGAAACTCCTATAAATATAACTTTGATTATTTTTTAACACAAAAAAAAACAGCTCAGAATCTACAGATAACGCTTAAAATGTGGACTAGGCTGCGGTATACATGTAACGTTGCAGCTACACTACGTCTAGCGTGATTTCTGCCTTCTGCGACGCACCACCGTGATTCAGCCCAGCGTGACACACTACTATAGTCACCGCGATAAACCGTGGAACACTGTGGAACGCGGTGATGTCGCCGTGGCGAATCGCGGTGACCGCGGTGACAGTCTCGATAAAAAATGTTGATAAGAAATCGCCGTGGATCGCGGTGATTTTAGCGAGTCATAATTTCACATTGAGCTGTTTAAAAAATATTTTACGTTTTATTTCAGGTACGACCAAGAACATGGTTTTCGGAAAATACGGAACATTATGACAAAACGGGAAAATGAAAATATGCGTCAGTCAAATCACAAAGACCTCATCAAATTCGTTGTCCGATTCTATGACAAATCTTTGCATTTTTAATATGACTATCAAAACAATTGATTAACATGTCGGTAAAAAACGTCATTTTATAACAATGATTGACATAACCAACACCTTTGTTCTCTGTAAAAGTTCGAATGGCGGAGCTATGCACGTGCTCTTTCATAATAGGACGATTGCCACTGAGTAACAAACACGCGATTGGTTAAGCATGTCGCTTCTCTAAACAAAAGAAGCGAATTTTATCGCCGAGAAAGGTGTTATTTTATGGTTTCTTGTCGGCTTTACTTTGAAGACATCAAACTGTCAATTCACGCAGATTGCGAATTTTCGCGAGACTTGTATTAATGCCCTTGACTCTTTGTTTACGATTTCACAACACAACTGCGAACATGGAAAAAAGATTAAAGTTGCAAACTGTGATTATATTAATTGGTAAGTATAGGTTAATAGAAGACGATTTGTACTTTGCGAATAGTAAACGGTCTGAAATATCGAACTGTACTTGTTCATTCACATGTACCTGTATTTCACCGCGATCGCAGTGGTCCACCGTGAGATTGATTTCCCGATAACGCCCGCGGTGCTCACCCACTATCACCGCGATTCTATCGCGATGGAACCACCTTTTAATCGCGGTGATTTTCCACGCTGACGAAAAATTGTCCACGGTGGGTCTGTGTTTTAGACGGAAATCACGCTAGACGTAGTGTATACTGGCGTCATTTCCACGAGTTTTTTGCCCGGGTAATAAATAGTTAGCGCGTTTTTCTAGCTCAGCAAAATTTTATAACGGAGATATGAAAATAATATAATTAATTTCAATATGCAACACATATTTTGTTTGTAAAAGTAATTTGCAGTCCCGCTTTTTTAATTATTAATTGAATGTATTTCTTTAAAAGACAGAAAATGGAAATACACTACAACTCCATTATATCACGATTCGCGGGGTCCATGGATCGCAATCGCGATATAACTTGTCAGGTCATTCATGTGCATATACATGTAATCACAAGCCAATTTTCGCTATCTCAAAAAGTAAATGTAATTAAATGAACTTTATGAAAAGCATTTGTTCGGCTAGAAAAGAACACAAAAATTGTACTGACGTACAACGCCCCTTCATCCGCATGGAAAGCGTGGGTGAATTGATGGCCATATAAAAACTTTGTAGCGCAGAGAACTGTGAGATCTTTACTTTTGAATACAAGTTTTGTAGCGCCAATTTTTTTTTATCGCCATCGATGTGCAGTTAACATTTCCTCTTAAACAAAAAAAACTTCTGCCGTATCGACAACGTTACTGTCGTTCATTTAGGTCAGTATTGATTTATGACATACAGGTACAGTGTATACCCTCCACATGGACAGCGTGTAATTCGGCTGCTAATTAAAGCGACAGCAGTGAAAGGACGTTGTCATGGGTGGCACGCGCAATATAAGCTGATGATGTCAAACTGTTTCACTTTTATGTTGAACGATCGGTTTATTGTTTATCGCACATAACATGTGTCAATGAAATATTAGCAATGTAGAGATCTAGACCAAAAAGGATATACTTATGATGTGGACGATTATTGGCATCTTAACTAGGTTTTGTGTTAATTTTTTATTTTTTTGTGTGTGCAGACCTCAAAGGGGGAATTTTTCCATTGTTTAGGAAAAAAAAAACATATCCTCTAGTGACCTAATTCTGGTGACATAAGGGACTAATGAGCAAAATCTCTTTTGCAGTGTTAGTAATGCAATAACGAATGAATTACCTTCAAAGAATTATTTAATTCCAGTATATTGCATCTAAAAATTGTTTAATTGCACAAAGCAGGGGTCTGTCTCTGGTTTGGGGGAAGAGTACCTGTACTCTCAGGTGGGGGGATTTTAGCGTCGTTTTACACAGAAGGGGGAATTTTGACTTCGCAAACGATTCAAAAATAAAAACTATTAATTATACATTTCAAATCACTTTATTTAGTATTACTCTGTACCTAACAACTTTATTCATGATTAAGTATCAATAAATTGAATATTATAGTAACGAGTCAATTTTGTAAACATAGTCACTTGACCATTGTAAACATAGTCACTTGACCATTGTAAACATAGTCACTTGACCATTGTAAACATAGTCACTTGACCATTGTAAACATAGTCACTTGACCATTGTAAACATAGTCACTTGACCATTGTAAACATAGTCACTTGACCATTATTAAATATGAATGTGGAGAAGTAGTTTTTTCACTTACAATTTTTAACCTTAATTAGTTTGGCTAAACTACTAATACTACTTCTTATACAGTAATAGACTACGTTATCGACTGTGAGACACAATATTTGTGCCTTTTTGCTGTACCTGTTTCGATTACTTTTTAGCAGAAGCCCTTTCCCCACAACATAAATTACGGTTCCAGGCAAATAAGCTACATGTAGCAGTAAACTATATAGAAATAAAAGCAACAATAATCGGGAACCAGACGAGTCAAACGGTCATTTAACGTGACCACGTGGAGTTGTTCGGATTTTATCCTTAATCGTTAGCCAGTGTTAAAGTAAATTTGATACCGGAAAATTACTCCCAAAAACAAAAACAAATTCAATGGCAATTCTTTTAGGGGGAATTTTGGCCCGAAATGGGGGGGGGAAACTTTTTTGTTGGGGGAATGATGCCGAATTTCGGCATTAAAAAAACGGAGATCGAGACCCCTGCAAAGTAATCCAATGCAATAAGAATAAAATTCACAGTCACTGTAATATCGTTTGGCATAAACAATGCTGACCTAATTCAGGTGACGTAACTTTACACAAAACAAAGGGACTGTACTCTGTAGAAACCAGCATATAGGTGAGAAAGAAGCTGTCATTCAAAGTTTTGCGTTTACCCTAATTCAGTCGTCTGCTTGGAAATAACAGTGTTTAGTGATTACTGGTGTTAAGCAATGGCTATAAAATTACATGTTAGTAAAATGGAATAGCTTTTATCAGGTTAGATATTTAAATTGATTTATACATGTTTTCTCCAATTTTTCGTAATGTTTATTATTATTTTAATTGAAAATCATTTTAGTGTACGATATTGGATTAGCGCATGCGTGTGATGTCATCCAAATATCAAATCACCGCAATGAGGTCTCCCACGGAATGAGGTCACTTTACGATACTTCTCAGGTGGGAGAATGGGGCCTATATTCGGCGTCAAAAATCATACATTGAGGGCCCTGACAATATAGACTATGAAGGATAATGTACCACCACAATGTCCACAGAAATGGCCCTTTGGTGGTTAGGTGCTGCATTATAATTATTTGTCTGGTCTGGACTAGTGCTAACAAGTTATGCTACAGTTTAAAGTTCACTTTGCATCGGAACACCATTTATCGTCAACTCCCCTAAATTCGCGACTACCATTGTTTCGCGGATGTTGTTATTGTCACGGGATCGTCTACGGCATGTGCGCATGCGCATACGTGGCCGTGGGAATTTCTTTATACATGTCCAATTGACCATGTGACCGAATATTGTGTGAAGAAACTGCATTTTAAACAGACAAAAGCATTCAACATGATACCCGATATAAAAACACCATGTTTTCTTATTCCCAAAACACCATGTTGTGTTTTTCAATACAAATACAAACCCGAAATAGTTGTTTTCGTCCGATGTTGTAGTAGAACTTCCATATATGGGACATGATTCGGCAGTGTGTCGTAACTAAGGCCGAGCAAAGTTTTTTGTGTGTTTTTCAGTACCCTTAATTTTAAGTGAATTTTCGCCTTTTTCATAGAATTATGGTTACACAAGAGCCATTTAGTAAATTGTACAGGCTCTATTCACCTACAAATTAAAAACACACCCTACAATAATATACTGCAAACAAAATGAAAACAGCAATTGATTTTTTTTTTTCATTCTTAAACTTAATCATCCTGGATTTTAGAATCTATAAGCCACCTTAAAAGAAATAATCCATTTACCTAAAAACGTTTCTCCCCACTGGTATAGTATTACTTAAATGTGCTTTTGTGATGAGGAAGAATTACATTTCAGATTTCTTTTTTTTAATAAAATTCACTGTTAAATACGATAATCCAAAACTTGATGTACATGCGGCCTAATTGAAGATCATTTTCTAGGAATGATGGGATGACGTCATATCCGCGAATCAATGATAGTTAGATAAGATGGCGACTGCTTGACACTTACGTAAACAATGTTGACCTGCTAAAAGTTTTAAACGTTGTTTTGGATAAATAAGTTAAAAAAACAGCGGTATATATATTTATTTTCAAATATTTGTTCTAAATATTATGTTCAAATTGTTGAAATAATTTGATTATTGACATTAAATGTTAGGGTCGCGAATTTACGGTAATCGAGGATACTATGATTTAGTACGATGTTCTCTGCCTTGTAAAATATTTAGTTAACATGGTTAATGACCAGTGCCTATCACTGGCAGCTGTATGCACAACTGACTACTGTTGAGGATACTCATACTATGTTTTGGTGTAGGCTAAAGTAAATACGTCTTCGAGTAACTCTTGATTGGGGTCAAAATGGCCAGTCACCTGGTCAGACTCAAATAAGTTCTTTGCCAAATATATAGCACTTAAAAATAATTGTTTACCAAAGTACGGAATTTTACTAGAAATGTGTGTGACACCAAAACGTATAATCGAAAACAAACAGGCTTACTTACGAGAATTATTTTCACACAAATGAGCGTCTGTTTCGGAAATGTCAAGTTTTCTGTCACGTCATATCCGGTTTCTACTTACTTGAAAATAGTTAGTGGTTACGAGGATGCTAATGTACTGACATGTGACTTTTGTGTAATAAGTTTTTGCTGGAAAAAAACATGGTTGATTTTTTATCAAGGTGAGTAGTTTTTCAAAAAATTAGTTCCTTTGACATGAAAGAAACGTTATGTTGTGTTTAAAATATTACTTACGTTCGTACTAATTAGTTACGTACCATCTAACTTTCGATTTTAGGTCAGAAACCAGTAAATAAAATTTCCATAGGGTCATGTAGTAAAATAGCAATATCTCACGAAGCTTGGAATGTACCTTTGTCATCAACTGTAACATCAAGCACAAAATTCCCCATAACTCAGTTTTGTATTTTAACAGAGTTATGCCTCTTTTCACATATATGCTAAGCAGCTTAAGTTGATCATCTACGATGGAATTTTGTCTGAATTATGTAGAAAAGTCATTAAACTACAAGACTGTCACATATATAAAGGTAATTACTTGTTATTATAAATTACAAAAGTGTTCAAATATGTTAATACGCCGAAAATACCCCTCACCATGATATATTTTCAGGTTAAATTTTTTATTCAATTGACTTGTAAATTCAAAACTTCATAGGTTATTCAATTGAAACTTGGAATATACATTTGCCATCATTTACATCATCAGGTGCCACAAATCACATAACCCAGTTTTGTATTTTGACAAAGTTATTTCCCTTTTCACATCTCCCTTTTTCACATAGATTTTTAGTGTACATTTTTTTAATTCATAAGTCTTATAATTTCTGAACTACATAAGGTATTCACTTGAAATTTGGAATAATATCTACATAATTAACTCCATCATCAGTTGCAACAATCCATATAACACTGTGTTGTATTTTGACAGAGGTTTGCCCACATTTTACAAATTACATAGATTTTTTTGTTAAAGTTTTTGTTCCAAAGTCTTTTGATTTCTAAAGTGAATTCACTTGAAACTTGGAATAAATTGATGAAATAAATGCCATTAACTCAGCTTTGTATTTCAACAAAATTGTGCCCCTTCCACTTTCCAAAATATGTACCAACTGAAATACTTTGAATCTCTGACAGCTCTTGTTCGAACTTAAACTGAAAAGTATTTCACTAAAATTAAGATTAAAATAATAATTTTGAAAAGAACAAAGCGCATGCACCAGCCTTAGGTGACCTCATAACCCATACGATGACAAGAAACTGCATAGAAAGATGCTTGCTTTTTATTGGAGATCGTAATGCTTGGCCTGTTCTAGGTGCTGTAATTTGTTTACAAAGTTATAATTTACAGATTTTGTATTTTAAAATTGTATGAATTCATTATGTGATTAAGAGGAACGGTATCTAAAGAACAGAGCATACTATCCCTTGATCTTGTCGGTCTGGACCGTCACATTTGGCCAAGAGTGTTATTAGTTTACTTTCAATAAACCACTAGAAATGAATAACAGTTGATGTTATTATATGTTAAAGGGTTGGAATATGTTTGCTGTTTGTTAACGATTATACCGACGGCCATTTACATGTTTATCAGCCTATTATAAACCAGTGTTTTGACTTATTTATCAGACAGCATATAATTGCATATCTGTTTTGAAATAAATTAGTAGGTTTAGCAAAATTTTTAATATGTTATAACTGGCTTTTTTATATATAAATAAATGAATAACTGCATACAGAAAAGTCTCTACTGAAATCCACAAAGTATTTATAGCACACGCACATGTGGAAGGCAACCAAACTTGGCAACCAATCAGAAGCGCCGAACTGAGGATTCACAGTGTACATGACAGAGATCTAAATCTAGTCAGTAATTTGGCAAAATATTGCCAATTTACGTACTGTTTTTATGCCCCCAGCATCTTGATGCGGGAGGCATATAGTGATTGTCCTGTCCGTCGGGCCGTCCATCCATTACAAGGTTAAGTAGATTTTACCGTTTCGTCTAGCACCAACACTGCTTACTACAACACTTGCGGATATTTACAGAGTTGTTACTTATGACCGTTCCCAATCCACCCATATCACCCAACCTCACCTTGACATTGACCTAATTTGAACTTTCAAATGGGCTATTTCTGGTTAACTAGATTTTACCATTTCAGCTAGCACCAACACTGCTTACTTCAGCACTTGGATACTTACACAGTTGTTGCTTATGACCATTCCCAATCCACACATATCACCCAACCTCACTTTGACCTTGACCTAATTTGGACCTGGAATGATTCAAATGGTCTGTCCAGTACTAACCAGGGGCATGTGTGTTTTATCAAACACAGAGTCTTGTGTGTTTTTATGTTAAAGACTACACATTTAACTGCTAATTGATATATCAAGCTTCTGTATTTTAAAATGTTTTCACTAAGCGTATATAGATTTATTCATTAAGAGTGCTGGAATGATGGATCAACATGCTATGAAGAAAGTGCATCTCACTTGAAGTAAGTCACCTCTAAAATCATTCGCAATTTCGAAAAAAGCACAACCTAAATTTCACATTTAAAAATAATTTAGTTCCAATTTACATCAAAATGCTCAGGAGACACACCATTTCAGGAAAATGCCATATGAACCAGAATCTGTTGTGCATCTCTTTGTTGTTTTTTTAGCTCACCTGAGCACAAAGTGCTCGTGGTGAGCTTTTATGATCGCCCGTTGTCCGTCGTCTGTGCGTGGGTGCGTGCGTCCGTTGTCAACTTTTCATTCAAACAACATTTCCTCCTAAATCACTTGGCAGATTTTTACCAAACTTCACAGGAATTATCATTGGGTGACCCTCTTTCAAAGTTGTTCAAATCGTTACGGTCCGCTGCATATGTAGGTCACCAGAATGTGTAAACTTAAAATATCTTCTTCTCTGAAACCGCAGGGCCCAGAGGTTTCATATTTGGTATGTAACATCCTATAGTGGTCCTCTACAAAGATTGTTCAAATAATGCCCCTGGGGTCAAAACTGACCACGTCCCGGGGGTCACATGGTTTATATAGAATATATAGCAAAATGACTTTAAAAATCTTTTCCTCTGGAACCACAAACCCAGAGGTTTCATATTTGGTATGTAACATCATATAGTGTTCGTCTACAAAGATTTTTAAAATTATGCCCCTGGGGTCAAAACTGGCCATGCCCTGGGGGTCACATTGTTTATATAGAATATGTAGCAAAATGACTTTAGAAATCTTCTCCTCTGAAACCGTAAGGCCCATATATTTCATATTTGGTTTGTAACATCCTTTAGTGGTCCTTTACAAAGTTTGTTCAAATTATGCCCCTGGGGTCAAAACGGGCCACGCCTGGGGGTCACATGGATTGTATAGTATATATTGCAAAATGACTTTAAAAATCTTCTCCTCTGAAACCGTAAGGCCCAGAGGTTTCATATTTGGTTTGTAACATCCTTTAGTGGTCCTTTACAAAGTTTGTTCAAATTATTCCACTGGGATCAAAACGGGACACGCCCGGGGGTCACATGGTTTTTATAGAATATATAGCAAAATGACCTTAAAAATCTTCTCCTCTGAAACCACAAGGCCCAGAGGTTTCATATTTGGTATGTAACATCCGATAGTGGTCCTCTACAAAGATTCTTCAAAGTATGCCCCTGGGGTCAAAACTGGCTACGCCCTGGGGGTCACATGGTTTATATAGACTTAAATAGCAAAATTTCTTTAAAAATCTTCTCTGAAACCGCAAGGCCCAGAGGTTTCATATTTGGTATGTAACATCCTATAGTGGTCCTCTACAAATATTATTCAATTTATGCCCCTAGGGTCAAAACTGGCCACGCCCCGGGGGGCACATGGTTTATATAGAATATATAGCAAAATGACTTTAAAATCTTCTCCTCTAAAACCACAAGGCCCAGAAGTTTCATATTTGGTATGTAACATCCTATAGTGGTCCTCTATAAAGATTGTTCAAATTATGCCCCTGGGGTCAAAACTGACCACACCCCATGGGTCACATGATTTCTATAAACTTATATAGCAAAATGAGTTAAAAATTCTAATCCTCTGATACCGCAAGGCCTAGGGGTTTCATATTTGGTATGTATATGTGGGTCTCTACAAATATTGTTCAAATTATGTCCCTGGGGTCAAAACTGGTCACGCCCAGGGGGTCACATGGTTTATATAGACTTAAGTAACAAAATGGCTTTGAAAATCGTCTCCTCTGAAATGGCAAGGCCCACAGCTTTCCTATATGTAGTACATAAAATTGCATAGTGGTCCTCTCCAAAGATTGTTCAAATTTTGCCCCTGGGGTCAAATCTGGCCACACCCAAAGGGGTCACATGGTTTATATAGACTTAAATAGCAGAATGACTTTATAAAGCTTTACCTGAAACCGCAATGCCCAGAGGTTTGTGAAGATTGTTCAAATTATGCCCCTGGGATAAATATAAGCCACACCTCGGAGATGCAAATTCTAATTGGGTTACAAGGTCTCAGGTGAGCGTCCTAGGGCCCTCAGGGCCCTCTTGTTTAAATCAGACTATTTAATATACATTCTACTTTTGTGTAGATGTCTGGGGAATGCCTATTTACTGGTATCTTACCTTCACTTATTTGTGTCTCATTATCTATCATTAAATTGTTAAATGTATGGGTAGTTTTATTGACTGAGGTATGGTTTAATTAGTGAAGGTGAGTTTGTATCATTTTTGTCATGCCCACAACAGATAAATATAGGTGCTAAAATTGAAAAAACCCGGTCTGAGAGCACCTTCTGGGAATCCAACCTGTTTCTCATTAGCGAGAGGCTAACCATATCCGAAAGAGCTAGCTCAACAGTGAGACTGTTGGAAGTGCCTTATATGCCAATCACTAAACTCCTCCCTTATTAGATTTTCAGGAGCCAGGCATCCGCATTTCCATGAAAACTTATGTTAGAACTGACAGCATTAAGTAAAAATCAAACAAACCCGGAGTATCCGTGGGAGGTCTTGTGTTCAAATTCTGACGCCAAACATCTACCCACATCTTTTCGACAATGTGGCTGTCATTATAATCAGTGGCGTAGCTACATGTAGGCCTTGTAGGCCCGGGCCTACAACTTCTTCTCAAATGTTACAACAACAATAAATGGTCTAAAAATGCATTTGAAGGCTAAGGCGGTTTAAGGGTCGAACAATTTAATTCCTTATTAAGAGATTGATTAAACGATGATTTAAATATAAAACATTTTATTTATGGAATTTGCCTTCTGACAAAAACATAAATAGACTCAAGCGGATTATTAAGCGTTGCCGGATTATTAAAGCGTCTGCTAACTATTGGCAGTTAAGTTGTACAAAGAGGCTGAAAACGTATCTGCGGTCAACCATGACAACAGACAGGCTTCCCAGCCTTGCAAAGATGCATATACACAGGGAGAAAGCTTTTGACATTGAAAAAGTCATTAATAAACATTTGCGGCCATCAAAAGTCGTAAAATGGAGTTCTATTAAAAAGTGCTGACAGCCATTATTGACACTCTAAGCACCGGACGTGAAGGGATATAGTTAAGGCCCAGGTTATACACTCTATATCATAACATGTATATTCATGTATGTCTGTTTATAACTATTTTGTTTGAAGGACCTGTAAACGAAATTAATTTGATGAAGGCTATTAAGTAAGCAGAGCATGGACTTGTTGCTTTATATGTATATGTTTATACTTTACATTTATCCGCATATTTCATAGTCATATTTAAAATGTTAAAGCGTTGTCTTTGACAAACTTCTAACTCCATATCTTGACCGTATGACTGGGCCTACAACACGAAAATGGCCTAGCTACGCCACTGTTTATAATACTGTCCTGGTAGCCCTCGCATGTCTTCGGAGACTTTAGTCCATTGTGTTGGCCGGTATATTGTGATGTTGCTCAGGTCGAGACTCCTTCACAGTCAGCTTTGTGCACCAGCTTGGCATCCTGCTTTACAAGAGTTTTGTATATTATATTGAAAACAGATTGAAACTTTTCTTTATGCCCCCACCATCAATGATGGGGGTGTTGTTCCTGTCCGTGTATACATATGTACGTATGTTAAGATTCTTGTCAAGACAATAACTTTGTCCAGCATTGAAGGATTTTCAAATAATTTGGCAGTAGTGATAAGCATTTTGAGATGGTGTGTCACACGCACGCAAGAACCAGGTCCCTAGGTCCAAGGTCAAGGTCGGAGTTAAAGGTCAAAGGTCAAATTAAGAATTTAAGCCATTGAATTTGTGCGGACTATAATTTTGTCCAGCATTTAGGGATTTTTAGCTGGACTATTCAACGAATAGTTTGAGCTATACCTTTCACCCGTTGGCGTCGGCGTAATGCTCTGGTTAAGTTTTGTGTGGAAAAAGTCCATACTACTACAGATATTCAATAGGAACTTCACACGTGTATTTCAGGTCATTATGTGAGGTAACTGACCAAGTCCCATAACTCGACTTCAGGGTCATTTTATAAGGTCACTGGCCAAGACCCATTACTGTGACACCCGGCTGTCCGGCTAGCGCAGTGGTTGGTACACTTGCTTCTCACATAGGTGGTCCGGGTTCGCTTTTCACTCCTGGCGCATGTGAGTTTTGTTGTGATTTTTATGATAACCTCAACTTACTTTCATATGTGCTTTATTAAAACTCAGAAGTTATGATTGAATACTAAGGTTGTCTCAATTTGTGCTAGTTTAAAACAATCATAATGTTATTCCGTAACTGCAGACAGAGGTCTGTGAAGACAAAATCTCTGTAATATATGTCGATACAACATTGCTTATTTAAAGTTGTATTGTCATAGTATTAAAACAGAAACAGTATTCATTACTGTATTTATTTACCAGTACAGTGTTCTGCCGTGAATTTGGACTATTGGGGACAAGGGCCCTCTTGGCTTTAAAAAGTGGGGACAAATTACAAAAATGTAGGGACACAGACAAAAAGTTGTTCACCTCATGAATATTCCCAAAGCAGATTTTTGTTTTGAAAAATATGTACTAGCTGTTTTCATTCATGTTTTTTTTTAAATATTTTCTGTTCAAAAAATGATGAATACATAATACTGTGTTCTTTATTAATTCATAACGTTCTGTTGATCAATGTTACACTGCATTCTTAAATACAGTATAACCTTGCTTTATTAATTTTAATTTAAACAAACAATAAAATCCGTTAAAAACATAAGGCGTTAATAATGAAACTTGTTAAAACTACAAAGTGTAACAGTGTTACATCATCAATTAGCCGGGCTTCCAAAACTGTAAGCCGTTAGCAACACTCATAGCAACGGTGTCGGTAATTCGACTTCAAAAGTCTTTGATGTTTCTGCCGAAATGCGGCTGTCATCCAGCAGTTTATCGCTGAAAAGAGTGTTTCACGCTTAGCATGTGGACCGCGTGTGTAATTATTGATTGATACTACTGTATCTGAACTGTTCAAGCGCTGCCGATAAAGCGTTAATGAATTAGTGTTCTAATGAAAAAATAGGTTATAAATTGACGTCACGATCAATGATATAAATTTTACTAAATACGCCAAATGATTGACTTGTAAATTGTGGTAAGGTATGAGTGCTGGGTCCTCACTTAATGCAGCCTCAGGCGCAGAAGGACCTCATAAACTTTAAAATACACGTAGTAATGTTTATTTTTGCTCAGATATTGACTAAGAAACAAAATGTTTATTAGGGGAGATCCGGGTATGTACGGACAACGGGTTACTATGGACAAATCCATAAGTAGGTCGACTTTCCTACATGTTTTCATGTTACTTGTAATGATTTTGCCTTCTTTTAGAAGAGTATTGCTTGGGACAATACATGTCTCAAACTAGCATGTGATGTAATGCATTGGTTATTGTAAGTGGTGCATCATGGGAGCAACCTATTGATTTTGTCCGAGTTCTCCTAAATTTAAAGTGTAAAATAGTGTCCGTAGTTTTCCAATGTAATTTGCAATAGCAAAACCAGTACTGTCCGTAGTTTTCCTCCTCTGTCCAAATTTACCCAGTTGTGGGTGGCCTTGTTTCAGACGTAGTTGAAGTAATTTACACTACATTTAGCTATATGGAATCAACGATACAATCCCAGGAAGACATGGATTTTCCAATTACCTTAAATGTGCATTTTGACGTCCAAGCCCTAATAGACGCGCATGGGGTATTTTTTTGGTTCCGAAATATTTTTTGTCGACCTGTTTTTTCGAACATTAACGAAAAACTAAATGTAATTTCGATAGAAACGATTAAATAGACCGCCATATTTATGTATCCGGAATTGCCTGTATACACTGCAGATCCGCTATATCGCGATCTGTTATATCTCGATGTCCAATATATCGCGAATCGGCGGTGGATCCCGATTTTTTTTCATGTACTTCAATATTTTCCTATTATAAAATGCTTATAAATAAATCCAGTTTGATCCGGATTTTCGTGCCTTCACGGTGTCTCTTTTATTCACACTCTTGTAGTGTGACAAACAATACGCCGACTCGCTCAACATCAAAGTGTAACAGTTTGACGTCATCAGCTTACAGCGCGCGTGCCACCCATGACAACGTCCTTTCACTGCTGTCGCTCTATTTAGCACCCGAATTACACGCAGTCCACGTGGAGGGTGTATACAGTAACTGTATGTCATAAATCAATACTGAGCTATCTGAATCACAATGACGTGATTAATACGGCTTATCTGTTTCTTTTTTGTTTCACGAGAAATGCTAACTGCATATCGTTCGCGATATAGACACCTAATTTTGTTGCTGTGTGCTACGAAACTTTTATACAAAAGTAAAGATCTCAATGTTCTAACTTCTCTGCGCTACAAAGTTTTTATATGGCGATCAATACACCCACGCTTTCCATGCGGACGACGTGATGTTGTACATGATTGTCAGCAATTTTTCGCATGCTTTTTCTAACAGAACAAAGAGTTTACACGAAATACATGTGTATTGTAATTGTTAATAGAATTTATGTTTACTTCATGTGAAAAGTGAAATTCGGATAAGCGTTTCTGACTTTATATTTGTATACGCGATTAGAAATTGATTCAACGGAATTAAATGAATAATATTATATTTTCATATACAAAATGGAATATTTTACATATGGATTGAACACATAATGGATGTTAACTACATTGAAAAGGGTGAGTTATTTACTTAATTACATTTATGTTTGATATCGAGGAAAAACAGGCTAGTGTATACATCTATATCTACTGAATGGCCTGGCAAGTTATATCGCGATCCGGATATATCGCAATCGCGATCCGTGGACCCCGCTAATTGCGATATAATGGAGTTACAGTGTTTAAATAAACCTATGCCCCACTATACGGGTTACATGCAACCATATTGACGCAAGTGAATGTGACCACAAAAATTCATTACGATATTATAAATATTTATTATAAGAACATGTAATAACAGTTTGCGCACGCAAAGCAAGTTTCACACTTCCCACGCGGAGGTTTCAACAACAAACGCTGTCAAAAACAGTCAACCCGAATGTTGTGAACAGTGCCATTATTATACATGTACCGTTAGCGTACATGTATTAACGTTCTAGGTGTTAAGCGTTATGATTGACAACCAAACAAGAAATACTGTTTTAATGTATTCTGATAAACAGGGAGTGTAAATGTAGGCAAATTGTGAGGAAACGTTTTCCAATATTTACTGGTATTTATATTTCATTATTACTAACTACCCACATTATAGCATGAAGTAAAATAGTGTTATGTTATGCTTTTCAACAACTTTCCATGTGTGTCTGCAGTGTCACAGCTCATCACGTTGATCATGACAATAATATAGACTGTACCATTGTGCATTACGTCGTGCAAGTGAGCTCGTCGTGTCCATCGACGATATTATTTAAGACAGTACCATCGTGAATTTTCTCATACGAACAAAGCCCATCGGCCGTATTTAGACTGTACCAATGTGTATCACGTCATTGGAAAGTGCGCATACATGAAATTTGATTTCTGGATAATTGCAGAATTAACAAAAAATGGCTCCATTTAAACGCGCAGGGGTCCTAAAATGACACGTGCCCTGCGCGTCAAAAATGATATTTATGGTAAGTCATCATAATATGGGGATATCCTACAGTGTGAGGCACCACCAAATGACAAGGGGATTCCATGTAACAACGTCCGTACTTACCCGAATCTCCCCTACAGTTATATTGCTAGTCACTTGAGTAATAAAATATTACTGGTGAACTAGTTTTGCTTGATGTTCAAGTAAAACAGTCAAACACTGAGATCTTTCATTTCTTTTATCTACCCTAATGTGGTCAAGTTGTTACAGTATTGTCCGATAAAATTGACCTGGCACTTGTTTGTTTCTATGATGTTTCTTACATTGCCGTTGTTGTACTAGGGGTATCTTTGCAATCAATGTGCTCATTAGATAATATTTTGCTGATATAATACGCATACAATATTAATCTTGAACGATAGACTAATGGTAGAGTGCCTGCTCACTGGTCAGAGGTTATAGCGTTCAAATCAGCATTTCAAATTTTTTTTCAGGGCAATACTGGATTAAAAAAGTTGTTCTATCTGTCATTGTTGTGAACTTTTCCTGAGATAACATTTGCATTTTAATGTGTTTTACCTTCAATGGGGGAGATATACTGTAATTTTTGGTTATTTTTTATGTTTCAAACATTATTCAAGTTATTGTTTGTACAGTACGAGACAATAAAACGAACAAACTTCAAATGCATGCTAATAATAATGATTGTGCAAAAAAAAATGTTGAGACCTAAAAATGATTTGAACCCGCAACGCCATGATTCGTAAGCCACTGCCTTCACTTCACAACCATTGAATTCTCTTTAATTCTATGTCAATAATTATATGCTTAAATTAATTTAAACTCGCCTTCCATACATCGAACTGTTACGAGCGATCGCTTGTATGTATTTTTTCGATAGAAGGTTACAGAAACGAATGGAATATGCATGAGTTCCAGGTCAAATTTGTCGGACCATAGTAGTGAATTAAGAGTCATTGTTTATGGCCAGCTTACATACACATCTAGAATATGTTTTCTACTTCCATCTCGTGGAACAATTTGATAAATATTATTAACTGTGTGGATGCTTTTAAACTACATGATTGAGGGTTTCAAAAATGAACATGTGGCCTCTGTATGTCTGTGCTTGATTGGGCCAAGTTTTATTGGTTAAAACATTGAGCGTAATAAGTTTTTAATTATCATTTATATTGCAGTGATTTTTTTCAAGCCAATTTCACAAAGCAAACATTTTTTTTTGTTTCACAAATTTTTATCCAAAATTCACAATTGCTAGCAAGTTTATGTTTGACTTTTTGTCTGCTTTATTTTTATTCCACGCAAATGTTTTCTGCCAGACTTATTTAGATCTTTATATCAAAAGGCATTTTAATATATTCAGATTCAATAAAAATTGTGTAATTATTTTTAACCTTGATAGAATAATTTCATACATAAACGACCCATTCATAAAGGACTGAAAAAAATCACACTGTGTTGGTATTATTTATTTAGATTGATCAGATGTGAATACAATCAACACTTTGGTGGTTGATTATGGTAATTTAAGTTTTAATATTAATAAAGCATGTTTTACAATTGAAGTTAAGTTATTGTTGATAAAAATCCCCAGTGAAACCTACATTTGTGTTTATTTGCAGCTGAGTGCACACAGACACCCCAGGAGTTGAATTTAGATCACGGTCCAGTGCACAAGTCACCCGTCCATCCCTGCCTCGGGTCTACCTCGCTATACACTGTACAGGCCGATACACACATTCTGTTGTTCACACTAGCTCTAGATCACAGCCGACATGGACCGTGCTAAGTGTCTTCATGTGGGTGCAGTCTTCCTGGCCCTCACCCTGCGTGGCTCCTGCAGCGACCTTACCCAGGAGCCTGGGCATCTGAAGCCCTTTGGTACGGGCGGGCCCAGCAAGCCCGTGGAGGAAATGGAGGGCTTCCCTGACCCGGAGTACTTCTTTGAGAACTATGTGAAGCCCACAAAGCCGTTGAAGATGAAAGGAGCGGCTCGGGTCTCGAAGGCCCTGGAAAAGTGGACGGATGAGTACTTCCTGAGCCTGGACGACGCTGTGGACTCCGAGGTGAAGTTGGAGACGAAGAAGAAGGAAAACCGGCTGCAGGACGTCGAGATGATGACGTTCAAGAATTTCATCCGTACTTACAATCAGACTGAGCACTACATGGTCGACACCGTGCCTCCAGCATTGAGGTAACTGTCAAAATACGAATTTTATTATTTGATTTAATTATATATTAGCCAGTTAAGCTGTAATCTCATGATAATAATTTTTACCAAAATAACTGACCGACAGTTTCAATATAATATACAATTAATGTAACCTCGTTCAAATTACAACTCATCTCACAGTAAAATTTATCATTTGAACTTTTTACATTAATACATACAGATAAAAATAATGGATATTTACCTTTAATATTTTACAAATCATAAATTTCGAGTATGCATTATTATTTAGCTAAGAAGTTGGAAGTGTAAACATTGTCAGACTTGATCGCAATGATTGATTATTACAAATTATTAACATTTATGACTTTAAACCATATTACTTGAATTTATCAAATGAAATAATTTAAAACCTATCCATAATGTTTTCTATAATCTATAATGTCATCCAAATATATTTTGATATTTTAAATAATACAGAATAAAAAAGCAAAATATAAATATTTGCCATGCAATATGAGATATGGCAAGATTTAGGATGTTCAGTTTATTATGATTTCAGTAAGATATTGGAGACTACTGTATGACACGGAACTAGGCTTGAATATATACGCTTTATTTAAGGCATAGCGGCATGTACAATGCCTTTGGCCTCATACATACATACACTCGTCAGATGGCCAAAGAGCTAAACCGATACATTTATACCATTTTGAAAGCATACAAATACATTTAATTCCATACAGATTTATTACAACAGAAATGTGTTTAATGTTTGAGCTAGATATTGAGTTGAAATGGTTTTTAGCGAAGTATACACTGATAGTTGATAGTATATCCAACGTTACTAAGAAGCAACTAATTGCTTGCTTGTGCACGTCTTGACATAGCAAAGTAGACAAATTTAGCAAGTTGCCTTAGCACTCTTGTATTTTCAGAAGACATAGTTTTAACAAACTTATGAATATTACTCCATGCGCTATATATACCGTATTTTGGTCTTAAATCATTATACAAAGGACAACAAAGTAAGAAGTGAAATTCTGTTTCCACAACATTATAATTACAAAATGTACACAATCTGGTACTTCTTTCTATATTATGGTATCTTCCGGTTTCAATTTCTAAGGAATGAGCTGATGATCTAAATCGTGTCAATGCAATTCTCTGTTTATTATTATCAATAATGTCGAGGTATTTTTTGTATTTAAAAATGGATTTAAATTTTCAATAGTATTCCAATTTATTTTGTGAATTTACAGAATCGGACCAAAACTGGATATATTGATCATGAATCCTTTGTCTTAATAGAGGAAAATAATCTAGGTTATTATCAAACGTATTCCATAAATAACCATACCCCAATGTCTCAATTGTATTTTTAACAGCTTTAGTCCAGTTGTTTTTTGTATTACATGAATCAAAATATCTATTTGTTACCAAATCATGTAATAATTTCATTGTTAATGTGTTAGTGCTGTTAATAATTTTGTTCCAGTATGTTAGTGACCTTTCTCTGGCAATTACATACAGTGGAAATCTTCCTAATTCACCTCGAACTGCTTGAATAAATACACTTTCCTCGTTGGTTAGTTCTAAACAAAATCAAATATAAAAGGCAGTGTTTTGATGAATGTCGGTTATCAGAATGTAAAAAATACACAACATTTAGTGTATTAGGTAGCAGATTGTATACTCAGTTTACATTTAGCTGATAATGGGTGAAAACGTTTACTAAAAATAGGAGGAATAATAATTTTCTGTTTATAAACACTCTGCGATCGTCTGTTTTTATAAATCACCTCATTTGCCTGTATCAATTTGTCCGTGTTTATTACAATTCTCACTTGCATTTTACTGACTGTAATTTTAACTTCATTTTAACTTTACGTTAATGTTTTGAGTTAAGGTTGATAAATATATCAGGGGGTGTAGATATTTATCCGTGTGACTTTCTTCATTATGAATGCAGGGATCACTGACGTGCAGATAATACCAGTATGCATAGAGACTTTTCGCCTGCCAATGGGTTTAACGGGTAAATTTGTGAATCATGGAACACACAAAACATGTTTTTTTAATCAAGAATGGAAGCAGAAAGAAAACTTTTCAAATTCCAATCCTCCTTACTGGTGGCTACCTCACTATAGAAACAGAACAATATCTCAACCAGGCCGCTTTGATAATTTCTTGATTTACACATTTATTATTTTACCCCAACAATTTTTAACTTTTGTTCATAGTGATACTACTTTATCTGGAAGTGTCTGCCTGTCTGAGAATAGAAGGAATTTAAATATTAGCAGATGACCATATAAGGCGCATAAACACATAATTTACACATTGAAATCCACAAGATACACTCAGAAAATACAATCAGACTGTACATTTTACCTGCAAAATTTCACATTTTTGCATACACATGGAAATAACAAAACAGGCCCATAAATGACCTGCATCTGTTGAAGGTGCCTATATGCATACATTCCTTATTTAAAACATTTGAGGTGTCGTGGGAAAACCAGGCTTAATGCATGTGCATAGTGTCGTCCCGGATTAGCCTGTGCAGGCTATTCCGGGACGGCACTTTCCGCCTACAGTGAATTTATACAGAGACTTCCTTGAAACAGAAAATACCATAAAAACGGAAAGTGCCGTCCTGGATTAGCTTGGCTAATTCGGGACGACACTTTACGCACATGCATTAAGCCCGGTTGTCTCACGACACGCCTCATTGTATTCTTGAAGTATCTACTTCATTATTTTCGGTTGCTGTAATGTATTCTACAGCACTTGTAAGCGAACCAATGAATTTAGGACTGAAAGTACATTTACTTGCCATATATTTTAGACTGAGTGTACATTTACCTCCATAAATTCTGGTTTGAGTGTACATTTACCTTCATAAATTCTGGTTTGAGTGTACATTTTCCTCCATAAATTCTGGTTTGAGTGTACATTTACCTCCATAAATTCTGGTTTGAGTGTACATTTACCTCCATAAATTCAGGTTTGAGTGTACATTTACCTCCATAAATTCAGGTTTGAGTGTACATTTACCTCCAATAATTCTGATTTTAGTGTACATTTACGTCCATAAATTCTGGTTTGAGTGTACATTTACCTCCAATAATTCAGGTTTGAGTGTACATTTACCTCCATAAATTCAGGTTTGAGTGTACATTTACCTCCAATAATTCTAGTTTGAGTGTACATTTACATCCAATAATTCTGGTTTGAGTGTACATTTACCTCCAATAATTCTGGTTTGAGTGTACATTTACCTCCAATAATTCTGGTTTGAGTGTACATTTGCCTCCAATAATTCTGGTTTGAGTGTACATTTACATCCAATAATTCTGGTTTGAGTGTACATTTGCCTCCAATAATTCTGGTTTGAGTGTACATTTACCTCCAATAATTCTGGTTTGAGTGTACATTTACCTCCAATAATTCTGGTTTGAGTGTACATTTACCTCCAATAATTCTGGTTTGAGTGTACATTTACCTCCAATAATTCTGGTTTGAGTGTACATTTACCTCCAATAATTCTGGTTTGAGTGTACATTTACCTCCAATAAATCAGGTTTGAGTGTACATTTACCTCCAATAATTCTGGTTTGAGTGTACATTTACCTCCAATAATTCAGGTTTGAGTGTACATTTACCTCCAATAATTCTGGTTTGAGTGTACATTTACCTCCAATAATTCTGGTTTGAGTGTACATTTACCTCCAATAATTCTGGTTTGAATATACATTTACCCTCTACATAAAAAATTATCTGGAGCGTGATATATAGAGGATATTTGTTTAATGCACTGATATATAGAGGATATTTGTTTAATGCAGTGATATATAAGATATTTGTTTAATGCAGTGATATATAGAGGATATTTGTTTAATGCAGTGATATATAGAGGGTATTTGTTTAATGCAGTGATATATAGAGGATATTTGTTTAATGCAGTGATATATAGAGGATATTTGTTTAATGCAGTGATATATAGAGGATATTTGTTTAATGCAGTGATATATAGAGGATATTTGTTTAATGCAGTGCAAGAAATTGGTCATAGAAACTATACTTTCACAAGTGGCGCAACCAGGAGTGAAAATATCTATTTCCTATGATCACGAATGAAATAAAATACGATCTTACGCTGTATTAAACAAAAATTCTTTTATTTCATGCTCTTGAACGATATATAAACAAATGCACGAGATGTGCTGAAGTGTCACAAGTTTTGTGTATTATGACGTCATAAATATGACGCCAATGTGATTCCAAAATTGTTGATCACTGTTGTGGTGGGAAAATAGTGCCACTCTTACTGCGTCTTTGTTGCTTAATTATATTTGTATTGAATTTTATTATGTGTTTTCTGTTGTTTAGAAAGGCCGATATTTACACTGACGATTAGGGTGTTCACATACTTTCAAAAAATAAACATACAAACAAAGTTAAAAGTAGTTCCATATAACCAAGAGTGAAATGATCAAACGTTATCATTTCACTGGACCTAGAGTGAATGATCTGGTTATCAATGACTGGTATTCTCCACTCAGTCACTGGTATTCTCCACGCATTCACTGGTATTCTCCACTCATTCACTGGTATTCTCCACTCATTCACTGGTATTCTCCACTCATTCACTGGTATTCTCCACTCATTCACTGGTATTATCCACTCAGTCACCGCATAGTGTGAAATAATAATTGTTATTTAATGCTAAGTAGTGAAATATAGAAATATTACAGTGAGATATATCCCTATATCACTCACAGTGAGTGTTAACTTCTTGATTTAAACTGAACATTATTCAACGACTCTGTGTATCCAATTGTATTTAAACTTAAATAAATTTAGTAACCTGGATTCTGCGCTGCCTATGAATATACTGTTCAGCATAGTAGACTGTTGTACTGTAAACACGCTGCCATGATAATGCATAGAGTAAAAAATGTTGCAGCGTAAATAGCTTAACTAATCCACGGTACATTTTATCGTAATCCAACATGGCGCAGGAATGTTTATTACTAGCACCGATTACTACGCATTATAGAGAAAATAGTTCTGACATAAAACTGAAAACATCGTGTTAAAATCCCTTCAGAATAATTCAAATGTAAAGAATACTCAATAGCATTAAAATAAAAAGAAAATTTGTTTGTTTTCGGTGTGATAACGCTTGATATCATCAATGGAAAGGGAGACAATTTACATATTTTCACTTGTGCAAGTGCTCGTGAAAATATTAATTGTCTCCCTTTCCGGTGATGATATAACGTGTTATCACACTGAAAACAAACAAATATCCTCTGTGTACTGAGTCTGACTGTACATCTAAGCCCAAGGCTGGGTCCCTAGGGGTGACTTGCATGAAGATCACACATTTATGGCTGGATCATAATACTCAAGTGTGTGTGTTGCAGAGAGGACATTACTATCCCGTGTCCATTGCAGTGCAAACAGCTGGCAGAAAACAACTTTGTGGATAATGTGAGTATTCAGTCAGAAACAAGGACCATTTTGCATTGTTACACCAGAATTTACCAAAGATTGTCTTTTTTAGCTCACCTGAGCTCAAGGGTGAGCTATTGTGGTCAGTCTTTTTTGTCCGGCGTCCGTTGTCAGCATTTTACTTCAAACAACTCCTTCTCTGGAACCACTAGACGGATTTTAACCAAACTTGGCAGGAATGTTCCTGGGATGGTCCTTTACCAAATTCCTTAAATTTATTAAAATATATTGAAAACTTTGGTTGTCATGGCAACCAAAAGCTTAACAACTGGAAAACTTAAAAAATCTTCTTGTCAGAAACCACTGGCTGGATTTGAAAATAGTTTTCACAGAAATGCTCCTTGGGTGACCCTCTACCAAATTCCTTCAAGTCATTTAAATTTGTTAACAAAACATGGCTGCAAGGGGGCGGGGCAGGTTCCCTTATATGGCTATATTGAAAACTTTAAAAATCTTCTAGTCTGAAACCACTGGCTGGATTTAAAAATAATTTCACAGAAATGCCTCTTTGGTGACCCTCTACCAAATTCCTTCAAATTATTTTGATACGTTAAAAAACATGGCTGCCAGGGGGCGGGGCAGTTTTCTTTATATTGGAAGCTTTTAAAATCTTATAGTCTGAAACCACTGGCTGGATTTCAAAATAATTTCACAGAAATGCTCCTTGGGTGACCCTCTATCAAATTCCTTGAAATGATTTTGATTTGTTAAAAAACATGGCCGCCAGGGGGCGGGGCAGTTTTCCTTATATGGCTATTTTGAAAACTTTAAAAATCTTCGTGCCTGAAACCACTGGCGGGATTTCAAAATAATTTCAAATAAATGTTCCTTGGGTGACCCTCTATCAAATTCCTCGTTAATAATAATGGCGGCCATGGGGCGGGGCAGTTTTCCTATATGGCTATATTGAAATCTTAAACAATCGTTTTGTTAAAAGCCATTATGATGTTTTACACTCAGGAGAGCGACCTAGGGCCATCTTGGCCGTCTTGTTTCTTCCTATTATGCCAAAATGGTATTTTATTTTCAGTACAGAGGAATGGTAAAAAAATGCAAAAATATTGTATATGCTCATAATACACACATTTTGGCCATATCAAAACTTTAAACTGCACAAACATTCCCAGTCTTATTGAATCTAGACCCACCTACAGTACAGATACCTAAAAATTGCCTATAAAAATTGCCCTTGATTCTGAAGTTCACTGTCAAGAGAGTGGCATTTTGTTTGGAAACTCTATGCCATGGTCTCTTGTACACATCTACTTGGATTGTATAATGTATTCACACCTTGTGAGTTGTAATCCTAAGGCCTAAACAAATATACGTTTGTTTCAGGGTATGCGACCTACCCTAAAAAATTGCCCCGACCCTAGAACATTTTATTGGGTTTGTCAGACATTTTTTGTTTTATTTACTTTTTTTCCACTAATTAAATGTTTTTTGGATAAATAAGTGTTTTGTTTTGATATTATCCACTTATAAACAATGTTTAAGAATATTACTGATATGTTTTGACTATTTATTCAGTTTTAGAATCTTCAAGTTTACCATTTACCAAATACAAAATAATTATAAAAAGAAATAAATCCCTACCTTCCTACCCTAATTTTTTTGGACATGTAACCTGAAGCAAACATTTTTTTTTACGCCTAAGCACTCTAGTGCCTGAGGCTTGAATTGAACTTATTTTATCTCCAGATATCCATTTATCTCAATGAATCTAACCATATGTACAACTGATGGATTCAAGAGATTTGCTTGAGAAACTAATGAGCCATTCAGAAAGTCATGACTTCATTAACAGCACATTTTAAACATGACCATGCTGGTTTATCTGTCATCACTTGGAATGCATAAATAACTTTGATAAAATCAGTTTGGGGTGCGATCAATTTCAGTTTTTATTGACAGTTATATTCGCCCCACTTTTTAACTACTTACTTTTTGTTTGGTATACCAATCAAAATCTGCATTTCAATGTTTTTATTTATGAATATTTTAACCAGCATTCTATAACTGAAAACACAAGATGTCACATCAACAGGCAGCTAATAACGTTGACATGGCTTGGTTTTGTAGCAGCATATCTGTAATTGGTAGCTTTAAAAAAGTGAAGTATTTATCAAACATTTCCAGCTTAGAAAAATAACTATAACCTACACATCACTTAAGTACTCTGTTTAGCTAAACTGAAATAGCTGGAAAATTAGAGGATAGAACATTCAATAAGTTACCATTAGATTCAGCGCTTCCGTTAATGGGCGTTCAAGCGTAAATAATGCCCGAAAATTGCAGCCGTACGTCCATTTTACACACAGCGGGAGTCCTTTGTACGTCCAAATATTTGCACGTACGTTGTTTACAAACACACCGGACGTAGAGAACCCCACAGGATATCGAGTCCGGTCATGCGTATTACTGTATTACTGCGCCATACTTAACCCCGCCTCCAATAAATTGTCTGAGGCGCATTGCTCAGCGAGTGGCCAATATTGAATTTTATAACTGGCCTACGATTCAGCTGTAAGCGTCCCGCTATCCAATCAGCCAATTAATTCGAGCGTTGTCCTTACATAGGTTTTTCACACGTTTGATTGACAGCGGCTGTTTGCCAAACTAATTGATCGGCGCCCTACAGAAGTGTTATCATCTTTTATAATTGCCTTGTAATTCGGTTATGGTCATAAACAAAAATACGGACGTGTTGAGTATTTAATTTGTACTTCCTAAGTGATAATCGTTTTCAGGTTTATTTGATCCTGATACGCAACTTTGACTCGAATATCAAATAACAAGTTTGCCATCATTTCTTTCCAAGATGTCACATCGATCACTGCTCGATTATGGGCTATCTAAAAGTTCTAGCAATTGCAAAAATGAAGAGCTTAATTCGGATGATGTCCCCACTCAGCCATAAAAGAAACCAAACGTTGAGCCAAAAGTTTGTGCATTTCAGGCAGTATGCATTGGGTTTATAAACATAATGACTTGGTCTATGCATTTAATGGTTAATGTGCATTGACTTCAAATGGATAATATTTGAAATGTACATGTATGATTTTTAAAAATTTTATTAAGATTAAGCAGGCAAGATCAATATTAACACTTTATTGCGCTCATCTATTTTATTGACGTTGATGAATGGTAAATGTATTTGAAAAAGTTTGTTATTTAATGTCATTGAAGCTAAGAAATGAAATAAATAAATAAAATATAAACATTTTCTTTATAGTTTTCAATTATAATTTAAAAAACACAACCAACAGGACCAACGTCCACAGTGATTAACATACTGAGATAATGAATAAACATGGGACTTCCAATTTTTATACTGGGACTTACAAAATCAAAAGGTTGGAAGTCAGGACTTGCAGATAAAGAAAACTTAGTGGAAACGCTGTCATTAGATAATCCTTTAAAAAGAGAAATTTTTACTTTACCAGAAGATTTATTACAGCAATTTTTTTCCGCGCTGGGAATGGTTACCCTTCAAATTGGGAATTGAGTGTCATGAAATCTTTCCAATTAGGAAACATTTAATTAAGTTTTTTAATTAATAGATTACTTAAACTAATGTAATTTTGGTTTGAGTTAGTATTTTAATAATGTTTATATAAATGTGCAAGTAATTGCGTGATTTACAACTTAGATTCACATTTTCTATGTATTTAGGATTTTATCAATCCACTTGGGACATTTAAACCATATTTGGCATTGGGAAGGGGTCCTTTTACCGGACCATGTTATTAAATTAGGAAATTCATCACCTGTATAAGTTCTCTATCTCCCCCAGGTGATGTGGTTCAGCAGTGGAGGGACCAAGTCAGTGGTGCACACAGACTCTGTAGACAACATCAACTGTATCTACCGCGGAGAGAAAACACTTTACTTCGTGGACCCGGCTGTGCATCGGCATAATGTAAGTTATGTAAAACATAAAACACTGTATTTCTTGGACCCAGCTGTACATTGGCATAATGTAATTTATGTGAAATAAAACACTGTATTTCATTGACCCAGCTGTGCATCCGCATAATATAAGTCATGTCAAATAAGACACTGTATTTCTTAAACCCAGCTGTGCATAGGCACAGTGTAAGTAATGTTAGAGAAAACACTGTATTTCATTGACCAAACACTGTATTTCATTGACCCAGCTGTGGATTGGCATAATGTAAGTCATGTGAGATAAAACACTGTACTTTGTGGACCCAGCTGTACATGGGCATAATGTAAGTTATGTGAGATAAAACACTGTATTTCATGGACCCAGCTGTACATCGGCATAATATAAGTAATGTGAGATAAAACACTGTATTTCATTGACCCAGCTGTACATAGGCATAATACAAGTAATGTGAGATAAAACACTGTATTTCATTGACCCAGCTGTACATCGGCATAATATAAGTAATGTGAGATAAAACCCTGTATTTCATTGACCCAGCTGTACATAGGCATAATGTAAGTTATGAGAGATAAAACACTTTATTTCATTGACCCAGCTGTACATAGGCATAATGTAAGTTATGAGAGATAAAACACTTTATTTCATTGACCCAGCTGTACATAGGCATAATGTTAGTTATGTGAAATGAAACACTGTATTTCATTGACCCGACTGTGCATCCGCATAATATAAGTCCTGTCAAATAAAACACTGTATTTCTTAAACCCAGCTGTGCATAGGCACAGTGTAAGTAATGTTAGAGAAAACACTGTATTTCATTGACCAAACACTGTATTTAATTGACCCAGCTGCGGATTGGCATAATGTAAGTCATATGAGATAAAACACTGTACTTTGTGGACCCAGCTGTACATCGACATAATGTAAGTTATGTGAGATAAAACTCTGTATTTCATTGACCCAGCTGTACATAGGCATAATGTAAGTTATTTGAAAGAAGACACTGTATTTCATTGATGTAAGTTATGTGAGATAAAACACTTTATTTCTTGGACCCAGCTGTACATGGGCATAATGTAAGTTATGTGAGATAAAACACTGTATTTCATTGACCCAGCTGAGCATAGGCATAATATGAGTAATGTGAGATAAAACACTGTATTTCATTGACCCATTTTACATAGGCTTAATATAAGTAATGTGAGATAAAACACTGTATTTCTTTGACCCAGCTGTATGTAGGCATAATATAAGTAATGTGAGATAAAACACTGTATTTCATTGACGAAGCTGTGCATAGGCATAATGTAAGTTATGTGAGATAAAACACTTTATTTCATTGACCCAACTGTACATAGGCATAATGTAAGTTATGTGAGATAAAACACTTTATTTCATTGACCCAACTGTACATAGGCATAATGTTAGTTGTGTAAAATAAAACAATGTATTTCATTGATCCAGCTGTACACAGGCATAATATAAGTAATGTGAGATAAAACACTATTTCATTGACCCAACTGTACATAGGCATAGTGTAAGTTATGTGAGATAAAACACTATTTCATTGACCCGGCTGTACAAAGGCATAATGTAAGTTATGTGAGATAAAACACTATTTCATTGACCCAACTGTACATAGGCATAATGTAATTTATGTGAGATAAAACACTGTATTTCATTGACCCAACTGTACATAGGCATAATGTAATTTATGTGAAATAAAACACTGTATTTCATTGACCCGGCTGTACAAAGGCATAATGTAAGTTATGTGAGATAAAACACTATTTCATTGACCCAACTGTACATAGGCATAATGTAATTTATGTGAGATAAAACACTGTATTTCATTGACCCAACTGTACATAGGCATAATGTAATTTATGTGAAATAAAACACTGTATTTCATTGACCCAGCTGTACATAGGCATAATGTAAGTTTTGTGAGATAAAACACTGTATTTCATTGACCCGCCTACGTATAGGCATAATGTAAGTTATGTGAGATAAAACACTGTATTTCATTGACCCGCTTATGTAAAGGCATAATGTAAGTTATGTGAGATCAAACACTTCTTTGACCTGGCTGCATCGGCATGTTATGTCTGTATAGTGACCAAAATCGGTACATTGTACATTATACATTTATGTGAGTCAGTGTTACATGTGATCTGTACATGCAAACAATGGTCCTGCATATTATTCACTTTAGTTCACCTGGCAAATAGAGCCACATTTTTCATCAGCTCACCATTAGTGATGGGACAATAATTGGAAAAAAATCGTTTAGCGGCGTGGTAATTTATTTTTATGTCAATTATCGATGTCACAGTTACAAATTCGATCATTGGTTCGACATTCATTTTGAATTGTTTTACCGTTTTTCCATGTTAAATTTACTTTTCTATACTAAAGTCTTTTTGTATATGTTGATATGTTATTGAAATTGTTTATTTGTTTACATTTATTATTAATGCACAAAAGAAACGCACATACATCCATATTTAAGTATTTTGTCTACGTTAAAATAAGAGAAATATGTATAATACAAAATAACATTTGAAACTGATTGAAACCTATTCCAACCCGATGATTGATCACAGTTTCAAACCGATCTCCCAACACTACTCACCTTGATACTTTTTCGCAATGATGTTCTCCGTGAATATTTGACACTTTCTGTACAAACCACTGAGTAACGGTTTAGTGATGGAGAAGCTACCAGTAAATGCATGTAGGTTTGTTGCTTCGAGTTCATTGTTGTCTGGTCAGCATCCATTCTGTTTGCACCTTTATCAACAAGTTCTGAACATAGTAATAAATTATTACTATTTGACATACTGCATGTTGCCATGACAAGGGCTTTTTTTCACCAGTTTGGGAATATGACCTATACCCATGAAATTGGGAATTTTAGCAACAATTCACCGAAAACTGGGAAAAATTATGATTGTTTGATTTATAAAATTTGAATAATAATAGATAAACTACATATAATAGAATGTTCTGAACAAAAACAAATCAGTAAAACATTTATTTCAACTTCAACAGTCATTATTAATACACTTAACACCTCTTGTTTCCAAACATCTGAAAGTCAAACCATGAAATGGGAATTTTGGGACTCAGGAGTTGGGAAAAAAGATACTTTTTGCCATTTGGAATATGACCTTATAGCGGCTTTAAAATTGGGAATATGACCTTATAGCGGCTATAAAATTGGGAATATGACCTTATAGCGGCTATAAAATTGGGAATATGACCTTATAGCGGCTATAAAATTGGGAATATGACCTTATAGCGGCTATAAAATTGTGCCATTGGGAATATGACCTTATAGCGGCTATAAAATTGTGCCATTGGGATTATGACCTTATAGCGGCTATAAAATTGTGCCATTGGGAATATGACCTTATAGCACCTATAAAATTGTGCCATTGGGAATATGACCTTATAGCGGCTATAAAATTGTGCCATTGGGAATATGACCTTATAGCGGCTATAAAATTGTGCCATTGGGAATATGACCTTATAGCGGCTATAAAATTGTGCCATTGGGAATATGACCTTATAGCGGCTATAAAATTGTGCAAAAAAGCCATGGGCTGGTATTCACAAAGCTCCTAAAGGAAATCTTAACTTAAGTTGTACTTAAGTGGAAATTTCAGATCAAATTTTTTATGTGAAATTCAATGATTTCTGTACAAAGAAGGCTGCAATACTAAACATATAAGCAATATTTACAAGTTTACCAAATTTTAATGTTAAAAGACCTATACACGAAACAGCCAGAGACTTAAGGAATTTTATGAATTTAAGGAATTTACTAAAGTTTTCCCTAAGGAGCTTTGTGAATACGGGCCCTGAAGTTAGAGTCAGATTGTTACATTTGATTATTAACCTTCAATACCCAAAATGAAAAATAAAATCATTGCTATTTTATGAAAAAAGAAACATGTTGTGTTAACTGGTATTTGGTTAAAAATATAGTTTCATTGATACATTTTTTGTAGAGAGATGTAGACTCTGATTAAAATGTGTTAAACTACCAAACCAGGATTTAAAAGCCATCAAAATTATTTGTTTGCACGCATGATAACTTCACCACAAGTGTGGACGCGGTAACAGTAGTGTTGTATCCTGAATGTCCTGCATGACTGGTTTTGCATATGTTACCATTGGCTGATCTGAAAACTGATATCCAGTATACATTTCATGTTGATTACTATGGGTACCCTTTTTTATGGACTATAAATAATACATTTGAATTCAGCTATTTGATAGTTTTGTGCAGGTATTTAAAATACACTTTGGTAGAGTGGAGTATCAATGAGGCATGTCGTGGGAGTCGTGGCAAACCCGGGCTTAATGTAAGTGCATCCCAGATCAGCCTGTGCAGTCCACACAGGCTGATCTGGGACGACACTTTCCACTTTTATGTTATTTTCTGTTTTTCAAGGAAGTCTCTTCTAAACATAAATCCACTGTAGGCGGAAAGTGCCGTCATGGATTATCCTGTCTGGAATGCAGAGGCTAATTCGGGACAACACTTTATGCGCAAGCATTAAGCCCGGGTTTCCCACAACGCGCCTCAAATGATTTAACCAATGAGTAGCATACTTGCAGTATCAATATTGAGACGGTTAGGCACGAGTTTTTTTATTTCTTGGTTCTCGGACATTTTTGGAAAAGTGTCCAGTTGGAGGAGGGAAAAAAATACAAATAAAAAACAACAACACTGATTTGAGTAAATTAATGACTAGAATTTCACAAATGGAAATGGGTATTAATATTAAAATCTGTATGCATTATTACTTACAAAAATCATATTACACAACATTAACTTAATCACTACATTATAACCATGACATTAATTCATTTTTTTGCATTCCATGTAACAGGTTGAAACCCTTTCACAAGGTCATTTTTATGATATCGGTTACATTCTACAAATAATTTTTTTTTTGCTATTTGGAAAAAATCGGGTCGGCGTTTCAAAGAACCAAGAAATCAAAAAAACTCTCACTTATGCTGTGAGTATATGTTTGATAGACTGGTCTGTCAGCACATCAGGGTCCGGAGTGCATGTTTGATAGACTGGTCTGTCAGCACATCAGGGTCCGGAGTGCATGTTTGATAGACTGGTCTGTCAGCACATCAGGTGAGTGCATGTTTGATAGACTGGTCTGTCAGCACATCAGGGTCCGGAGTGCATGTTTGATAGACTGGTCTGTCAGCACATCAGCTTTGAGTGCATGTTTGATAGACTGGTCTTTCAGCACATCAGGTGAGTGCATGGTTGATTGACTGGTCTGTCAGCACATCAGGGTCCGGAGTGCATGTTTGATAGACTGGTCTGTCAGCACATCAGGGCCCGGATTCACAAAGCTCCTTAGGGAAAACTTAAGTAAATTTCTTTAATTCATTTAATTTCTTAAGTCTCCGTTTTTTTCATGTATAGGTCTTTTTATATTATAATTTTTTGAAACTTGTAAAAATTGCTCACCATAGATGTTTAATATTTTACCTTTGTGTAAAAATCATTGGATTTCCCATAGAAAATGTGTTCTATTTCAATGTTTCACTTATATACATCTTAAGTTAAGATTTCCCTTAAGAGCTTTGTGAATACCAGCCCTAATTGACTGTTCTGTGCGTTTCTAGGTTAACATTGACCACCCAGAGGGTGCCTACTCAGGAATGGATGTGGATGCGTACGTATATCAGTATACAGTCATGTAAGGCTAACACCTGCTCAATTGTTTATAAACGTTTAAATGAAATTAAATAAACGAAACATCACTGTTTAAACGGTATACCTCTAGCCTTCTAAAATCAAAAGCGTCATTGTTGTTGCGAAACTGAAAAGTATCATTTTTTCAGGATGTTTATGTCCAGTGCTTATCAGATTTGCTCAGTGACATCACATTCAAACCCACCATTCTTGTTGTTTTCGAATCATTAGGTTACACTTGATCTACTTATAGGCCTTTTTTATGCCCCCGGCATCTTGATATGGGAGGCATGTAGTGATTGTCCTGTCCGTCCGTCCTTCTGTCTGTGACAAGGTTAAGTTGATTTTACCGTTTCGTCTAGCACCAACACCGCTTACTTCAACACTTGGATACTTACACAGTTGTTGCTTATGACCATTCCCTATCCATCCATATCACCAAACCTCACTTTGACCTTGACCTAATTTGCACTAAGAATAATTAAAATGAGCTGTTCCTTGGTTAACTAGATTTTACTATTTCGTCTAGCACCAACACTGCTTGCTACAACACTTGGATACTTACACAGTTGTTGCTTATGACTATCCCCAATCCACCCATATCACTCAACCTCACTTTGACCTTGACCTAATTTGGACTTAGAAATGGGCTGATCAGCACCAACTGGGGGCATGTGTGTTTATCAAACACAGAATCTTGTTTATTCGATTAATTATGTGCACATGGGCACGTGTTAAGTGTTTTAACTGTTTTAATCGTTACCACTGTTAAACTCGTAGTACTGATTGGATAAAGTTATGATCTTGATTAAAAACCATGTAAATTATATATGCCTTGTTCTTGCAAACACTGGAAACATTTTCTCATTTATGTTGTGCCGTCGCGCTTCAAATGTTAAAGACCTTCTGTACAGAGCATTACTTTCTGCAGTTAATTGTTATCACAAAAAGGTGTACAAAGTTAACATTAGAAGGAAACGTGATGATCGTGGAACTGACTACAAAAGGCCCATGGAATTTTAAAATATTGATTTAACATTTCTGGGTTTTATAATCGTTTTTCAGCAAAACACTGAACCATTCCGTTTAAACTAGGGATGGGACTGAATACTGAAATCAATATTCGAATATTCGTTTTAGGTATTCGAATATATTCGAATATTCGTTTTGTAAATACTATTACCGGTATATACTACTATATACGGCACTCTGTCAGAATATTTACCATCCGAAATATGTATACTACGTGTACGTAGTTGTTTTACCTTGTTTCCATTTGAAAGACGTGGCCCCCTGCCAATTATCTATTGTCGTTAATTGGACATATTTGGCATGTGTTGTAAAAACGTTACACTGACCCCGACTGGAATTATGTTAACTTTGCAATCAAACTGGAAAAAAAAATGATTTTTTAAAGAAATTTTGTTCTTAAAATAAGTTTGAAAATCAAATATTCGTATTCGTTTTTTATATTCGAATATTATCTGATATTCAAATATTCGAATATTCGAAACATGTAAACCTTTTAGCCTTACAGTCATGTATTACAAGTGATATTATAAGCACAGCAAAAAGCAGATGAGAATAATATTTAATGTCACCAATCTAAAAGTATATTGTTGCTATAATTGAATCACTAAAAGATGGTTCTTTTCTTTAGAAAAATGTTTTTTGAAACATTTGCATGCTCTATTCATTTGTTGTAATTTTTGTTTTCCATGAGCATGCATACTCTTGACATATTAATATTTAGAAGACAATAGCTAACAAACAAAAATAGAAATCATAAACATGTAATTGTCATTTACATATAAACATTAATTTATGACATGTGCATTGTTTTAAAATAAAAAAAAAGAGGGATGTCGTGGGAAAACTGGTCTTAATGCATGATTGTGCGTAAAATGTCGTCCTGGGTGAGCCGGTGCAGTCTGCACAGGCTGATCCGGGACAGCACTTTCCGCCTACAGTGGATTTATGTTTAGAAGAGACTTCTTTGAAACAGAAAATACTGTCTGTACTGGCTGATGCAGGACGACACTTTAAGCACATGCATTAAGCCCGGTTTGCCCATGACACGCCTAAAATAAAAACAAAAAACCGACACACATTTTGCATTGAACAATCAGCAAGGTGCCAATGCTGTTTCGTTTCCCCATGTTTTACTGTCACATCATGCTATGAACATGGAATATTTATGCATGTCGATGTACATGCATGTGTTTTAATTGCTACGTCTTTGTTAGCTGAATCCAAAATGGGCAAAAGGTTTGTAGTGTTTGCTTCCTCTGTTGGAAATAATATGAGGTATTGAGGTATGTCACACAGAAGATGGTGTCTAATTGTTCTCAGTAATTCAATATTTTTCATGACTGTAGTTTATTTATAATTTCAGACTTAGTTGTTTATAGCTATAAAATGAGGTGTAAAATTGACCAGTTTCAACTTGTCAATCAATTATGGGTTGTATTTCAGTGGTAAATAATAGCACATGGTTGCATAATCCAATCAATTGACTTCAAATCCCCGGACATACAACCTTAGACAAACAGAAAGGCAGAGCGATCTATGTTTTTGCAACTGATCAATTGATGATACACTATGGGATTTATAACCACGCCAACCTAGGATAAAGTCTGTCAAACACTGTGGAGAGTGAACGAATGTTTTTACAAGCCATGTTCGTCAAACAAGTCCTAGCTTTCTGGATGGCTAAACACATTGTCAATCAAATCTCTTCGTAAGGTCAATTATAAGTACACCAAAAGCTTACTGTTCACACATCATTGCAGACAGCTAACCCTTTGAATTTGTTTCCATGAAACTTATTTCTCCAAACCATTGACATCATATGCAAATTCAAAGGGATAAGGACACGGCCAACTGTTTGGAAAGAAATTTATCATACCACTATGCTGATATCGGCCTAATACAAAGGTGCCTGATACATTTTTAGCTCACCTGAGCACAAAGTGCTCATGGTGAGCTTTTGTGATCGACCGTTGTCCGTCGTCCATGCGTGCGTGCGTGTGTCCGTCATCAACTTTTCATTCAAACGACATCTCCTCCTTAACCACTTGGCAGATTTTTACCAAACTTCACAGAAATGATCATTGGGTGACCCTCTTTCAAAGTTGTTCAAATCGTTACAGTCCGCTGCATATGTAGATCACCAAAGATAAAAAGAGATTTTAAAAGTGTGAACTTAAAAAATCTTCTTCTCTGAAACCGCAAGGCCCAGAGGTTTCATATTTGGTATGTAACATCCTATAGTGATCCCTACAAAGATTGTTCGCATTATGCCCCTGGGGTCAGAACTGGCCACGCCCCGGGGGTCACATGGTTTATATAGAATATAGAGCTAAATGACTTTAAAAATCTTCTCCTCTGAAACCACAAGGCCCAGAGGTTTCATATTTGGTATGTAACTTCCTATAGTGGTCCTCTACAAAGATTGTTCAAATTATGCCCCTGGGATCAAAATGGGCCACGCCTGGGGGTCACATTATTTATATACAATATATAGCAAAATGACCTTAAAAATCTTCTCCGAAACCACAAGGCCCAGAGGTTTCATATTTGGTATGTATAGTTCTATAGTGGTCCTCTACAAAGACTGTTCAAATTATGCCCCTGGGGTCAAAACTAGCCACGCCCTGGGGGTCACATGGTTTATATAGATTTAAGTAGCAAAATGTCTTTTAAAATCTTCTCTGAAACCGCAAGGCCCAGAGGTTCATATTTGGTATGTAACATCCTATAGTGGTCCTTTACAAATATTATTCAATATATGCCCCTAGGGTCAAAACTAGCCATGCCCTGGGGTCACATGATTTATATACACTTAAATAGCAAAATGACTTTTAAAATCTTCTCCTACGAAACTGCAAGGCCCAGAGGTTTCTTATTTGGTATTTAACATTGTATAGTGGTCCTCTACAAAGATGGTTCAAATTATGCCCCATTGGTCAAAACTGACCACACCTAAGGGGTTACATGGTTTATATAAACTTACATAGCAAAATGACTTTAAAATTCTAATCCTGTAAAACTGCAAGTCCTAGAGGTTTCATATTTGGTATGTATATGTGGTCCTCTACAAATATTGTTCATATTATGTCCCTGGGGTCAAAACTGGTCACGCCCTGGGGGTCACATGGTTTATATAGACTTAAATGTCAAAATGACTTAAAAAATCCTCTCCTCTGAAACGGCAAGGCCCACAGCTTTCCTATATGTATAACGTAACATTGCATAGTGGTCCTCTCTAAAGATTGTTCAAATTATGCCCCTGGGGTCAAATCTGACCACACCCCAAGGGGTCACATGGTTTATATAGACTTAAATAGCAGAATGACTTTAAAAAGCTTTACCTGAAACTGCCAGGCCCAGAGGTTTGTTCAGATTGTTCAAATTATGCCCCTGGGATAAATATAAGCCACGCCTCGGAGATGCAAATTGTAATTGGGTTACAAGGTCTCAGGTGAGCGTCCTAGGGCCCTCAGGGCCCTCTTGTTTTATATTAGGTCAGTAGCGTTTATATCAGTCAATGTTTGGATTTACATCATATTACTCGAAATCAACTCCTAAGTCAACATTTTCAGCAGAACTGAATCCGTTTCAACCAAACAAACAATTTGATACCAAGATCGTATATAGTTTATTATTTTTAATCGTCATAAATCATAAAAACAATATTTTTTATATATACACATTAACCCGCACTTTGGTAGTGATATGACATCATCACTGTAGCAATATATCATCCTTACAAAATTATTTAATACATTCAAAATAAATGCACTAAATTTCACTACACAGCATCAGTTTATGTTGCACCAAATGCACTTTTACTAATTATTGAACACGCTATAATCAATATTGACACGACATTGAAAATGTGAATTTCAATACACAACTCCAAAATGGCGTCTCCAACCAGTTCGGCGATGATAATTGCATTTTCAATATTACAGGAGTGAACATGCGTGTAATATATGCATTTGTAGTGAAAACAGCTCCTTTATCATTACGAAATGTTAATAATAAAGTATTATCCAGTCAACTTTTAGAAATCCATAACTACATGTACGTGAACGTGTAAAAGCCGGATCAGCAAAATCAGCGCCGCTCTTGGTTTAAAAAAAAAAAAAAAATCAGCTCGTTTGGTGTAATTTTAATAATTATGTGGTATGATAAATAGAAAAACAGGTTGCTGCCTGGTCTTGTGTAATATATCAGGTTCGGCACGAATAAAAATAACGGCTCAGCAAGCTACGCCGTTATTTTATTCTAAGCCTCACCTGATATATTACACAAGACCAGCCAGTAACCCGTTATTTTCTATATATCAATGCACACCAAATTCAGCTGTGGATGTGATAGGATGAATGTGATAGGATGGATGTGATAGGATGGATGTGATAGGATGGATGTGTTAGGATGGATGTGATAGGATGGATGTGATAGGATGGATGTGATAGGATGGATGTGATAGGATGCTTTGTTGTAGACTAGAAAGAAACTACTATTATAACTAACAATGTTGAACTTTAGACACCATTATCTTTGTGACACATATACTATATGTATTGTATTGTAACATTATCTTTGTGACACATATACTATATGTATTGTATTGTAACATTATCTTTGTGACACATATACTATATGTATTGTGTTGTAACATTATCTTTGTGACACATATACTATATGTATTGTATTGTAACATTATCTTTGTGACACATATACTGTATGTATTGTATTGTAACATTGACAAGAAAGCATCACAACCAAACAATGTGATGCCCCATGGAAGTTTTCTGTTTGAAATAAAAATTATTTATCAATACATTTTTTATGTATTGAAATTGAGACATTTATGTAGCTTCAGATTTTCTTTGACAATTTACTGCCTGAAAGACTTCTATAATGCACATGGCTCTTTGTGTGTACATTTGCAGGGTGGACTACACCAAATACCCGGGCATGGCTAAGGTGGACTTCTACTATGTGAACATCAGTGCTGGCGACTGCCTCTACATCCCGTATCTGTGGTAGGTCACTCTCAGTGCAACCCATATCTGTGGTAGGTCACACTCAATGCATCCCATATCTGTGGTATGTCACTCTCAATAAATCCCATATCTATGGTAGGTCACTCTCAATGAATCCCATATCTGTGGTATGTCACACTCAATACATCCCATATCTGCAGTAGGTCACTCAATGAATCCCATATCTGTGGTAGGTCACTCTCAATAAATCCCATATCTGTGGTAGGTCACACTCAATACATCCCGTATCTGTGGCAGGTCACACTCAATACATCTGTATCTGTGGTAGGTCACTCTTAATAAATCCCATATCTCTGGTAGGTCACTCTTAATAAATCCCATATCTGTGGTAGGTCACTCAATAAATCCCGTATCTGTGGTAGGTCACACTCACTACATCTGTATCTGTGGTAGGTCAATCTCAATGAATCCCATATCTGTGGTAGGTCACTGTCAATACATCCCATATCAGTGGTAGGTCACTCTCGATACATCTGATGTCTGTGGTAGGTCACTCTCAATACATCCTATATCTATGGTAGGTCACTCTCAATAAATCCCATATCTGTGGTAGGTCACTCTCAATACAACCCGTATCTGTGGTAGGTCACTTTCAATACATTCCATATCTGTGGTAGGTCACTCTCAATGAATCCCATATCTGTGGTAGGTCACTCTCAATACATCACATATCTGTGGTCGGCCACTCTCAGTACATCTGATATCTGTGGTAGGTCACTCTCAGTACATTTGATATCTGTGGTATGTCACTCTAAGTACATCTGATATCTGTGGTAGGTCATTCTCAATGAATCCCATATCTATGGTTGGTCACTCTCAATGAATCCCATATCTGTGGTAGGTCACTCTCAATACACCCCATATCTGTGGTAGGTCACTCTCAATCCATCCCATATCTGTTGTAGGTCACTCTCAATACATCCCATATCTGTGGTAGGTCACTCTCAATACATCCCATATCTGTGGTAGGTCACTCTCAGTGAATCCCGTATCTGTGGTAGGTCACTCTCAATACATCCCATATCTGTGGTAGGTCACTCTCAATACACCCCAAATCTGTGGTAGGTCACTCTCAATACATCCCATATCTGTGGCAGTTCACTCTCAATACATCCCATATCTGTGGTAGGTCACACTCAATGCACCCCATATCTTTGGTAGGTCACTCTCAATACACCCCATATCTGTGGTAGTTCACTCATTACACCCCATATATGTGGTAGTTCACTCTCAATACACCCAATATCTTTGGCAGTTCACTCTCAATACACCCCATATCTTTGGCAGTTCACTCTATACACCCCATATCTTTGGCAGTTCACTCTCGATACATCCCATATCTGTGGCAGTTCACTCTCATTACACCCTGTATCTTTGGCAGTTCACTCTCAATACACCTCATATCTGTGGCAGTTCACTCTCAATACACCCCATATCTGTGGTAGTTCACTCTCAATACACCCCATATCTGTGGTAGTTCAGTCTCAATACACCCCAGATCTGTGGCAGTTCACTCTCAATACACCCCATATCTGTGGTAGTTCACTCTCAATACACCTCATATCTGTGGTAGTTCACTCTCAATACACCTCATATCTGTGGTAGTTCACTCTCAATACACCCCATATCTTTGGCAGTTCACTCTCAATACACCCCATATCTGTGGTTGTTCACTCTCAATACACCTTATATCTGTGGTAGTTCACTCTCAATACACCCCATATCTTTGGCAGTTCACTCTCAATACACCCCATATCTGTGGCAGTTCACTCTCAATACACCCCATATCTGTAGTAGTGCTCTCTCAATACACCCCATATCTGTGGTAGTTCATTCTCAATACACCTCATATCTGTGGCAGTTCACTCTCAATACACCCCATATCTGTGGTAGTTCACTCTCAATACACCTCATATCTGTGGTAGTTCACTCTCAATACACCCCATATCTTTGGCAGTTCACTCTCAATACACCCCATATCTGTGGCAGTTCACTCTCAATACACCCCATATCTGTAGTAGTGCTCTCTCAATACACCCCATATCTGTGGTAGTTCATTCTCAATACACCTCATATCTGTGGCAGTTCACTCTCAATACACCCCATATCTGTGGTAGTTCACTCTCAATACACGCCATATCTGTGGTAGGTCACTCTCAGTACACCCCATATCTGTGGTAATTCACTCTCAATACACCCCATATCTGTGGTAGTTCACTCTCAATACACCCCATATCTGTGGTAGGTTACTCTCAATACACCTCATATCTGTGGCAGTTCACTCTCAATGCACTCCATATCTGTAGTTGGTCACTCTCAATACACCCCATATCTTTGGCAGTTCACTCTCAATACACCTCATATCTGTGGCAGTTCACTCTCAATACACCCCATATCTGTGGTAGGTCACTCTCAAAACATCTCCTGTCTGTGGTAGGTCTATATGTGGTAGGTCACTCTCAATGCATCCCCTATCTTTGGTAGGTCACTCTCAATACATTCCCTATCTGTGGTAGGTCACTCTCAATACATCCTGTATCTGTGCTAGGTCACTCTAAAAACAGCCCCTATCTGTAGTACGTTACTATCAATACATCAACATTGTCAAAATTTGAATGGCTGTTTGCATAATGGCAGTAATAATTGGCATATTTGGCTGTTAATGTTTTGAGCCACTGTACCCTGTAGTTGTGATGCTGTGTTCCAGGATCCACCAGGTGCGGTCGTACGGCAGCAACTTGGCTGTGAACATCTGGTGGGGGCGGTATGCCAAGGACGAACTCGACTACTCCACGTGTAACCGCGAGTGCAAAACCGAGTACACCCTCGCACAGGCTAAGTTCCAGGGGTTTGAGGGACTGCAGCATAATCCAGGGGAAGTCAGGTAAATAATTGGTCTCTTGAAAGCCAGAAGGGGCTATCAGCCTTTCTAATGACACCTTATGGCTTTCAAGGAATGGTATTATGTGTGTGGGAGGAATCAAGGTCTAATAGTGGCAAACAAGGTGACACGTACTGGTGAATACATGGAGAATACTATGTTCGTGTTGAATAAAGGTAAGTTCATTTAGCGGTGGCTTAGAAAACCTGGTTCACATATTCGTGCCGAGCAAATAATTATACTTACCTTTTTTTAACACTAATCCAGTATTCTATTTACTCCATCATCTTGTGTCTTTATTTTGAAAAATTGACTAAAGAAAACATACTTAACATGCTAAATATAAGAAACACAGCAAATGAAGTCACTCAAATCAACATGATGACGTCTTTTGACTGTGCATGTTTTCTTTATCCCACAGTGTTGAAATAAAGCAAAGATTATCACACGGGTTCGTCAATACCGGCCTGCTGATTGGATAAAATGCTGTTGTTGTCTTTTTAGCTCACCTGAGCACACAGTGCTCAGGGTGAGCTTTTGTGATCGCACGTTGTCCGTCGTGCGTGTGTCATCAACTTTTCATTCAAACAACATCTCCTCCTAAACTGCTTCACCAAACTTCACAGGAATGATCCTTGGGTAGACCTCTTTCAAAAATGTTCAAATCTTTCCGGTCCGCTGGATATGTAGGTCACCAGAGCTAAAAATAGATTTAAAAAGTGAAAACTTTAAAAATCTTCTATGAAACCGCAAGGCTCAGAGCTTTCATATTTGGTATGTGACATCCTCTAGTGGTCCTCTACAAAGATTGTTCAAATTATTCCCCTGGGGTCAAAACGGGTAACGCCGCAGGGGTCACATGGTGTATATAGAATATATGGTAAAATGACTTTAAAAATCTTCTCTACTGAAACCGTAAGTCCAAGAGATTTCGTATTTGGTATGTATCATCCTATAGTGGTCATCTACAAAGAGTTTTCAATTTATGCCCCTGGGGTCAAAACGCGCCACGCCCCGGGGGTCACATGGTTTATATGGACTATATTGCAAAATGACTTCAAAAATCTTCTCCTTAAACAGCAAGGCCCAGAGATTTCTTATTTGGTATGTATCATCCTATAGTGGTCCTCTACAAAGTTTCTTCAAATTATGCCCCTGGGGTCAAAACGGACCACGCCCCGGGTTTCACATGGTTTATATAGAATAAATAGCAAAATGACTTTCTCTGAAACCGCAAGACCCAGAGGTTTCTTATTTGGTATGTAACGTCCTATAGTGCCCCCTACAAAGATTGTTCAAATTATGCCTCCGGGGTCAAAACAAGCCACGCCACTGGGGTCACATGGTTTATATAGTATATATAGCAAAATGACTTAAAAAAATCTTCTCCTCTGAAACCGCTAGCCCCAGAGGCTTTGTATTTGGTATGTATCGTCATGTAGTGGTCTTCTACAAAGATTGTTCAAATAATGCCCCTGGGGTCACAACGGGCTACGCCCCGGGGGTCACAGCGTTTATATAGAATAAATAGCAAAATGACTTTAAAAATCTTCTCCTCTGAAACTGCAAGGCCCAGAGGTTTCGTATTTGGTATGTACCATCCTATAGTGGTCCTCTACAATGATTGTTCAAATTATGCCCCTGGGGTTAAAAGTGGCCATGCCCTGAACGTCACATGGATAATATATACTTAAATAGCAAAATCACTTAAAAAATCTTCTCCTCTGAAACCACACGACCCTGAGGTTTCGTATTTAGTATGTAACATACTATAGTAGTCCTCTACAAAGTTTGTTCAAATTATTACCCTGGGGTCAAAACTGGCCACACCCTGGGGGTCACAGGGTTTATGTAGACTTAGATAGCAATACGACTTATAAAATTTTATACTCTGAAACCACAAGGCCCAGAAGTTTCATATTTGGTTTGTAACATTGTATAATGGTCCTCTACAAAGAATGTTCAAATGATCCCCCTGGGGTAAAAAATGGCCACGCCCCAGGGGTCACATGGTTTATATAGACTTATATAGCAAAATGATTTTAAAAATCTCCTTTGAAACCACAAGGCCCAGAGGTTTCATATTTGATATGTAACATTGTATAGTGGTCCTCAACAAAGATTGTTCAAATGATGCCCCTGGGGTAAAACTGGCCACGCTCCGGGGTTGCATGGTTTATATAGACTTAAATAGCAAAATGACTTTAAAAGTCTTCTCCTCTGAAACTGCAATGGCCCGAGGTTTCATATTTGGTATGTAGCATTGTATAGTGGTCCTCTAGAAAGATTGTTCAAATGCTGCCCCTGGGGTCAAAACTGGCCACGCCCCAGGGGTCACATAGGTTATATAGACTTAAATAGCAAAATGACTTTAAAAATCTCCTCTGAAACAGCAAGGGCCAGAGGTTTCATATTTGGTATGTAACATTGTATAGTGGTCCTCTACAAAGATTGTTCAAATGATGCTCCTGGGGTCACAACTGTCCACGCCCTGGGGGTCATATGGTCTATGGACTTAAATAGCAAAATAATTTTTAAAATCTCCTGAAACAGCAGGGCCAGAGGTTTCATATTTGGTATGTAATATTGTATAGTGGTCCTTGACAAAGATTGTGTAAATGATGCCCCTAGGGTCAAAACTGGCCTTGCCCTGGGGGTCACAAATCTTCTCCTCTGAAACAGCAAGGGCCAGAGGTTTCATATTTGGTATGTAACATTGTATAGTGGTCCTCTACAAATATTGTTCAAATGATGCCCCTGAAGTCAAATCTGGCCACACCCATTGCTCACATTGTTTATATAGACTTAAATAGCAAAATGTCTTAAAAAATCTTATCCTCTGAAACCACAAAGGCCAGAGGTTTCATATTTGGTATATAACATTGTATAGTGGTCATCTACAAAATTTGTTCAAATAATGCCCCTGGGGTCAAAACTGGCCACGCCCTGGCGGTCACATGGTTTATATAGACTTAAATAGCAAAAAGACTTAAAAATCTTCTCTTCTGAAACCGCAAGGCCCAGAGGTTTCATATTTGGTATGCAACATTGTAAAGTGATCCTCTTAAAAGATTGTTCAAATTATGACCCTTGGGTCAAACATGGCCTTGCCCTGGGGGTCACGTGTTTTCTTGAAACTTATACATCAAGTAAACTTTAAAAATCTACTCCTCTAAAACTGCACGGCCCATAGGTTTCATATTTTGTATGTAATATTGTATAGTGTTCCTCTACAAAAATTGTTGAAATTATGCCGATGGGGTAAAAAGAAGCCACACCCCGGGGTCACATGGTTTCTATAGACTGATATGAAAAGTGGGCTTTAAAAATCTCCTCTGAAACTGTAAGGCCCAGAGGTTTCATATTTTGCTTCAAACATTGTTCACTACAAAATATTGTTCAAATTATGCCCCTAGGGTAGAAATTAGCCACGCCCTGTGAGTCACATGGTTTATATAGACTATAAAATTAATCTCCTGAAACTGCAAGGCCCAGATCATTATACTCAGGTAACTGGTTTAGTGCCATTTGGCCCTCTTGCTATAAGCCATTATGATGCCTTAAACTCAGGTGAGCGACCTAGGACCATCGCGGCCCTCTTGTAATTGACCATATACCAATAAGTGTAAACGGTATGAAGAAAATAATGTTTAGCAAAATATGTATAATTTTACTTCCAGTTGGATGTAATAAGAACCCCAAACACACAAGTCATGAAAAAAGAATTTGCAATTCTAATATAAATGATTGCCTGCATGAAATAATGCTATTTAAAAACTATGTTCATTTTAATTGAATCCATGAGTATATGGGTGTATTACGGTAAATAACTTTTAACGTTATGAGTCACAAAATGAAATTTGTTTGAAGTGCATTCATTTGTGTACAATGAGGGGATATTAATATGGATGTGTGCTCTTGTTACTTGCATCGACCCAGGCACGAGGTCAAAATGAACCTCTTTTAGGTGAAAATCAAACTTCAAAGCCATTACTATCTGAATTGAAATAATTGAGGCGCGTTGTTGGAAAACCGGACTTAATGCATGTGCGTAAAGTGTCGTCCCAGATTAGCCTGCACAGGCTAATCAGGGACGGCACTTTCCGCTTTTGTGGTATTTTTGTTTCAAGGAAGTCTCTTCTAAACATAAATTCACTGTAGGCGGAAAGTGCTGTCCTGGATTAGCCTGTGCGGACTGCACAGGCTAATCCGGGACGACACTTTACGCACATGCATTAAGTCCGGTATTCCCATGACGCACCACAATTTTTGATTGATCATTGTTCAATAGCCAAAAAACAACAAATTTGAGTTCTGATGCATAAGAATTCAGCCACGAGGCACAAGTCTGAGTGGTTTAATAACAGCCACGAGACACAAGTCTGAGTGGTTTAATAACAGCCATGAGGCACTAGTCTGAGTGGTTTAATAACAGCCATGAGGCACTAGTCTGAGTGGTTTAATAACAGCCACGAGACACAAGTCTGAGTGGTTTAATAACAGCCACGAGACACAAGTCTGAGTGGTTTAATAACAGCCACGAGACACAAGTCTGAGTGGTTTAATAACAGCCATGAGGCACTAGTCTGAGTGGTTTAATAACAGCCATGAGGCACTAGTCTGAGTGGTTTAATAACAGCCACGAGGCACTAGTCTGAGTGGTTTAATAACAGCCACGAGACACAAGTCTGAGTGGTTTAATAACAGCCATGAGGCACTAGTCTGAGTGGTTTAATAACAGCCACGAGGCACTAGTCTGAGTGGTTTAATTACAGCCATGAGGCACTAGTCTGAGTGGTTAAATAACAGCCAAGAGGCACTAGTCTGAGTGGTTTAATAACAGCCACGAGGCACTAGTCTGAGTGGTTTAATAACAGCCACAATGCACTAGTCTGAGTGGTTTAATAACAGCCACGAGGCACTAGTCTGAGTGGTTTAATAACTGCCACGAGGCACTAGTCTGAGTGGTTTAATAACAGCCACGAGGCACTAGTCTGAGTGGTTTAATAACAGCGCATCTGAACTACAAACAGTTGTTTATTGGCCGGTTAACACAGATATTGTGAAAACTGTTTTGATTCTAACATGATCTGACAATATTCTGCAATTACATTTGACTGCCTGTCTTCCTGTACAAATGTTCGCACACACATCTCTGCTGTTGTCATTGACGTCATTCATTGATACCTATTCATAGTGATATCACTTTCATTGATAAAAAATGAATGAATGACATCAGAATTGGAACTGCTTTTTGGTGTTTATGGGTGGTTTTTCTTCGTCTACCAAAAAATCAGGGTGTGTCATGTTAGAATGGTAGTTTGAAACCTGTAATTTTGTTCTTAGTCTGTAGACAAATCTTCAAGTGTCATATTCAAAAACTAAATAAATCTGTTCAACAGACTGATACCTTGTTTATTTCAGGGATTATTTTATGACGTACCTCTCGAATGACACGGATTTGAAGACTTTTATGAAGTTTATAGCCAGGGTAAGTGTCTATGTGGTGAGGGAAAATAGAGTATGATATCTAGGGTAAGTGTCAATGTGGTGAGGGGAAATAGAGTATGATATCTAGGGTAAGTGTCATTGTGGTGAGGGAAATAGAGTATGATATCTAGGGTAAATGTCCATGTGGTGAGGGAAAATAGAGTATGATATCTAGGGCAAGTGGCTATGTGGTGAGGGGAAATAGAGTATGATATCTAGGGTAAATGTCCATGTGGTGAGGGGAAATAGAGTATGATATCTAGGGTAAGTGTCAATGTGGTGAGGGGAAATAGAGTATGATATCTAGGGTAAATGTCCATGTGGTGAGGGGAAATAGAGTATGATATCTAGGGTAGTGGCAATGTGGTGAGGGGAAATAGAGTATGATATCTAGGGAAAGTGGCAATGTGGTGAGGGGAAATAGAGTATGATAGGGTAAGTGGCAATGTGGTGAGGGGAAATAGAGTATATCTAGGGTAAGTTGCTATGTGGTGATGGGAAATAGAGTATGATATCTAGGGTAAATGTCCATGTGATGAAGGGAAATAGAGTATATCTAGGGTAAGTGTCAATGTGGTGAGGGGCAATAGAGTATGATATCTAGGGTAAGTGTCAATGTGGTGAGGGGAAATAGAGTATTTTAGGATAAGTGGCAATGTGGTGAGGGGAAATAGAGTATATCTAGGGTAAGTTGCTATGTGGTGAGGGGAAATAGAGTATGATATGTAGGGTAAATGTCCATGTGGTGAGGGTAAATATAGTATATCTAGGGTAAGTGTCAATGTGGTGAGGGGAAATAGAGTATGATATCTAGGGTAAGTGGCAATGTGGTGAGGGGAAATAGAGTATGATAGGGTAAGTGGCAATGTGGTGAGGGGAAATAGAGTATGATATCTAGGGTAAGTGTCAATGTGGTGAGGGGAAATAGAGTATGATAGGATAAGTGGCAATGTGGTGAAGGGAAATAGAGTATATCTAGGGTAAGTTGCTATGTGGTGAGGGGAAATAGAGTATGATATCTAGGGTAAATGTCCATGTGGTGAGGGGAAATAGAGTATGATATCTAGGGTAAGTGTCAATGTGGTGAGGGGAAATAGAGTATGATATCTAGGGTAAGTGTCAATGTGGTGAGGGGAAATAGAGTATGATAGGGTGAGTGGCAATGTGGTGAGGGGAAATAGAGTATATCTAGGGTAAGTTGCTATGTGGTGAGTGGAAATAGAGTATGATATCTAGGGTAAATGTCCATGTGGTGAGGGGAAATGGAGTATATCTAGGGTAAGTGTCAATGTGGTGAGGGGAAATTGAGTATGATATCTAGGGTAAGTGTCAATGTGGTGAGGGGAAATAGAATATGATATCTAGGGTGTCTTAATAATGTGGTGAGGGGAAATAGAGTATATCTAGGGTAAGTGGCAATGTGGTGAGGGGAAATAGAGTATGATATCTATGGTAAGTGTCAATGTGGTGAGGGGAAATATAGTATGATAAGGTAAGTGTCAATGTGGTGAGGGGAAATAGAGTATATCTAGGGTAAGTTGCTATGTGGTGAGTGGAAATAGAGTATGATATCTAGGGTAAATGTCCATGTGGTGAGGGGAAATGGAGTATATCTAGGGTAAGTGGCTATGTGGTGAGGGGCAATAGAGTATGACATCTAGGGTAAGTGGCTATGTGGTGAGGGGAAATAGAGTATGATATCTAGGTTAAATGTCTTAATAATGTGGTGAGGGGCAATAGAGTATGAAAAAGACTTCAGGATTGCCTTAGAGTGAATTTGCTAAGCAGCTAGCCCAAATGGACTATAAGTGCTGTAAAAAAAAATAAAGCGAACACAGCATTGTTTAGCCATACATTTCCACTATAGTGTAGATCTTCAAGCCTGTAAACTCACCTAGCATTTTTCCATTTCAGGAAGATTATGACCAGATTGTAAAATACACCACATATGTGCAGGACTTTACAGAGGTGAGAATAGAATATAATGTCTTGTCTGCTACTCGTTAAAACCATGATAAGCCTTTATTGCGTTTGTGATGGCCCAATCCTTATTGTGTTTGTGATGGCCCAATCCTTATTGCGTTTGTGATGGCCCAATCCTTATTGCGTTTGTGATGGCCAAATCCTTATTGCGTTTGTGATGGCCAAATCCTTATTGTGTTTGTGATGGCCAAATCATTATTGTGTTTGTGATGGCCAAATCCTTATTGTGTTTGTGATGGCCAAATCCTTATTGTGTTTGTGATGGCCAAATCCTTATTGTGTTTGTGATGGCCAAATCATTATTGTGTTTGTGATGGCCAAATCATTTAGTTTTTGTGATGCCGAAATCCTTTATTTCGTTTACATACTTCAGGGCTTGACCTTTTCAACAAAACATTATTTATTTGTTTAAATATATTAATCTCAGAAGATGCCAACCAGGAAAAATCATTGGGCCAAAAGTAATCTGTCTGTGGCAAAGGCACATAATCGTTTTCTTACAATACAGGTTTTCATGGACCATGTCTGAGCATATGAACTTAAACAATACATTATTAAACAATTATGTTCAATTCTAAAAGTTACAATTCAAACCATATGCAAGCAAGGAATCACTAGTACTGACAAATGTTCACTTCTTACTTTTAAATGCAATGGGATTTGGTCAGACAAATATACTTTTTTGTATAAACCTGTTTTCTTTGACTATAATAGTCCCATATTTATGAAGATTCTTAAGCCATTCTTAACTTATGTTGAACATAAGTCAAAATTAGAATTTGTGTTTAAAACACTATGCTTTGGAACATTTGCATGACTAATGCTAGATATTAATACACTTTGAATTATATTGCAAATTATGTGTCAAAATCTTCCAGAAATTCATTACTTTGTCAGAAAATCCAGTCATTAAATTTGAGGATTTTAAGATTTTTTATAATTTTCTACTAAGATTCTTTATAATACCAGCCCAGGTCTTCATGGTGACTCTACTTTGTGTTGTTGTTGTTGCCAGATGTTTGAGTTACTGGATACAGACAAGGATGGGCTGTTGACTGCAAAGGATTTAGAGGCTCTGAACAGTGATGTACGTTTACATTCTTTATTCCTCTTAATTATTTTACATATGTTTCTTGTTAACTTGAGCACAAAGTGGTCAAGTGTGAGCTATTGTGTTCAGTTACCGTCCGTTGCTCCTCGTCCGTCGTCAACAATTTACTTCAAACAACTTCTTCTGTGAAACTGCTTGGTGGATTTTAATCAAACTTGGCCGGAATGTTCTTTGGGTGGACTTTCACTAACTTTTCAATTCCAAGAAATATCTGAATAATGCTGGTTGCCATGGCAACCAAAAGCTTACAAAACAGCAAACTTTAAAAACACAACTTCTTGTCAGAAGCCACTTGACGGATTTTGAAATAATTTTACAGGAATGTTCCTTGGATGACCCTGTACCCAATTCCTTCAAATAATTTTGATTCGTTAAAAAACATGGTTGCCACATGTTCGGGAAGTTTGACCTTATATGGCTATATAGGCAACTTTGACAATCTTCTTGTAAGAAACCACTTGCTGGAATTTGAATAATTTCACAGAAATGTTCCTTTGGTCACCAAATTCCTTCAAGTAACTGATGCATTAAAACATGGCTGCCAGGGTGTGGGGAAGTTTGCCCTTATATGGTTATATAGACAGCTTTGACAATCTTCTTGTTAGAAACCACTTGCTGAACATTGAAACTCAGGTGAGCGACCCAGGGTCATCTTGGCAGTCTTGTTTTCAAGCATTATCCTTTTTGACCAAAAATTATATTTATTATACTTATAATGTGTCAGCATTTTGTTACAAACCTGCATTCATGACTTCAAAAGTTCTCAATCTAAAAGTTAGTCTTGACTTCAAACAAATAAAATATGTTGTTTAATATCAGCCTTGAATATAATTGGACAACAATAATACGTGAGAAAACCGGACTTAATGCATGTGCGTAAAGTGTCGTCCCAGATTAGCCTGTGCAGTCAGCACAGGCTAATCCGGGACGGCACTTTCCGCTTATATGGTATTTTCTGTTTAAAGGAAGTCTCTTCTAAACATAAAATCACTGTAGGCAGAAAGTGCCGTCCTGGATTAGCCTGTGCGGACTGCACAGGCAAATCCGGGACGACACTTTACGCACATGCATTAAGTCCAGTTTTTCCACGACGCGCCACATTGTAAGATCAAATACGGTATGTTTGCACGTACACACAGACACTGAGGACTGTGGGGGAGCTGATGCAACTCCACATGGAGGACGTGGAAGACGAATTCGAGGGCAGTGAGATTGACATAGACCATGACCCCAGCCTCGGGGAACAAGGCAGAGGAGGCGACTCTGATGAGATGGATCAGCACGACGAACTATAGTCGGAGGGAATCATCATCCGTTCTTTAGTCACTAAGGGAGTGATTTGCTCTTTCAGAAAGGACATTTCCAAGCTTGTCATGATCAATGCTATTTTAGGTCCTTATATATTTTGGTATTTTGTAATGAACATATACTTTATTCCACACACGTTCATGTGTTTAGCAAATATTTAAAAAACTGTGGTTATTGTTTGTTTTCTAGTGTTTTTTTTACTAGCAAATATTTTGTAATGACGGTAAAGTTGCATGGTTGTATTATGTTCTCTAAATGTTACAGTTTTCATTTGTGATCGGATACAAAAGTGAAAGGCAGGTGCAATACACTAGACACAGGCAGTGTTCTTGTTAAGTAACATTTTGTTCCAGGTCAAACAATGTGACATTCAATGGTTGTTTTATTAAACTAAATGACACATTAATGATTTTCTAATTAAGGATGCGGCGGTTTATATGATTTTCGTTTTATACAATTTTTTTTGTGGCGTTTGTTATTTTGCTAAATTAATGAATGGCAGACAGAAATATAAGATAAACAAGCATGGTCACCAGTGTTGTTCAAATTCTATAGGCACTTAAAAACCATGACTATCATGACACATTTGACAATATTGAATGTTTCCAGATGAAAAGTCAATTCTCAAAAAGATGTAGAGGAGATTTGTTTAATTCAGTGTAAAGATCTTATTTAATTTCATGAGTGGTCATAGAAACAATATTTTCACGAGTGGCACAGCCACGAGTGAAAATATCTAGTTTCAATGTCCACAAGTGAAATAAAATACGATCTTACACTGTATTAAACAAATTTTCTTTTGAACCATAAATAAAAAAATGCGCGAGATATGCTGAAGCGTCACAAGTTTTGTGTATTATGACGTCATACATATGACGTCATTATGATTCCAAAATTGTCGATCACTGTTGTGGTGGGAAAATAGTGCCACTCTCACTGCGTCGTTGTCGCTAAATTATATTTGTATTAAATTTTATTCTGTGTTTTCTGTTGTTTAAAAAGGCCAATGTTTACACTGATGTTTATTTTATTCACATACTTTCAAAAAATAAACAAAAAAACAAATTAAAAGTACTTCCATATAACCAAGAGTGAAATGATCAAACGTTATCATTTCACTCGACCTAGAGTGAAATGATCGGGTTATCATTCACTGGTATTCTCCACTCATTCACCGCATAGCATGAAATAAAAGAATCATCGTAAAAAAACAATATTATATCTTTACAAAATAACTGACATAAGGCATCATACTTATAAAAATATAACAACTTTAAAGGTATAATGTCTACTGTTTTTGAATTTCATATTAATTCTATCATTAAAACTTCTCGTATAAAATGCATTTATGCAAATAAGACATTTTTGTATTATTCCATCCTTTTAAATACATAGATTAAACCCAAACTGACCAGAGTGTATCCTACATGATCATTTTATAAGGCAATACAAAAAATGGTTGTTGACCAGGGTCTTTTGTTCACAATGCAGTTCGAAATGATTGACCAACTGATGACCATGCAGCTGTAGAATTCATTATATAACAGTCACGTTTAGATGACCAACGCACATAAAATATGCATTTTTACAATCCGGCATATCTAAACACGAGGTAAATCCTCAGGATGTACAATTATTTGTGTAACAGATGTCTTAGGAAAGGCCACATGTAATTGTGGATATTGTAAACTGAAGGACTGAAAAACCTGAGTGATTTTTGAATGTAGGTTGGCATAAACATGCCTGTACACAACTCAAGACAAGGCATTCAACACATGGTGATTATTTCTTGATTTCATTGTATATCTTTCTTCATTTGTCATTCGGAGTATTCGAAATATAGACAATAATTTAGTCTAAAAGCGTTATAGTAAGTTTATCAAATCAAAGCCATGTTTGTCCTTAAATTATGATTTGTTACCATAAAATGGCAATATAGCACACCATGTCCTTAAATATTAAAGATCTTTCCATAAAATGGCAATATAGCACACCATGTCCTTAAATATTAAAGATCTTTCCATAAAGTGGCAATATAGCACACCATGTCCTTAAATTATGATTTGTTACCATAAAATGGCAATATAGCACACCATGTCCTTAAATATTAAAGATCTTTTTGCATATCTTTTCAGACAGAAATTATGTATTCAGAGATATATATTTTTTATAATGTAAATATGATGTTCTGTTTAAAAAACAAGTCTCTGTTGTACATTGCTGTTATTCAAATGTATTGCAACACAACCTTGAATCATTATGCCCCCCATCAAAGATGGCAGGGTATATTGGTTTTCTAATGTTGTTCGGTCTCTAGTTCGGCCGGTCAGTCTGTAGACTACGTCTGATTCCGCTCTCGGAGTTCAATAGTTTTCATCTGATCTTCACCAAACTTCATTAAAATGTTTTTGGGCATAATATCTAGGTCAAGTTTGATAATCAGCAAAATCGCCTTTGGAATTGTGGAGTTATGGCCCTTGAATGATCCAACATTGGCCTTTTAAGCCATTTCCGCTCTCTAATCCAACAGTTTTCATTCAATTTTCAGCAAACTTCATGAAAATGTTTGTAATAATAATATCTAAGTTTGATAATCAGCCAAATCACCTCAGGAATTGTGGAGTTATTGCCCTTGAATGATCTGAAATTGGTTTCCGCTACCTTAAGTCCAATAGTTTTCATCGGATCTTCACCAAACTTCATGAACATGCTTGTTTCGAAAATATCTTGTGCAAGTTTAATAATCAGCCAAATCGCCCCAGTAATTGTGGAGTTATGGCCCTTGAATTATCTACAATGGGCTGTTTTAGCAGTTTTCGTTCTCTAAGTCGAACATTTCATAGCTGATCTTCACACAAAATCTTTTTGGGCGTATTATCTCGGTTAAATTTTATGATCAGCTAAATCGTCCCAGTAACTGTGGAGTTATGGCCATTGATTATCTAAAATTAGCCTTTTTAGCTATTTTAGCCTAGAGGGGGCATAACTGTTACAAACAGCCCTTGTTTTTATAGAACTGAACTGGTATGACAGGGACCTGTCGTTTTGGTTTGTGCCTTAAATGGGTCTTTGACCTGTGTTTTTGGTTTGTGTTTGCTCCACAGAACTGTACTGTCTTCCATTTTATACTGTTTGAATTTCTCAAAATAATGAACATCGTGTTATAAACTAGGCTTGATAAAACAGCAATATAGATTGTATTAAAATGTATCCATCAACTGACATCATTCATAATTTTCATGTATGGTTGTTGTTGTTGTTATGCATACTATTACTTTAAAGTTTTTATATTTACTTACATATTTATACTTTCGCATCAATAAATATGGAAAATGCTTTGTTTTTATTTTAACTTAATTTCTCAACCAAGCCTATTGAATGAGTTTTTCATTACTTTAAAAGATGCAGGGGGAGGGGGGATTTCCATTCAAAAATTCGTAAATTCCCCAAACTTCTTTTCTGCGTTACTTTAAATATAATTTTTCTTCCCAGTCGGGAAATTCAACACTTCAATAGGGTTACTAAAATTCACCAGTGCAAAGGCATATTTCAGATACAGAAAAACAAGCTCACCAACACGTAGAAGGATTGATCTAAATTTTTACCGTTCAGAAATGTTTGAAACGGGTTTGTTATGTTTTTCAATCGGACTCAAAATTCTCACATTTTCACAAAAAAACTAAAATACTGATTTCCCGAATTAGAAACAAAATTTCTTTTCAGGAAACTATAGCACCAGTCAAACGAGCTGTCAGAGGACAGCGCACTCGACTATTCGAAGTATTTTAGTTGGTACATAATTATATTGGAAAGTGAAGATGCATAATTTTGTTGAAATACAAAGCTGAGTTCTTAGATAATACCTCATGTAGCATAGAAATTATAAGACGTGGGAACAAAAACTTTAACCCCAAAATATAGGTGAAAGGTGGGCATACATCTGTCAAAATTAAAAACAAGAGTTATGGGGATTGCGGTTCATGGGGCTGTTGCTTTACAAAGATGTATTTTAAGTTTCAAGTGAACACCGTATGTAGTTTTGAAATTATAAAACCTTTGAATAAAAACTTAAATCTGAAAATCTTTGCGAAAAGGGACATAACTACATGTATGCCAAAATACAAGTAGAGTTATTGGGAATGTTGCACCTGATGCTGGAGTTAATGGCAAAGGTATATTCCAAGTTTCAAGTGTATAACTTGTGTAGTTTTGAAGTTACAAGACTTAAATATGAACTTTAACCAAATAAATATATATGAAAAGGGGGCATATTTCTATCAAATACAACACTGAGTTTTGGGTGTATAATGTACCTGTAGCTGGAGTTAGTTTTATTGTGGCGACATATTGACCTTTTCGACATTGTTTACCGAGATGTTCTGAATATGAATCTAGGTCAGGGGGATTGCGCAGTGAGCGTATAAGGTCTAATTACCCCAAAACGGAAGTCACATCCTCAGGGTTAGTTAGATAATAAGCACATATGGTTGAGTGCAGGATGCATATAATTTGTAAAATACAATTTAAATGATATGTTTTAGTATCATTTTAAATGTATATATTGAAGCAATAAGACAAAGGGTTTGTTGGCACTACTTTTTGTCTAGTGGTTCCCAGCTTCATAACTTTTGGCCCATGTATTCATGCGCAAAATTGCAGCCTCCATGCCCGTCAAAACCGGTGTGTTTTTTCTAAGGTAAATATTTTGAGTTATAACACATAGAATTTTTTGACATGCTGTTTTTTCAAAAGGTTATGTCCTCATCTTTCCAACAATGTATGGTGATAAGTTGGAAAGTAGCTTGGTCATGGTGAAAAGTGAGATCAAATTTTCAATATTTTATATGTAACAAAGAAGGAATTTTTTTGCGCATGCGTAACCTTTAAGAACTTCCCGTAAGATTAGTCGTCTGCAAAGATTTTGAAAATGGACTGTTACAAGCACACTGTACTGGAAAAAAAATAACTTCCAGATGCCACCTTGACCCCATTTAGGGCTGTATTTTATGGGATGGTTGCTCTAGGGGGCATTAGGGGGGTAAATATGGGAAAACTAAAGCAAAATGTCCACCAGAGTGGCAATCCCAGACACATTGTGTTCATCGTGTTGTTTTTCAGTTTTATTTTGACATTAATTTGCATTAGTTCCAACAATTATCTCATTTATGTCGTAATACCTTGTGTTGTAATCCTGAATATTTAGTTTAAGAACCTGTAACTGACAATAATTCCCGCAAAGGTCGTGTCCGCACTGGCCGATGCATTCGCCATGATGACCGTCGGACCTGCCTACTTTGAATAGTTCCAATTTTCCTAATTTGCAAAGTTAACAGATCCTATTTAGTTCATATTTTATTTTGTAATTGTACTTCAATCAGGCTTTCAGCTGAAAAATACATGAAATGCATGCATACAACACTTAAGCCGCTCACGCCAACCTAGACCCCACCTAATGAGATAACGGCATCAAAATTTAAATCACCATCACAGTTTTGTTTAATTTGAGTATGTTTTTTAAATGCAGTGTTGAAAAGAACCAGGACCTCAGCCGGAACCATTAACTCATTGGTATACAAGTCTGGGTGAAGTGACTTGTCATCAAAACTACTTTACTTGTCAACTACACTGGAGCGTTGGGGCGGGGCCGTAAAGCTGACACAGTCTTGTCCGTACCATCTGTATCTTTGAAGGTTAGTACATGATTATTGTCGTGTATTCTACTATCTAATGACTTCTTTTCCAGCCCGGCATTCTTCTTATCAACACCAGTAGGAAAAGCAAGAGTTTAACCCTTGTTGGGACTCTCAAACCTGTTTTTGAACTTAACTGTTCGCACGTGAGCTCGACAATCTGAAGCCGGCATACCGACTAGCCTTATCGCAGTAAATAAAACTTTGTAAACTATTGTATATATTCACTTATTGTATCTACGTTCTTTTTTATTTTCACAGATTACTCAGCAGAGAGTACCTGAAACAGATTGAACATTCCAGGCGGCTGACTTCACCCACAGGTTCAGGTGTGACAGAAGACTGTAAATTAATATCTGGCATTGACATTTTGGGGTCAAATTCTTTTTTTGTTGTGTGACAGGAGGTCAAATATGTGTATTGTTATGTAAACAAACCCTTTTCTGGGGTCAAATGGCATATGAAATGCTACATTTGTATGGATTTTCCACCAAAAATGCAGAAACTTAAAAAAATGTTCAAAACGGATTAAAAACCTATTCTGTAACATTTAGAATGCCAATGAAGATTGTTTTCACTTCTGACTTTATATATTGTATCTGCTATGCCTATTAAAAATCTAACTTATGCTTAATTCTGAGTTAAAATCATGTTTTCCAGATGTACCCAAGTACATTTTTTTCCGTCTACATTTTTGCCTCAAAACACCATTATACGTGACATTTTTCATTATATTTTTTTCCAATAAATCTTTAAACCAGTGTAATAGGACTTCAGGTTCTTTCTCGAAATAGATCAGATTGATTAAAATTGTGGTTTTTATTCAAATTTGAAAGGGATGGGTTCTCTTAAAGGTCTAATTACCCCAAAACGGAAGTCACATCCTCAGGGTTAGTTAGATAATAAGCACATATGGTTGAGTGCATGATGCATATAATTTGTAAAATACAGTTTAAACGATATGTTTTGGTATCATTTTAAATGTATATATGTAAGCAATAAGACAAAAAGCTGTTTGTGTGCACTACTTTTTGTCTAGTGGTTCCCAGCTTCATAACTTTTGGCCCATGTATTCATGCGCAAAATGGCAGCCTCCATGCCCGTCAAAACCGGTGTGTTTTTTCTAACGTAAATATTTAGAGTTACAAGACATAGAATTTTTTGACATGCTGTTTTTTCAAATGGTTATGTCCTCATCTTTCCAACAATTTATGGTGATATATTGGAAAGTAGCTTGGTCATGGTGAAAAGTGAGATCAAATTTTCAATATTTTATATGTAACAAAGAAGGAATTTATTTGCGCATGCGTAACCATAATTGCTTCCAATATATCTTATTTTGGTATTGGTTTTTATACTTTTTCCGTCAAATATGATATAAAAAATTTAAAAATGGTATTGTTTCCGTGTATTGTGTATCGTTATTAGATAAAGCAAGGTCTAAAAACCTAGTTCTGTGTTTGTTTATTTTCTACTTCATTTTGCTTTGCAACGAATCTATGCATCTTTTAGAAGTTTTAATGTATATATACGGAATTGCATAGAGTAGCCAGTTCATGTTTATATATGTGTGCTTGTATTACAGTATATCTTTGCAATAATAATAATAATAATAATACTTTTATTGAACTTTATTTGTGTCAGGTAACTATCACAAACAGAATCTGGAATGTCTCACCGTGATTTTCCAGGGGATTATTCATCTGATTGCAGTATTTTGTCTTGAATTAGCATATTGTGATACACACCACCACTGATATAATTACATTTATAAAAAACATATAAATATTATGTAATGTGTGTTCAAGTTAAGTAATATTATTAATTGTCCAAATTCAAGTGAATATATTTAAAATAATAATGTTAATGAATTGTAGTTATCATAATAGATAATTGTTGATGGATTGTCATAAGTAGTTAGTAATCACACTCTGTGCGCATACAAAGTTCCAAGTAGAAACATGCTCGGGAAAAACATCATTGGTGCGAAACATTCCGGAATCCGCATACAGTGGAAAAGTGATCCATTGGTGACCTGAATAATCTTCGTCGATTCAGTCTGCCGGGCTATGACCCTTGACCTGTTCAAAATGGGTAAACTGGAAATGTCTGGGGTATCAGCCCAACTCAATAGCTGGTGATGAACCTGCTTGGTTTTTTACTGTACTGTACTAAAACTTGTGAAAAAGTGACTTAAGTACTGGTTCTACACAGGAATATACTAATTAAAATATTCCATGCTTTGAGCATTACTGATGTATTTTTTGTGATACTTGTGTAGTACAGGTCATTTTTATTATGTCCCTTGTTTTGTATACGTCCATTTACTTTGTCAAAATTTAGTTTCTTGTCCTGTGTGCATCCATCCGTGTATTGTGATAAAATACTTGTTATGTCCAATCGTTTCTATGGATTTGTCCGATGCCAGATTTTCATTGGTTAGGATAGTTAAAGCTATTCATTTCGTAAATTTACCTGACCATGCTTGCATTTGGCCACAGCACTGAGTGGACGCAAGTCACACACATTTTGTGCATCATTGTTATTCCAACCTGGTGAGTTGTTATTTTCTTTATTCAACATTTGTATTATTTAATCATGAAATGTATAACATTGATTTGACATTAATTGCATTTCAATTTGTATTGTACATTGTGTAGTCTGTTGTGTTTTGTTTGTAACATTGTTCTTATTTATATTGGTCGACATCTAATAAAATGGGAAAAATATCAAATGGACTTTGTGTACCATGCGCCCCTACCCCACACCACTACACTTGTTTCAGTAAAAATGAACACTTCATGTAATTTTGTTTATTTGTGTGCTGTGGATGTGATTTTTAAATGCTTTATATTTATAGCTTATGATTAAAAGAGAATATCCCGGTGACATGGACTTTTTTCTTCTTGTGTTGTTTATTTAGTGAAGATAATTAAGCTGCATACATTTCTTATGATGGTACTAGTAGGACACAGGTCTATTATGTGGAACTGCAGGACTCATCCTGTATATACTGCAGCAAAATATACTACAATTACAGACTTTACAACGGACACTTAACCTACTCATTTTCCTTAGCCGATCTAAGCGGTTGATCAGTACCAAATGTACATACTTTAATAAAAGTAACTACTGCCCTTGTATTCTCCCAATGCTGATGCCCATCGTTGACCAGTTGCATCCAGTTTCGCAGAAGTAAGAACATAAGTCAATGGATTGTTGTCAGTGTATACTTGAAAATGATGTAATGCTAAATAATCTTTAAATTTTTCAGTAATCGCCCACTTCAGAGCCAAAAACTATAATTTAAAGGCTGAATAGTTCTTTTCTGATTTGGTTAATGATCTGCTAGCATAGGCAATGACTTTACCATCCTGGTACAACACAGCACCTAGTCCAGTTCCACAAGTTTCAGTATGCAATTCAAATTTCTTTGTAAAGTCAGGATAAACAAGAATTGGTGGTGAACTTAATACTTTTTTCAAGTTATCAAAAATAGCCTATTCAGTTTCAGTCCAAGACCATGATTTCTGAATTTTCTTTGTACCTTTCTTTGTTGATGAAGGAGGTAACAAGTCACTCAATGGTTTGGTAATCTTTGAAAAGTCTTTTATGAATCTCCGATAATAACCGGCAAATGCTATAAAGGATCTCAGCTCATCTGCATTCTGAGGAGTTGGCCACTGTCTTATTTTATATATCTTTGCAGGGTCTGTCTCTATTCCTTCACTGCTGACGACATGTCCAAGAAATTGTACTTTACGTTGTACAAAATGACACTTGTCTGGAGATAATTTCAAATTACATTCAGCTAACCTAGTTAAAACTTGATCCAGTCTTTGAAGATGCTGTTCATACGAGTCTGAAAAAATAATGAGATCGTCCAAGTAGATTATACATATCTTCATGTTCAGATCTCCCAGACATTCCTCCATAAGCCGCTGATATGTTGCAGGGCTATTAGAAAGACCAAACGGCATTTTATTAAACTCGTAGAAACCCAACGGTCCTACTGTGAAAGCCGTTCTCTCTTTATGATGTTCTTCTATTTCTACCTGATGGTAGCCAGACTTCATGTCTATAATTGAAAAATATTTGGCACCATTGAGAACATCAAACACTTCTTCTATCCTGGGAAGTGCATAGGCATCTTTAACTGAAATGTTATTCAATTGCCTATAATCAACGCACATCCGCAAAGAACCATTCTTTTTGCGTACAAGTACCACATTTGAACTATATGGTGACTTTGACTTGCGTATGATGCCAGCTGACAAAAGTTGTTCAAGGTGAATTCTAATTTCATCTACCATGCCTGGTGGTATGCGTATATGTCGCTGCTTGAAGGGCGTGTTATCGGTGAGATCAATTCTGTGTTTAATCAAATTGCAATTACCTATATCATCTTCACTTTTGGAGAATACATCAACATGTTTCAGTAGCAAGTCCTTAATTTGTTGAGTTTGTTCTTCATTAAATTGTTTACTTTCATCAATGTTCAATTGCTAATTATATTTTTATCTATTTTATTTTTAATATTCAGTATTTCATCTTCAATAACAACTGGCTGTAATTCACAAATAATAGTTTTCGGTGCTATCACCACACTATTTGTAGTCAAATTTGAAATATTAACAATCACAGGTCCATTTTTTCCATAACTGTAATTTACAAGTCCCGGAGTAATATCCACAAAGTCAGGTAATCCGGTTTCCATTGTCTCAGTTGTCATAGCAGGAGATGTATGCACATCAAGTTCCTTATCTGTGTAGTATCGTATATCTTTGGACTCATTTGGCCCAAGAATAATCCTTGAAGCTTCAGCCGATTTTAACAATGCAATTCTATTGTTATTGCGTTTGAGTTCTTTGTCCCTAATATGTATACACCTAAATGCCAAAAACCAAGGTGTGTGAAGTTTAGCCTTTTGTAAAAATTGCTGGCCAAAATTTTCTTTACACTCACTTAAAAATTCAGACAGTATATTTGTACCTAAAATAATAGGTGTTTTCAAAGAATAGTTGGTATCTGCAATTACTAAAAACAAACATCTAACAGGCTTTGCCTCAGGAAGCCCATCACTAACTTTCAATTCAGCTTCAATATACCCTATGTATGGAAGTTCACGACCATCTGCACATTCGATATTTAAAATACTATCCAAAGGTTTTATAGGACAATCTAAATTCTCTTTCCAAAATGATTCAGAGACTGCACTAATACAGCTAACACTATCCAACAAAGCTTTAGTTTCAATTTCATTAATTGTAATATTGACTTCATTAGTTTCTCCAACTAATTTTGGGTCTTGTCTAACCTTTGTGCGCCCAATTGACCCCACCTTGAAAGCACTTAAACTTTTGGGCATTCATGTTGCATGTGTCCTTTCTCGTTACATCGATAGCAGGTTGGTACGAAGGTTCTCGAACTAACAGGTCTTCTGGGTTGGTATCGAAAATTGCCTCGACTATGTCCTCTGTACGGTACATCACCTCGGGATCTTCCACCTCTGTTTATTTTGTATCTTCCGGATCTAAATGTGTAACGCAATGGCTGTTGTTGTTGTCTTTTACAGTCTCCATATTGTTGATAATTAGTAGATTGTTGTGAGTTCTGTTGTCTCAATTCTTCTCTTTCTTTCTCCATCCTATCCATTCTCGAAATCAGCTTTTCTAACAAAGACTTCATCTCTTCCATGTCTGTGTTTCTTGCCTTCCATATTAACAGCAGCGTTGCATTTCTTCTGATCTGGTCGTTCGGCTTTCATATCTTGTTCTATCTTCCGCAATTCAATTTTAAATGTATCGTAATCGCTGATTGTGTTGAACTTGTAGGCTGCTCTATGTTTCATCTCCTTCTTTAGTCCTTGGTAAACAACACTCTTCAGACTATCTTCATCTCCCATCTGTAAACCTCCTAGACTAATTGCCTGAGTGTAAATTTCCTCAACTCTTGATGTAAATCCAGATATGTTTTCACCATCTAGTTGTTGACTGGCATAACATTTTCGAAGTATGGTCTCCTTAGTGTCAATAGCTCCAAATGTACATTCAAATTCTTTATTACTTTCTGTATACTGACCCCTGGACCTAATCTTCTCAAAATATCTCCAGCTGTCCCCATCAGAGATCTTGTAAGTCCAAGCATGATCTGTTCTTCACTATATATATTCTCAGATATCAGAGATTCCAATTCAAACTTGAATGTCGACCATGTGACTTCTCCTTTTCCTTCATCGCCATAAAATTTTGACAGTTTAGGGAAATGATATGATGCCAGATATTGTGATTTCTGCTCCTTTACATCTTCCCTGTTTCTTGGCTTTGTTCCAATTCTCATCTTCATATTCTGTTTCTTCATCTTCCATCATCAACTTCAACAACAGTTCTTTACTTAATTTCGGGTTCTTCAACTTTATTGCATGAAATGCATCTAACAACAATTTATCTTCTTCTAAGATAAATGCTGCACCCTTTTCATCGCTCACACTCTCAATCACTTTGATTTCACTTTTCTTCAAAGCCATTATTCTACTGGCATATACTTAAAAACACAAGTTTTACTCCAATTATTTCTCACTGTAAATAAAGTAATGTAAAATGTCAATCACTAATGTAACTAAGTGTAATAAGTAATGTCACTTTGTTAAATGTCACTGACATTATGTATAGTCTCAACACAAATGTCACTCTATTTCATATCAATGTCATTCACTATAAATGTTCACTTTATAATGTTCAATATTTCACATCACTGTTTAGTGCAATGTCTATTTCACCATACACAAATATTAGATGTTTCAATCCGTCAAACACTTCAATTTCTCATACCATATTAAAATACAAATAGAATAAAATATATACACACTATACCAATATATGCAAACAAATATAACACATAATGTAAAATCAAAAATATTGTACAACTATGTGATTGCTTGCAAGTAAATTAAAATGTCAAAATCTATTTCAACTCTGCACAAATACAATTAATTTATCAATAATAGTAAATTAATGTGGTTCTGATAATTAATATTTAATGATTAAATGTTATGCAAACAGAAGTATAGAATTATATCTATTATCAATCAGTTATCAGTCACTAAATAACTTAAAACAACGTTTGTTTACACCGACATACCCAATTTGATGCACAAACGAATTTTCGTTTACAACCGGAAACGGTGCAAGGGTAAGTTATTTTAAGACCGGGGTTTTCCAATACGTCATATACAAGTCAGTCAGTCAACCAATGGGATGTCTAAAAATTTGGCGGGTTAATTAATATGCAAATAAGACCGTCACATGGAAACCACTAAGCCAGACACGAAAAATAGTACCAGTTTAGAAAATTAATTCCTTTACACAAAATAAACAAAAATTTACCAGACTTTAGTAAAAATACTGCTCTATATCAGTTTTAAATATTTTTAGCTAGAAATGTACTTCTACTATAGCTAAACAATATTCAGAGATCATGACTGTAAAATGTAAACAATCATGTAGAGTGATTACACAAGCATGTGCACATGCCTTCAGTCATAGAAATAAACAGATACTTATTTATAAATATGGTTCAAGAAAGTTTCGTATTTGAGGACAGCTTTTTTTTTTTCTTTTTTTTTTTTTTTAAGAGCTTTCACCAATAGTTAGTAAATGCAATAGGATAAATAAATAATATGGAATGTTAATACATTAAACCACACCCAATAAAGGCTAATTAGTTAACTTGTGCAGTGATTACAGATTTGACAATATAGATAAACATTCTAAAATTAATAAAAGTGTCTTTTGACTTCAATATCTGCACAATATCAAACTATGTGTACTCACAAAAACCTGAAACTGCGGTCGGTCAGCCACTTATACTTGAAACACTGTTACACAGTATGTTTTTCACACACAAGTCCACAACGTTTTGAAGATCACATTAATGCCCACACTTAAATTGTTCGCATGAACTCCTCCCAGCTGAATATCAATGTCTTTGTAAAATCCTCCTAGTACGTCCTCCTAATTGGTTGGTCCTAGAAACTAAACGTCCTTCTGGTTGGATCGAGCCTCCAATCTCAATGACCTCGTTGAATCCCCCTCTCAACGGCCCTAGAACGTCCCCCTGGATGGTTGGTTCTCTACACTAACATCGACATTGAACCGTTCTTATGGTTGGTTTGTCCTCAAAACAGGAATGTCCTGTTTCTCAATGTTTAGATAATAACTATTCCATGATAATTACTTGAAATTACATTTTTTTTTTTTTTTAAAACACTGAACACGTCCCACGTTGGGCGCCATTGTAACTCAGCTGAAAAATTCCCAAGCCACAATGGGAATCGAACCCGAGACCTCCCGGTTCCTAGGCAAACGCTCTACCGCGTCGCTATAAAAGCTAGCTCATATAGCAAGGCAGTATAAGTGTCGTGTCCCTTATACATCACCCTACTACACTTGAATCAGAGGTAGGGAGAGAACGGCCGTAGAAATTATTTTATGACCAATCCCACTCAAGTTATGTGGCCGGGCTGGGGCTCGAACTTGCGAACACCCGGATTGACAGGTCCAGCTCTCTACCAACTAGGCTAGCTGGGCCCGGTTTGTATTCCGGTTGCAATTGCCGAAAGAAAAAATATCATTTAAAAATGATATATACATTAAATCAAGATATCTGTGAGAAACCCCACTCATCAAATGAAATAAAACTAATTTTCTGGGTCCATGAAAATGTACTCAATGTTGGGCTATTTTTTTTTACACATTTAGTACAAAGTAAATGTTTGAAAAATTGACCTGTTAATGTTTTAAAAATAGGTGGGTGGAGTTCTTCAAAGTAGCATGTCAAAAGAGTTTTATTGTTTACTTCTAACGGTAGGTTTGGTGTGGTGTTTCTTGTTCATGTTTGCCTATTTGACACACTGCTCGTGTGATCATTAATATTGTTATTTAGCGGGGTCTAAATTATGTGTGTAAACTTTAAAATCGTAAATTAAAGCAATACGTCTTCATATAACGTTAATTAATTGTTTATTTTGAGTTGTAATAGCAGTTTATGTGAAACTGCATCAGCAGCTGATCGATGTTTACTTTAGAGCGAGAACACGGAACCCCCTGACCTCGAAATCTCGCGTTATCTCGCCAGTCTCGTTACGCGTGATTTGACAATGTCGAACTCGTGAATAGGGATTACTTTTGGCGGCGGCGTTGTTGGATGCGGGCCTGACGTGAAAGTGGAACATGCTCCATACTGCTGGCTTGCTCTTGTCTTGCTGAACTTTAATAATAGCCGAAGAAGAGTGGGGCGTGCTTGGGTATCCCTTGAGACTTTTTCGTAGTTTTTTCTTCCAAGCTTGGGCTTCCAATAAGGAGTTTTCTTATTGGGTAGCTTGCCCTTGACTTGCACAATGATAAGTGTTCAGTTCACAACAAAAAATGTTGATTTTGTCACTTCGACCTTCGACATCTATCGGCAAACTGACTGCAGTGTGTGTGTGTGTGTGTGTGTGTGTGTGTGTGTGTATGTGTGTATGTGTAGTACATTTGTATACACGAAATAATGTGTTATTTGTCAATAACATCGACTGAAATGATTAATAATATCAAGTGTTTGTAACGCTTCTATCTACATTTTCAAAGCATGTGTATCACTAAGTTAATACACAGCTCTATTAATTACATACCCTAGTTTACAAGCTCTTTAAGCCTAGTGGTTTAAGTATCAGACATGTAATACGGAGGTAATTGGTTTAAGCCCCTGCAGACGCATAATTGTTTCTTCTCTTTTCATTGTTTTCTTCGACATAAGAAATATAGGAGTTTGTTAACCCAGGTACCTTAGTATTAATTAAGACATTTATTGAACATACGAACATCTGTGAATAAGTACCTTTAAGATTTCAGTAATTATGAGACTTGTTCTTTTCTAGGTTTTATGATATATGTACTCCTCAAGTTGTCTTCATTTCATTTAAAATTTCATTGGAAATGCATTCCCGTTTGTGCATTCTTAATTATTTTGTTATGAAATGCAAACATTATATGGAACCTCTTAATAAAATACTTCATTGAACATTCAATGTGAACTGAAATATACAATATATTATTGCAAATTTTTAAGCGTAAAACTTTATAGCAATGTGTCCTTAACATTTTAAGACAAATCGCGTCTTTGATGAAGTTGGTGTCGTCAGCGATTATTAAGTTGTTGTCGTCGGAGTCAGCGATAATATAGTTGGTGCTGTCAGCGATGATGAAGTTGTGTCGTCAGAGTCGGCGATGATAAAGTTGGTGTCGTCAGCGATCATGAAGTTGGTGTTATGGATGATGTCGTCGGCGATGATGAAGATGTTTATTTCGCAGTTAGTGATGAGGATTTGTGTGTCTTTGGATTCAGCGATGATGACGTTGGTGTCGTCGGGGTCGATGATGATAAAGTTTATGTCACGTCCATTAATTTAAACGTTAAGGTAACGTTATAGAGGATATTTGTTTAATGCAGTGTAAGATCGTATTTTATTTCAAGTGGTCATTAAAACAATATTTTGACGGGTGGCGCAGCCTCGAGTGTTTTCCGTATTTGACTATATTGCGCTAAAAGCTGCGTTTTATACCTAATCTGTGATCACCCCATTTTGAATCACGCATCAAGTGCATCTGGGCATATTTCATTTTAGCTGAAATGTAAAAATCTACTCAGGGGCGTAACTGGGCGTACTCCTCTACGCACGTGCGTATAATTCGTTACGCTCATGTGAAAAAAATTAAAAGGCTAAAAACTTAAAGATGCAGTGCAAATGATGTCCATATGGGGTTAAGGCCAGAAGACATGTCAAGACGACTGATCAAATGTAGAGAAAATAATGTTCCTTCCATTTCTTTTCCGAGTGTTTTATTTCCCTTCTTAATATATATAGAAACATATATGCATGTGCATGCATTATCTTCTGTGGCCCATATATTAACTCATCGAGCACCACACTCTGACACACGCTGGGCAAGGGAACCCGTGGCCAGTGGAACCTGGGCTTATGTTGCTTTCATTCGTGTGCTCTGGACCTCAGCAGCTTCTCTCCTGGCTTCCTCAAAGAGCTTAGCACCTAGCTTTGTGACAGTCTTCCATCTGCTTCTGTCTTTTGTCATGTTGACTTTCTCTGGGATGCCAGCTGCACTAAGTTGGCGCTTCAGCTGTTCCTTGAAGCGCTTTCGTGGGGCGCCTCTGTCACGTTTGCCCTGGTTTGCTCTCCATACAACACAGTTTTAGGCATTCGTGACAGGTGTCCAGCCCAGTGGAGCGGTTTGGTCAGAGGCATTAGTCTCGATGCTGGGGACGTTGGCTCGCTCAAAAACTTCGGTGTTTGTCACATAGTCGCGCCACTTGATGCCAATGATGGGGCGGAGGCATCGTTGGTGTAATCGTTCAAGAAGCTGCAATTGTTTTCGGTAGAAAACCCAGGTTTTGCATCCATACAGGAGAGTGGAGTTCTGTACACATTAACCTTTGTTGATAAGCGCGGGGACTCTTGTAAAATCGCCAAATGGATCAGAAGAGGTAGTTACCAGCTTAGCGTATGCCTCACAAGTTACTTATGCAACTATACGGCGTTGTCTAGTTATTTTGGATGTGATATTGACAGTAACAGCAGAACGATCGTTTTCGACCATTCGAAGAGTGAAAACGTACCGAAGACTACGATTAGGACTGAAAGGTTGTTGACTCTTGGATTGAAAAACATATATAGGGAAATAGACATTAATGCGGTGCATGTGGTTGACATTTCCGCGAGCTGCAAAACTGTTATTCTGTTTAAAATGTAGATCAATGCAGTTAACAAGGGAAACAATAAGTGCTTAAATTGGAAGGTGTTATACATTTTATATTTGATTGTGCTCTTAGTAAAATTAAATTGCAAACTTTATTTTGTGTAAAGTAATAAATGTAAATACATGCATTTTTCTATATTTTCTGACAGTTGAGGAGACAGAAAAAATAACGACCCGTATTCTAAAACTGCGCGTATACTTAAAACACGGCCAGGTACGCCCCTGAATCTACTCAGTTAAAATATTCTACCTTCAAACTGCAGTGTGAATTTAATTTACTTGTCGGGATTTATTTAGGCCGCAACTTGCAATGAAAACGCCACTGGAAAAGATAACTTGTCGGGATTTATTTAGGCCGCAACTTGCAATGAAAACGCCACTGGAAAAGATGTTCCGTTTCAAAGGATTAATTTGTCCTTTTGGAATCGGGATATGTATAATTTGTAGGTATATTTTTGTTCTTTGTGACAATTTAACTTGTTGGTTTAAGTTTCGTGGATAAATCTAAGACGTCAAATATGGTTATTAAAATTAATTATTGTCGAGGTGAGTAGAAAAAAATATGGTTATTGTGTTCCTTAAATTTAAATCTAACAACAGACCGATGGGCAGAGCGAATTATGTGCCCAATCCAGGTAAATACATCTCTTTAAGTAACGTTTACTGTTGTTCTTATTTTAAATCATGTATTGTTTTTTTTTCGAAATTAACATTTTATTGGCCATTTTGCATTTATGCTCAAAGTCCAGTAAATTATTTTCAAAAAAAAATACTCTCGCTTGTTTGAGTTGAAAAAATAACGATCTACATGTTCAGTGATTTGATGTTGAGTTAAAGTTCGAGTTGAAGAAATAACTATCCACATATTCAGTGATTTGATACTGAGTTAAAGTTTAAGTTGAAGAAATAACGATCCACATATTCAGTGATTTGATGCTGAGTTAAATTTTGAGATAAAGAAATAACGATCCACATATTCAGTGATTTGATGCTGAGTTAAAGTTTGAGTTGAAGAAGTAACGATCCACATATTTAGTGATTTGATGTTGAGTTAAAGTTTGAGTTGAAGAAATAGCGATCCACATATTTAGTGATTTTATGCTGATTTAAAGTTTAAGTTGAAGTAATAACGATCCACATATTCCGTGATTTGATGTTGAGTTTTAGTTTGAGTTGAAGAAGTAACGATCCACATATTCAGTGATTTGATGCTGAGTTAAAGTTTAAGTTGAAGTAATAACGATCCACATATTCAGTGATTTGATGTTGAGTTTTAGTTTGAGTTGAAGAATAAAGATCATCCTATTCAGTGATTTGATGTTGAGTTAAAGTTTGAAGCAAATAAATAATATTTTTCCGATTCTCATTATTTATTCTTTTGCAAATACTTACATAATACAACGAACATCATATACATGACAATGCATAGCAAACAAATACAAGTTATAAACCTCATATACTATAGCATGCATATAATTTATGTAGTAGAGAATCGGTATACTGGTGAATAAAAAGGATAAAAATCAGCTTTTTAAATGTTACAGTATTAATACCCACCATAATATATAACAAGTTGATTGGGAGGGGTGGGTGTATAACAAGTTGATTGGGAGGGGTGGGTGTATAACAAGTTGTTTGGGAGGGGTGGGTGTATAACAAGTTGATTGGGAGGGGTGGGTGTATAACAATATTAATTGTCAATATTTTAAAGGTTAATAAGTGTATTCAAATTAGTTGGAGCTGCAAAATAGTTTTATTGTGTCCATATAGCATGTTCTTTCTTCAGACATGTTTTTTTTTCAATAATTGCGTATGAAAGATTTAAAGGTTTTGTTAGACCATCTAGTTCGGGGATGGTGTTTCTTCTTTACAAAGGAATATGTATCGCTTTATCTTTATTAGAATAAATTATATGCTTTTGTAGGTGAACCTAGAATGAATGATTTAGAATCAATTGCAACTCCTGTATCGAATACATCAACACACTTGTTTATACTGTATAAAAAAAAAGCTTGAACAATTGGGCAGTCCCAGAAAAGATGGATTAGTGTTTCTGGTTCAGTTTTGTATAAAGTACATTTGTCACACTCAAATATTTTCATTTTGAAAAGTAGATTATTGCAACCTAATATGTTATGAGTTAGCCTAATTTGGAACCATTGTAGGTGAGAATCTTTTGTGACATCAAATATCCCACTATGTAAAAACTTCCATTCGGATTCAACAATGTTAAAAACACTATTCCATTTGTCACGACATGCTGAAATTTCTAGATTATTTACGAAAGTTTTATATACAGAAGCATTTCCTTTAGTACATATAATTAGTTTAATATAGCTTGCTATTAAATGGAAACATGTATTCACTGTGTCTTTGTCATCGGCAATATTAAGAGATTTTAAATAGACCTTTTATAGTTGTTATAGTAGTTATTTCATATTTGTCTATAAAATCCACGTATGACTGAAACCTATCTGCCCAAAATGGATTTTAGACCTTACTAATATTGAATAAGTGGTTAATATTGACAATATTATTGCAAACTAACATACAACACTTGCTATATGAACCAGGTAATAAACTTTTTAATTAGGTTAATTTTATGTTATTCATATATGCAACAACATCAAGTATTTTAAATCCGCCATCAGTATAATCCTTGACTAGAACTTTATTTTTTATTCTTCCTTTGCCAAACAAAATCATAAAACAGACCATCTAGTTTATGCGAAAAATGTGTATTTGGTTTTAGAAGGGTAGCAAACAAATGTGCTTGGTGTGGCAGTAACAAAGATTTAATAACTGTAATTCTACCTATGGGTGTGAGTTCTCTTCTATTTCATAATTTTATACAATTACTTATTGTATCATTTTTTTCTTTCATTTCATTTTATCTAGGTCAACATTAAGTTTATTCCAAGTAATCTGAAACAAGTATTCCCACAATTGAGTTTCCATTTTGTTTTTATTGACCGTGTACTATATTTCAATGCGCCAATCTAAATTATCAGCGTTTTTTTCAAAATTAACCTTTAAATCAGATAGGAGAGAAATATCTTGTAAAATGTCTAATATGCATTCAAGAGAGGCTTCACAACCATCTAAACTAGACAGATGTCATCGGCAAATTGAGATATTTCATATTCAACTCCGTTCTTAAAAATCCCTTTTATGTATTAAGTGATCCTTAATTTTGTAGCTAATACTTAGGCACAGAGAATGAATATGTAGGGGCTAATGGTGTCTCCTTGAAACTTATTTTTCAAATGAGTTAGTTAAAAACATTCAACTGAACTGCTGTTAAAATGTCTGTATACAACTAACTGAAGTGTTGTAAATAAAATGAAAAGAAATTGTGTCGACGGCCTTTTCATTTGTAATTTTGGTTGGTTTTCTGGGAAAATCATGAGTATCTGCCAACTCAGCACAACCGGACCACCTCAACACCACCGGATCACCTCATTTCAAGAAAATCCGAGAAAACTAACCAAAATTACAAATTATTGCAAAACATGTAATGTGTATGTGAAGACATTTTTATTTGTGATCTCAGAATTAATAACTAAATACAGTCATCACATACTAGGTATAAGTAGGACCCCAGACGGGTAAACATGTCAGGACATAGAGTATCATATACATATTCTTTCAATGACTTCAACTTATAAAAATTCTACAGCCTTTATTTATTTATTTTTTACATTATTTAACAAAACTACGAACGGGCGTTCTTTTATCATTCCTGATGGAAAGGACATTGGTCGATTTCTTAAAAAGCACCTGTATCATAAGAAAATAATACAAAAATTGGAAAGTCATACGTATTGTTTACAATATTTTTGCTCTACCGGACCACCTCGGAAGTCACCACCGAACATTTTCTTAACACCTCAAAGTGAGGTGGTCCTGTGAATCTCCTAACAGTGTAGAGTAGAAACCATCAAGTCATTTGATGTACATTTCCCGCGTGAATATTGTCATCTAATGGTAAAAAAAAAAGTTTAAAAGGGGGATAATTGTCAGGCCTTCTTTTTTAAAAATATACTATTCTATCTACATATATAACGTGGTAGTATTTATAATGGGGTCTCATCTGAAACACATGCCTCAAATAACTGCAAGTCACTTTTTATTCAAATTTCAACATTATGGTCAATCCATGTTCAAACAGTTTGTTGAAATTGAAATTTGAGTTGAAGAAGTAAACAGCCTTCTAATCAGTGATTTGATGTTGAGTTGAAATTTGAATTAAAAAAGAAAAGACCTTGGCTTGAGAAGCTAGTACGCACCGATGCTTTTTGTTTAATGACTATTACGTGTCTTGAGAATTTGACCTACTGATATTTTGAAAAGTGGATCATAAGTTAATGTTTTGAAGATGTGAATTGTGAAGGGTTAAACATTTTATGATGGTGAAGTGATATATTATCTTTGAAAATGGTTTGCTAATGAAACTACTACATTTAGTACAGACCTTGTTCATCCAATAAATCTTCGATTGTTTCTATGTCAGTACACTAAAACCCCGCTTTACGACCACCTCGATTTTACGACCACCTCGCTAAAGCGGGCACTTTTTTAAAGACCCGATTGCTTTCCTATATATTTCAATTGTCGTAAACCCCGATTATACGGGACCCCGCTATTCCGTATTACGACCACTAATCCCAGAACGAAAGTACCAAATAACGCTAAAAATTACCCCGTCATCGCGACCAGTGTCATTTGGTCTTTGACACTTTACATCATCAATTAACAAAATAAGCCGCGATAATTAAACATACTGCTTTGGTATAAAATGGGTGTGTAAAAAACAATGTGACACATGTTTTGATAAGGGATTAGCACATCGACTTTGTATCAGATTACGTTAATTGACACTGTCTGACAGATAGGGTGAACTATGCTAAATAATGAACGCCATGGACAGTCTATAAATGGTCTTAATTAATGTTTTTTTTATTCAATTTCCGACTTCATGTCAAGTTTTCGTAATTAACTATATTAAAGTTACAAAATTTGTATGCAATTAAACATTATATATAAACAAACTAAAATTTTCGTCATATATAGAGAATTTATTATTTTCAAGAAAACTTTGAATTACAAAGACATATGCATGTACTAACTCCGTGATTTGCATTACCTTGATAATACGACCAGCCCACTATTAAGACCACTTTTATTCAGACCCGCAAGTGGTCGTAATAGCGGGGTTTTACTGTATTATTTTTACGGATGTGTTTATTTTCTATTTGCAGTCATTTTCTTCTTCAGGTATTTCACCACCCACGGTATCAAGACATTGACAATGCCAGCAATAGTCTCCACAGACCGTGGAGGAAATCCTATGCAATACCTGCCTATCAATGAGGTCCTGACAGTCACTGGAGAAACAGTTCTACGTGAGGAAATGAAAAACACGAAGATTCAATACCTCGACGATATTCCACTGGAAATGGGGTTCCAGCCTTTTCACTGACGTAGAATTCCCGCACGTTGAGACTGACGTACCAAGGATACCACACAACATCCACCAAATATGGATACGTTACCATAACTACACCGAAACTGATATGGAGGTGCCAGAACAGTTTGAACAATACATGAAGACATTTTCTAAGTGGAACCCCAGCTGGAACTATTACTTTTGGACGCATTCAACGTCAAGAAAGCTACTTGATGAGAGACACCCCGAGTTGTTATCCTTCTATGACAAAGCTGTTCAGCCGGTTCAAAAGTCCGACCTCATGCGGTACGTGGTTGTGTACGAGTTTGGTGGCCTCTACGCTGATTTAGACACATCCTGTCTACGATCACTCGACATTGTGACCACGAAATATTCCTGTATCATTCTTCCGGAGCCATTTGAAGACGGTATCATCTGGGAGAATATCCCATACCGAATACCAAATGGAGTATTTCTTTGCCGTGCAAAACATCCTTTTCTAGAACAAGTTCTTCGAACAATTTCTGGAATAAAGAAAGTCGGTACTAGCGCCGTTTTTATCGGTCCACTGTTTTTCACGTACCAATACAGACGTTACATCAACGTAAGCGACAGAGACATTTACAGAGTTGACATCAGTGGAGAAACCAGCAGCCCCTATTTTTACAAAGGCGAACTTCCTGCTACACATGACGACGCCATCTACATTCCGAACACGCGGTACTTTCTAGACCAGCCACATCCTTGGCACAGGAGAACACTGAAAAGTCTTTGTGAACATCCGGCTCAAGCAAAGCTAATCATTAAGAGAATGTGTGTTGTTTATGAGAGAAGGGGTTTTGATCGTAAACCGGGAAACTTCACTTTTTTGCAGCATGCTTATACGTTTTCATTTGATTCGAATATTAATTGGTCAAAAAGGAAATATATTCCTGTAAAAAAGATCGTGCCTAAATTAACAGTATATAACGTACGTGGATAATTGTATTGAATGAAATTTTCAGGCTTCAACGCATGCCAAAAACTTTGGGCCTAAAACGTTGCATGTATGTATTGCATTACTTGTAAACCTATATTTTAATCGTTTTTGTTCTTTATATTTTGCTGCGGTCGTTGGGTTTGCTAACCTTTATTTTGTAGGCACGATGGCACATGCTTAAAATATTAACACAATCCTGGCGACCTAGTTGGTATACTCGTTTGTTTTGGATAAAACTGGATTAATGTTGGATCGGCCGTTAAATTCAGGCTATTAACACTTTAACCCGACACTGACAATCACAACGCGAAATTTATGCTAATTTAGTATTACATGTCTGTGTTTTGTTACGAATTTGCAATGGCCATGTGTAAAATACGGTATTATCATAAAACAATAAAACATCTGAAATCATGTGTTTGGTCTAGGGAAAATGTAGTTGTGCTGCATGCGTTCATGGATTATATTACCCCAAGCCTGGGACATTTGTTTGCATTTATTGAATAGGAGCATCAGTCAGACCGGTATAGAAAATTTAAAACCTAAAATTTACATTTAACCTTAATACAATTGTACTGCAACAGGCTTTTTAAGAGCAACATAACATATTAAATTAAGCAGCCTGTACGTACAAGCATAAACAGTTTTCTGGTCTTTTGCAAGTTGTGAATGAAAAATAGGCTGAACAAAAAGAATCCAGGGGTAATAATTGGGTGAGGTTTACTTTTCAACTGTTGCAAACTATGGCCTAACAATTGCTCGGATAAAGCATGACATCAATTCCGAACATTCTTAAAATAACCCTTATTAATGAAAATCTACCATATGCTCCACCTGAACTTTTATTAACACAATTACAGAAACGACAAAAGCGCGTAAGCTAATATATACATGTTTGATTTCCAACAGCAAACCTGAAACTATCAAACAAATAGAAAAGTGGAAAAAAACTATTTAAACCTAACCGATGTGAACCAGCAAAATTAACAAAAGATACGAAATTAAGAAACTTCCAGTATAAGTATATGATGGGGATCATACCCAACAACAAGTTCTGTTTAAATGTAAGATAACATCCTCTAACGTATGTAACTTCTGTTTTATGAGCATCACGCAATCCGTGCATACACTTTATTTTTATTATTTCTACGCCCACACACACACATACACACGCACACACACACACTAACACACACACTAACACACACATGCACATACAAATCCACTGTATACAACGATATAAAATGTGTAATAGTTTATTTAATATACACACTGGTTTAAAAATTATATTGTTACTCGTGATATATGAATCACTGTTGATGTTAGTATATATATGTGTATATAAAATATAATGGATGTATATATTGGGAAGAAATAAAATTTGGAAAAAAAAGAAATTATTTGTTCAGACAATTTTTGTTTTTGTTGTGTTTTTTATTGTATTTATTTAGATAATTGTTGTTGTTGTGTGTGTTAATTGTAATTGCTACTCTTTTCAAAGAACAAAATGTCCATTTGACATTGTTGCTATTTAAAAGTATTGCAAGGCTGCCTAGCACTATAAGGACCATATTGGAAATAAGCTTCCAGGCTTTTAGGGGCCATCCTAGGTGATTACAAACTTTCATTAAAACGTTCATCTATCTATCTTAACATCACAGTGAAAATGTCACTTAAATTGCATCTTAATATTGTTTCCGCAGCATATTCAATTATATTTGAGTAAAGAATGATTGCCAAGTGTAATGGCAGAAGATGCCAATATATTTGTTTTGATAGTTTTATAAATACAATGTACATGTTAGTTGAATCATCGTTCTATATCTTAAATCTGAAAATGCTATGTGTTGTATAGTTTGTTTTAAACCGAAATAATATATCTATATGTGCGTCTTCCTGAACTGGTATGACAGGAGCCGGTGTCTTTGGTTTGTGACTTAAATTTATATTTATGGTTGTTATTGTTACATATACAGTCATTTTGAATTTTTTTATTGTTCTTATATATTTATGCTTTTTGATGTAATAAACCAGAGAGTTCTATAATTGTAAGTAAACCTATACCGCCGTATTGAATGCTTGTGATATTGTAGGCATAGAGTGTGTTCATGACCCTTACACAGTGATATTGTAGGCATATAGTGTGTTCATGACCCTTACACAGTGATATTGTAGGCATAGAGCGTGTTCATGACCCTTACGCAGTGATATTGTAGGCATAGAGCGTGTTCATGACCCTTACGCAGTGATATTGTAGGCATAGAGCGTGTTCATGACCCTTACACAGTGATATTGTATGCATAGAGCGTGTTCATGACCCTTACACAGTGATATTGTAGGCATAGATCGTGTTCATGACCCTTACACAGTGATATTGTAGGCATAGAGCGTGTTTATGACCCTTACACAGTGTTCTAGTAAATGCCGTGCTCACGCACAGGGTCCCAGGTATGTCACACAAACAATGGATGCCTGACGAGCTTTGTCGCGGTTTCTCTACGAGCCGTTTGCTGCAGGAACATAAAGAAACGGTGAATAATATATTTTAACTGAACATGTTGTGAGAGTTCAGATTCGTTTACATAAGTTTGTTAATTTAATGCTAAGCTCATGTTTTTGTCTTCATATGGTCGAATTTGTCGATTATGTTAATAAAAAAGCCGTCTTTATATATATTTATATCGAAACAATTTTTGCTCTCCAATGTGAATGATTTAGACAATATATTGATATTTATAATTAAGAAATATATGGTAATAAATTATGGTACACAGCTCGACAAAAACAGTGGACTTTGTAGGCGGCAACTATGGAATTTGTTGTTGAAAATAATGTCACGGCTTAATTCCAAGATGTTACAATTTGTATGACGATAGCAAGAAAAATGTCACAGACGTGCTGAAGATAGGTTTGATTATTTTTCAGGATCGACAGGTCACATGAAAGTACTGCCGGGCATTATTTTCATCCCAGGTAGAGGCAGTAAAACATCCTACAAGGAAGATTTCAGTACTTCTTATTAATGAAGAAAAGAAGTTGAAGCCACAAACAATATAAAAGGCTGCGTAATAAACAACGTAGAAAATAGACTATCCCTCTCAATGTATTGTGTAAATCTATAAATACTAAAGAAAACAGAAATCAATTTCAAACTCGCTGCACTAATTTAAATTACGATGATCCTATTTTGTAGGCAAGAGAAAATAACTATTTGTATGGATTTTGTAAATTGCGTTGCCCTTTTCATAGGGGAATATTCTACGTAGATCTACGTAGAGTTGTTGAGCGTTCAGCTGCCGTATGGAATATTCTAGTAGATCTACGTAGAGTTGCTGAGCGTTCAGCTGCCGTATTGAATATTCTATGTAGATCTACGTCGAGTTGCTGAGCGTTCAGCTGCCGTATGGAATGCTCTGGTTACTTTCGGGACTCTGTGTCAAGTGCATATGTTGAATCAAAACGCTGACAGCGTAGAAAGACTGTCGGAGCGAAAAGAAACTAAAAGCAAATTAATTATGATAATATTTTTAACATAAGGAACATTTATTGAAGTCAGTCACCTGTCTGTTATATCATTTCTACAAAACAAATCTCGAAACTCATAAATATACACTCTATTTGAAATAAATTGGTATAAGCTGGCACTGACCTAATTGAAGATAGAGATCCAGGCCATTGTCTCTTGCAAATTAAAACGAATATAGCGCGCGTCTAAATTCAATGCTATTTATCTACGACATTCTCAGTATTTTTTTGTAATTCGTGGAAGGCAAATATTTTTTGTGCAAAATATCAATAAAGCAAATAGAGTTGTATGCATACAAGTCAGTCTACAACGGGTAAAAATAGTCGATGAACCGTATAAGTTCGAATCAATGTTCAGTGATTTTATCACAAGCGCTATGCTCGGTAAATACCAATTTAATTAAAAATAAGTTAAATTAGTAAAATACATTCAAAACTCTCTTTCGAAGTACAAGACTTTTGCACAATTCTTATGCAGACGGCAAAAATAATAGCAATAGACCGTTTTTACGCTTAGCGAGCATGCGCGGCGGCCATATTGGAGGTATTCCTTCCTCTGTGTACAATAACAACAGATACCGATTTCAGATAAATTCAACAAAATAGCAAATTATCGTTCTACAATTGGCGGCCACAATTGTTCGAATAGATAGAAATACGAGTCAATCATATAGAATACCAGATATAATAACTACCAGTGTGGAAAAACTCAGGAATTGTTGGAAGAAAAAGGCTGTCATTGTCAACCTCCTTCTCCTGAGTGGTAAACGTTTAAGAACATTGGAATATGTTCTTACCACTTTAACTAAAGTATGTTCACAGTTATCACATACTATTTGGATGTTTTCCACTAGCATAACAAATAGCATTTTAAATGGTGATCATTAAATCTTGTCATTTATGCACTTTGCTTAATTATTAATCTATTGTGTCATATCATTTTTACAGAAAATAAGTCGAAATTTCTTGCCAGGGCCAAGTTTTTGATAAATAAGAGAATAGACCAACGTATGGACAAACCGAAAATCTAGCCAGCAGGTTTGATTGCAAGAAGGGTATGCAGAGAAACTGGATGCAGCCAATACATCGGTGAAGTTTGCAGACAACAGGGGTTAGTCTGATGTTATTGATAATGATTGTGTGATCATATATAAATTGTTTGATTTGATGTTTTTGATATATATAAATATGGTATTGATTTGAGCATCATCTTATAATTTGGTAATTGTAATGATATTATTACTAAACAAAGACAAATTAACTATTTTTTCACTGCTTAATGAGCAATAGGGTAAATAAAATTAATTACTTATAATAAAAGTGTCTAATATTTATTGCTATTCAAGAAACGAAAATATGAACACAATGACATGCAGTGAAAGTGATCAACTATTTTATTTAGAAACCCTACATATGAAAAGAAAAATACAGATTAATAACAATAATAAAATCAATGAATTTAAAACATGGCATGTTTCTTTGTACTCTACATTCTTGAGGTTTCGGGGTTACTGGATCTGAAATTTCATTAATAATATAATACACATTAAATTAATAATACCAATATTTCATTGTTTAGGTATTATTTTTTACACAATATTAACAATATGATACACACTTAAATAATTAGAACTAATATTTAGAGAAATCTTAAATTTAAACAACATAACAACATTGGTGATCTGAAACTTGAACACATTGAAATATTCCAAAATGCATTACTGCATTAATAACTGTAATTACAGCAGGCTTAGAGTGTGCCTGTCTTCTCTGCGATGAACCCGAGGTTGAGGGCTTTGTCAGGCTTGGAGTGGATCACATTAAATAAAATTACAATATTATATTACATTTTGAATATATTGTTTTAACAGTTTGTATTATAATTTATAGACCTCATTAACTATGTCCCTTAATGTATTCAATCAAGCATGAACGGAGTGACTCACTTACCGCCAGCAGGGGCATGTAATTTACATACAATTTACAAATGCTACATAAACTAACATATCATTGTTTAAGTACCAACTACCAATACATTACAAAACAGTTATTTCAAAGGCACACTTACTGTTTTCCATCCAATTCAATGAGGCTGATCACATGTTTCTTGTCAGTCACAGCTAAATGCCAGATGTCCATCCACATTCAACCTTATTCACAGCATCAAAACTTAACAAGTTTGTATGATCAGTTAGAATATGAACACCATTAAAGGATATCTATCGGTTATTTTTAGTCATTTTACGCTTCAGAAATCATGAGCATTTTTCTTGTTGAGTCGTATAACAATATTTAAATAGTCTGTTGAATACCTCACCCATGGCCGCCAAATGGTGTTACGGTAAAATTATACCTCGTTGTGAAAACGGTCTATAGTCAATCGAGTGGTTACGATTGCTCCGCTATATGTAATGAGTCAATAGACTGTTGTTAAACTTACGCAATATGATTTGATACGCAGTTCACCAGTAAACATCACAAACATACGCTATCATACATATATGGATAGACATAAAATTAATTCACTTGTAGATGCTGACTAAATGGATTATTATGATTGTTTTTAAGTGTTTTAAGTCGGATCTATTTCTTGTCATCTATTCATAGAAAGTAGCAACGATAAAAGGAAGCCTCACTGTTCAGCGAGCGAAGCGCAGTAATTTATCGATTTACTGACTCGTAGACTGCAGAGTAAAGAAGTAGTTCCCTCAAGACTACTAAATCCTGATGGCTTGCGCCATCAGTCTAAAAACGTGCTAAATTCAGTCAATCTTACGAGGGATTATAAAGCTGACGTTTGTCAAAGATGAATTATGCAGTTATGGTAACTGTTTATTATTTATAGATGCAGGCGTATATAGTGCGAAATTATTTACCTGACACTCATTAATCTTCGTGACAAACCGTGTGTTCGGTTGTTTGCGTTGTTTTGGACGAGTTTATGTTATTTGAACTTATGTTGACATAGATTTAAATGCAGAAACACTCCAAATTATTCCATCGTTTAAAGTTACAAACGCTTTATAATTTCATCAATTTCAAGTGATGATTACTCATAAACGAAACGGCTTTTACAGTGTATTTCTAGGTCCGTAGGGTTATTTTGCTCTCGTGTACACGCTGTTCTTTTATTTTTGGAATCAGTTGCAAAAAGTTAAAAAAAATTGTCAGTTCGTCAATCTGTGAACAGGTCCCTTTAATATACATGAACATTTCGTTCCAGTTCTACAATAATCAATTTGACCATTTTTTCCACTTAGGTGGATATAATTGTATCGTGCAAGGTCTACACGTGTTATTATGAAAATAATAATTTCGCTAGCATGTAATGTGTACATGTTATGGTATTTTAAGTTAAGTAAACATTACTTTTATTACAAATAAGCGTCCACAGAAAATATTCATGACGTAACATCGGTGAACGCAGGCCTAGCTTTAACATGGATTTACTATTTCACATTGATGTGTCTATTTTCTCTGCATGTAGATTGTCTGATTTATTGAATATTTTTATCACAGTTTACAATGATGAATTGTTTTAAATGTACAAAAAGAAAAAACAATTATATTATAAAATGTTATCCTTCCTAAGGCAAGTTATGCCCAGGCAAAGCAAAAGAGCTTAGATACGTCGGTGTGGGTGCTATCAAGGACATGGATTACACGTCATCACTTGTTTAGGGAGTCATTTTGGGTTTGGTTTCCATTTTTCTCGACGAGTTTAAATTTGGATACAATGATACCTGTATGGTGTGGATTTTTTTTTTTTTTTCGGGGGAGGGGGAACATTCAGTATTGTGAAATTTTCAGAGTCGGATTAAAAAACATTTATTTAGTAAGTCTCCATCTGTTGTGTTAATAATTAAACAGGAGTATCCGGGATCTGTTAAACTTTCAGCCTAGGAATTGTGTAATGTTCAAGTGGCAGAATTGTACTGAAGCCTAGAAGTATTCATCATGTGGATGTTGTCTTACTAGCAAAGCACCTCTTATACTAAAGCATAAATACTGTTTGGTGCTTGTTGGCTAAATCAGCCGAAATAGCAGTTCTTCTTGATGCCACAGGTATTTAGTATGTAGTGATATGATTTATTCAGTAAAATATTAGTGTCCTCCATTTTTAAGCCTCATATAGATCAACTGTACTGCCGATTTTCAATAGGACATATTACTCATTTTTCAGTAATAGTTTCATTCAAGGGAAATTAAAATGTTATTTTACATTAAATTCCATTTGTCGCTGCAAATTGGATGTGAAATAAGGAAAGAAAATGATTTTTTTAATAGAGAACTAGTTTGTTAATCGTTCTGTTCATTACATTTTGTGCAATTTGGTTAAAAGGGGCGGTTCTTCTCTGTTCCGATAAGAAAACTGCTGTACGTGTCATTTCTCTTAGACTGGCAATAAAATACATGTTCAACAAAACAATATGAATGAATGCAATGAAATAGTCCAAAATAAAATGTAAATAAAAGGATTGAATTTAATTTTGGATGCGTTCATGCGATTATGGTCAAACTAGCAAATTATCCATAATCGCATGAACGCAACCAAATTTAAATTAAATCCTTAAAACAACTTGGAAGGGCTATACGCCACCAACATGATTGCAACAAACAAGTTAGGAAGGGCTATACGTCACCAACATGATTGCAACAAACAAGTTAGGAAGGGCTATACGTCACCAACATGATTGCAACAAACACGTTAGGAAGGACTATACGTCACCAACATGATTGCAACAAACAAGTTAGGAAGGGCTAAACGTCACCAACATGATTGCAACAAACACGTTAGGAAGGGCTATACGTCACCAAAATGATTGCAACAAACACGCTAGGAAGGACTATACGTCATCAACAAGATTGCAACAAACAAGTTAGGAAGGGCTATAAGTCACCAACATGATTGCAACAAACAAGTTAGGAAGGGCTATACGTCACCAACATGATTTCAACAAACAAGTTAGGAAGGCGATACGTCACCAACATGATTGCAACAAACAAGTGAGGAAGGGTTATACGTCACCAACATGATTGCAACAAACACGTTAGGAAGGGCTATACGTCACCAACATGATTGCAACAAACAAGTTAGGAAGGGCTATACGTCACCAACATGATTGCAACAAACAAGTTAGGAAGAGCTATACGTCACCAACATGATTGCAACAAACAAGTTAGGAAGGGCAATACGTCACCAACATGATTTCAACAAACAATTTAGGAAGGGCTATACGTCACCAACATGATTGCAACAAACAAGTGAGGAAGGGCTATACGTCACCAACATGATTGCAACAAACAAGTTAGGAAGGGCTATACGTCACCAACATGATTGCAACAAACAAGTTAGGAAGGGCTATACGTCACCAACATGATTGCAACAAACAATTTAGGAAGGGCTATACGTCACCAACATGATTGCAACAAACAAGTGAAGAAGGGCTATACGTCACCAACATGATTGCAACAAACAAGTTAGGAAGGGCTATACATCACCAACATGATTGCAACAAACAAGTTAGGAAGGGCTATACGTCACCAACATGATTGCAACAAACAATTTAGGAAGGCGATACGTCACCAACATGATTGCAACAAACAAGTTAGGTAGGGCGATACGTCACCAACATGATTGCAACAAACAAGTTAGGTAGAGCTATACGTTACCAACATGATTTCAACAAACAAGTTAGGTAGGGCTATACGTCACCAACATGATTGCAACAAACAAGTGAGGAAGGGCTATACGTCACCAACATGATTGCAACAAACAAATTAGGAAGGGCGATACGTCACCAACATGATTGCAACAAACAAGTTAGGAAGGGCGATACGTCACCAACATGATTGCAACAAACAAGTTAGGAAGAGCTATACGTCACCAACATGATTGCAACAAACAAGTTAGGTATGGCGATACGTCACCAACATGATTTCAACAAACAAGTTAGGAAGGGCTATACGTCACCAACATGATTGCAACAAACAAGTTAGGAAGGGCGATACGTCACCAACATGATTGCAACAAACAAGTTTGAACGACTGTCAACACATATGTACAAAACAAAAACAAAAAAACGTTGTGACATACATCATACCATTAAAAGCAAATAGAAGCGTAAAACAATTGACTACATACTAAATAAATTAATATGCATGAAGGAGAGAATAAAACAGTGATCTCATCAAGGGGTTTTATTTATATAGCAATTTTTGAAACAAACAAGAAAGGTTCCTATGTTTGATGTTAAATTAATCAATATGTCCGTACAATAAACCTGTCATACGTCCCCATTTCTTATCAGTGATACGTAAATAACCTAACGCATATTCTCTTTGACAGACATTTTGAATAAATATGTCAGGCAAACTGAACTATGGGTATCAATGTAAGAAATTAATTGAACCTTCGTGTATGAATGAAAATGGGTATCATTGCAGTTATTCCTATGAACGTACTGCAGTATCTTCATCTTGAAGTTTCTCTAATACATTACTGCAGTAAAGTAAAAATTTACACAGCATAATTAAAAAAATATTATATTAAATACTAGAACCCTTATGAAGGTAAATGACCAGGACACATTCTGTGCATATTTAATAGTGAGGGCTTCATTGTCGATACCACAAATATAGGATGGCCCCTGAAAGCCGGAAAGCTTATTTCCGATATGGTCCTTATAGTGCTTGGTGGCCTTGCTATACTTTGTTTAAAAAGCAAAAACGTATAATGGACATTATTCTTTGAACAGATTAGCATATTGAAAAATAAAAAATAAAATAATTACAACAATTATCTAAATAAATAATTGATGTTGAAAAAATGCAATTTGCAGTGCTCAGATATCAAACAAACGACGGTGTATAAATTAGGCAATGGTGTGCTTTATTTTTATCGCCAGTTTCTGGTTACAGAATCAGAATCAGAATAGTTTATTTCGACTTAAGCATAGAACAGCTCATCGTCATTAACATGGGTATATAAAATACATGCGTATGTAATACAAACATATACATCAGTTCAATCACAAGTACCAAAACATGAAGTATACATGCTTGGCGTGAGAGTGCCACATGGATGGAGGTTAGCATTTGCATTATCAAAATGACAACATCATATACATATTTGAACAATTACAATATAATAATATATCATATATTTGTTTTAATTTGTGTAAAGAATAATCAATTTATCCTATATATATACGACTGTTCTCTTATTTTAAAGCATTTTAAACAAAAAATGGCTAGTTTTCTAAGGACTATTTTGTTTGTACTATTTAAGAGCTCGATAAACTTGAACATATTTGGACGGGACCTATAATAATATGGAATAAGTTTTTTTCTGCACTCTGAGTAGTATGGACATTTTAATACAAAGTGGTATTCATCCTCGATGTCATTAAGATCGCATAATTTACACATTTACGTTGATCTCTGTCTATGTTCTGATGTCTTCCTGTCTCAATAAATAATTTGTGCGATGACAAACGCAATTTAGCGAGTATATCCCTATGCTTTTTATTTTCAACAATATCAAGATACGAAGATTTTTGGAATACCGGTTTTAGTTCTTTAAATAAAACCATTGAACTACATGCTGAGGCTCTATTATGCCAGTTTGTGATGTACTGGTCTCGTAATCGATTTTTAAGTAGTGGGATAAATTGATCGATATTCACTGATTCGGGAAATAGCTATACATCGGCTATTATCACGTGATTGCGCGGGAAACGGACGTGTTTTTTTGCTGTGTCGAAATTTGAGATAAAATTTTAATTTAAACTGTGATCGTGGTGTTTTAAATATTAAAATATGTGGATTACTATTCCTCGTTGTAAGTTCTGATGGGTCGAGTTAGAAATAATAAAAGGAAAGAAAGGAATAGTAGTGAAAATGGCAGTGTGAATCCGAACAATAAAAAAATACCAAAACAAAGAGGCCCGTCAAGTGAGACCCAGTGTTCGGACACTACTTTTTCAATAAGTGATTTGCTTGGTTTTACAAACTCTGTGTTGTATGGCGATGAAGATGATGATATAATAAATACTAGCGTTTTTCAAAACAACCACGAACTCAGCAATCCAATAAAGGATAACACCATGGCGGCAGCGCAGCCAACACTACAGGACGTCATGAGTGCATTAGATACCATAAGTGGGCGACTTACTGCAGTCGAACATAAACTACAATGCCTAGATAAGATGGACCAGCGTATGGCGGCATTTGAGAAGGACATTAAAACCCTTTGGTTGGCTCTTGACGATCGAGTCAAAAAGGTTGATGAGCGCGTTTCGAAACTCGAACACGTCACTGAGGGGGCGGACATAGCAGCGGCACAGGCCTCAAGTAGGTTAGACAACCTTGAATGCGAACGCGAAAGCTTTCGTGATGATCTGGCATACCTCAAATCACAAAGTATGCGGAACAACCTAGTATTCACTGGCGTGTCGGAAGTGGAGAACGAGTCACCTGAGGCCACGGAGCGCATACTGAGAAAGCATCTACACGATGCCCTCAAGATTTCACAGGAAACGGCTGACTCTATCAGGTTCGAGAGGGTCCATCGATCGCCGGGGGGACCTACACGTGGAAAAATTCGCTCTATCACTGCGAAATTTTCCTTTTTCAAAGACAGGGAGACAGTGAGACGCCAGTGGAAACATCTCAACGGTACCGGATTTAATGTATTCGAACAGTTTCCGCCGGAAGTGGTTTCCAAACGACGCAAGCTGCTACCTAAGATGAGAGAGGCCAGAGGCAAAGGTAAGCGATCATGGATCGCGTACGATACCCTCTACGTCGATGGGCGACCAGTGCGTGATTAGGGGCACGATGGAGGAGAACTCTGCATTCTTTCGTGGAATGTAAATGGACTTACAAACTGTAAGAAAAGCAATCCTTCTTTTGTAAATATTCTCACAAAGTTCGATATTGTTTTTATATATGAATCGTGGACCAATTCTGCTAGCAATGTTTTGTTAAATGGTTACATTTCTCACAACTTTTTCAGAAAATTTCAAAATAGAAATGCTAAACGGTGTAGTGGTGGCATTGTCTTGTATTATAAAGAATGTATTAACGATGGTATCGAAATTATTAAAAATCACCATGATTCTATTATTTGGTTAAAACTTGATCGTAATTTCTTTGGTGTTGAAGAAGATATTTATCTATGTGGCTGCTATATTTGGTGTGAAGACTCCCCTGCTTATAACGTTGTAAGTGCAGATTTCTTTGATATTTTAGAAAACGATATATCGCTGTATAATAATTATGGTAAAGTGTTATTATTTGGGGATTTTAATAGCAGAACTGGAAACAAATATGATTTTATTACACATGATACGGTGAATAAATTAACTGATGACATTGATTATAACCCCGATGTACACTCAGTCCGGGCCTCCGTTGATAAGTCACACAATAATCACGGGATTAAACTTCTTGATCTATGTAAATCCTCGAGTTATCGTATTGTGAACGGTAGGATAGGAGATACTTGTAAATACACATATTTCTCACGTAACGGTTTATCTACAATCGACTATTTGCTTGGCCAAGAACGATATTTTTCTTTGATAAAGGATTTTACTGTGCATGATTTTAACGAGTTCAGTGATCATGCTATGTTGTCATTTTCGATTTATTGTAACAATTATTCAAGAGATGTACCTCCTTATGAGGAACATAAATTTAAATGGGACGAATCGTTACGAAATGAGTTCCGCTCAGGTATTATTGCCAAACTACCGGATTTTAACAGAATTGTGAATGATATTGATTGTGGCAATTATGACTCAATTAATATCGCGCTAAATAATTTCACCGATCTCTTTCGCAGTGTAGCGGACCCGTTATTTTTAAAAACGATTTTTATTTCAAATAAATCGGAATTTGAGGAAAGCGACAGCACTAAGCATAAAGATTGGTTCGATATCGACTGTAAAATTGCCCATTCAAACTATATAAGAATGCTGAATGTATTTAATGCTGACAACAACGAAAGAAACAGATTTCAAGTTTTGGAATACAAACAAATTTATAAAACATTAATTAAGAAAAAGAAGAAATGCTATTATCGAACAAAGGTAAATGAGTTAAAGAATTTGAAGAAACGAACGCCTAGGGACTTTTGGAAACTTTTTAAATCTAAAAAGAAACAAAAAAATGAAAATTTATCCTTAGATGATTTTCGCACATTTTTCTCAAATATAAGCAGTGGCATGTTTGACTGTGAAAACGAAGAGGCTGAAACATTTTGCTCTAGTAATGATTTTGATTTGCCAAATTCGCGTTTCCCGGAACTTGATCAGCCGTTTACTGTACACGAAATCATTAATGGTATTAAATCATTGAAACGCGGTAAAGCTTATGGCAGTGATTGTTTATTAAATGAATATTTATTGGAATGTAAAGATATTATTTCTGCGCATATTTGTGACTTATTCAATTCTATTTTAAGCTCAGGATTTTATCCGGCAAAGTGGACAGAGGGTATTATAATTCCTATACATAAAAAAGGTATTGCTTCGGATGTAAATAACTATAGGGGTATTACACTTCTTAGCTGCTTATCTAAGCTTTTTACAACAGTTGTCAATACTCGCATCGAAACATTCTGTAATAACTTTAACATTATTTCGGACGCACAATTTGGTTTTAGGAAAGGGAGGTCCACTGTTGATGCAATATTTATATTAATGTCTTTAGTTCAAAAATATGTTAATGAAAATAAAAGATTGTATGTTGAATATGTTGATATGATGAAATGTTTTGATACTATATATAGAAATGCACTATGGTTCAAATTATATAAATGTGGCATAGAAGGTAAATTACTGAGAATTATAAAAAATATGTACGAAAATGTTAAATCTTGTGTTAAACATTGCTCAAATTTTTCTGATTATTTTAGCTATGCAGTTGGACTACGTCAAGGGGAAGTATTGTCACCTCTGTTATTTTCATTGTTTGTAGAGGATTTAGAACTGTTTTTGCAAGAAAGCAATTCATCTGGTTTGAATATTGACGATATAACATTGATTTTGTTGCTTTTTGCCGATGATATGGCAATTGTAGGTAAAACACCTGAAGAAGTTCAAAACCATTTAGATCGCTTGCTTGAATATTGCAATACTTGGGGGCTTAAAGTTAATATTAATAAGACAAAAATCATGGTATTTCGAAAACGTGGTCGATTGTTACCTCCCGAAAAGTGGACGTATGATGGTCAACCAATAGAAGTTGTAAATGATTTCAATTATCTCGGAACAGTTTTTAATTATACCGGCAACTTTAATTTGAACCAAGAATATCTATCTGGTAAAGCACTTAAAGCCATGAATATTTTATTCAACAAATGTAAGGAATTTGATTTAAAACCTGAAACCATTTGTCAGTTGTTTGACGCCTTCGTGGGATCAATTTTAAATTATGCATGTGAAGTGTGGGGAAACACAAAGTCTAAAGAAATAGAACGAATTCACCTAAAATTTTGCAAAGGATTACTGAATGTTAATAAAACCACGTGCAATGCAGCGGTTTATGGCGATTTAGGTAGATATCCTCTTTTTATAAATCGTTATATTAGAATTTTAAAATACTGGTTTAAGTTATCAAATACTGACAACATTATATTAAAAACGGTATACTTACAGGCCCTTCAAGATAGTCAGAATGGCCACACCAATTGGGTTTCAAATGTTAAGAAGCTTTTTGACAATTACGGGGTTTCCTATGTATTTGATGATGTCAATGCTGTCGATGTTAATGTGTTTTTATGCCAATTTAAAAGTAGAATTATTGATATGTATACCCAGGATTGGTATAGAACAGTAGATAATAGCCCTGTGTTAGACATGTATCGTTTATTTAAACCTGTGTATGGCTATGAATGTTATTTAGATATTGTTCCCAAATCCTTAAGATCATATATTGCTAAATTAAGATTATCAGTTTTACCGCTTAGAATTCAAATTGGTCGATATGCGTCTCAAAATATTCCTAGAAACGAAAGATATTGTCTTTGTTGTAACGAAATTGATATTGAAGACGAATTTCATTTTATTTGTAAATGCTTAAATTTTATCGATATTAGAAAAAAATATATAAAACGATTTTACTACAATAGACCGTCTGTTCACAAATTTCATCAATTATTAAAAAGTAATAATAAAAATGAACTTATAATGCTAGCTAAGTATATTAAAGAAGCGCTAAAAATAAGAAATACCTTCCTGAACACTACTGTGTAACTTACACAGAGTTGTCCTCCTTTACACTAAAAACATTAATTAAAAATGACCGTTGTTTTCCTGTTATTCATACAACTATCTCTGTATTTTATGTGTTTATTTTATGTGTTTATGTGTATCCGTGTTTACAAATATTTTATGAGCATAATTAAATGTTAAAATGATATAACGTGACAAAATGCATGTAAGATTATGATGTGTTTAGATGATGTACTATGTACAAATCTTAATAAACTGTCTTGTCTTGGTAAAACCGGTTTGGTTTAGAATGTCACGTACTTTCGATGACCAATTTACAGTGATTTTTACAATCGATTTCTAATCTCTGTAATAAAGCAACATGTTTAAGAATACAATTTCCTTGTTTAACGGTATATAGTTTCAAAAGTATTTAACGATCCTTACATATCTATCTATATAATGAGGGAATCGACCAACTTCGGCATAGAGCGATAATGAATTTGTTGACATTTTTACATTCAGAAGTCTTTTGCAAAATTTTCGATGGACGCGCTCAATATTATCCGCTTTTATAAACCCCCAAACCTCGCAATTATAGTTCAGGATGGACAATACATATGCGTTAAATAAATTGAACATGATACTTATTGGTACATTCATATCTTTTGTTAGAGTGAACAAGGAATGCATTGCTGTTATAGCTTTGCCATACAGAGTATTTGTGGCTGGCACAAATGATCCACCACTAGACATGACAATGACTCCCGACATCGAATGAGTTTATATTTACGTCTACTTCAGTCGCTAACCTACTGAAATAATCGTGAAATTCTTGTAATGATATAGTGTCTGTGTTTTGTGATGCAGGTGTGCGTTTAAATAATTTCCAAAATTCCCGGGGTGATTTCCGTCTCATATTATTCATTTGCTTACTCTGCTCTTGATTGTCTTTAAATTTTGTTTTCCTACATGTGTATTTGTATTCCTTTTTCATTGCAATCATTTGTTCACTTGTAAGTCTATTTTTATTGAGATTTTACTCATATAAGAATCTTGTATATTGAATATGTTTGTTTTTACACTCTTGGTTAAACCATTTTTGTTTATATTTATCTAAAGATAAAAATCCTTTATTTTCAGTTGTAATAGTATGTTTAAAGTATTTTTCTCCTTTAGAATGTAAGTAATTTGAAAATTCTCCAACTAGAATATCTGGGTCACATTGTGAGTCAATTAGAGACAATAGTGTTTGTTCCAGATTATGTACATCGCACGATACATCTCTTACAAAATCACCCTTACTCTCGGGTTTCCATTTAAAATACACACTCGGATTACTTTTACCGTTTAGAATAGTATAATTTGTGCGGAGATCAAATGTCAACGGCGCATGATTGGAGAATTCCGTGAAATTGTGTACGGTAAAATCCGAAATATCCTTAAAATTGGTACTTGCTGTTAAAACATAATAAGCTTTCGCCGTTATGTGTGTAGCACGTAATCTTGCCTATATTGTAGTCGTTAAATAAACGACCATTCACGATACGAATATTGGTAGCTTTGCATACGTCTAACAAGTAGTCACCAAATTGATTCGTGCCGGGGTCGCAAGTTGAGCGTGGGAGTGGGGTATCAACAGCTGTGTCAATGCCAAAATCATTATCGCTCATATACCTATCATGTTCAATATAATCTGCTTTATGCCCTGTTCGCGAATTTGTGTCCCCAGTTACAAATACTTTTCCTTTGTTTTGATAAAAATTTATATCATATTCCATTTTTTGGAAAATATCATCGTTATACATATAATGAGCAGGAGAGTTTTCAGGTGCAATATATATAACACATAAGTATACATCAGATTCAATATTAAAAAATACTCTATCTAATTTAAGCCATAAAATACAATCAATATCATTCTTTACTAATGTGACACCTTTACGAATAGAGTCTTTAATATAAATAACAATACCACCACTTGAGCGCTTCGCTCTACGGTGTTGAAAACGTCTATATGAGTGAATCGGGTTGCTATACACTTTCAAGAGTCTTTATTTGTCCAAGTTTCAGTCAAGCATATTATATCGTGTTCGTATAGGAAGGATGTGAACTTACTATCGGAGCGTTTTGGTGTAGTTAGTCCTTCAACATTCCATGTGACAACTTTTACGACACTCTCACGTACATCCTATTCCACATACAATTGCCGGTTTATGTACAGTTTGTCAATTTTAAGGAACGCTTCCTTGCCTTTGGCTCTCGCCTTTTTCATTATTGGTATAAGTTTCCGTCGGACGTCCATTACTTCCTTGGGGTATTGTTCTGATATTCCGAACGCGGTTCCCTTCAACTGCTTGGCTTCCTTGCGGACCCTCTTCTTGTCCGGGAAGTAGGCGAACTTGGCCTCGATGGGACGCACTTTGTTCGGTTGGTATCGTCCAACTCTATGCGCTCTGTGCAGCTTTATCTCGGACTTTGCGTTTTGCACGTGCAATTTTGATTCAATAAAATCCAGTATCTTGTGCTCACACTTTTCGTCTTTCTCCTCAGGTATTTGGAAAAATAACAAATTTTCCCGCATACTCCTGCATTTGAGATGCGTTATTTCGGCTTGCAATTTAGATTCTTTCAAGTTCACTGACTGGTCACATTTTTGTGAATTGCTCGTGGTTTTAAGCAGTAAGTCAAATTCAGATTGATTTTTTGTTAACGTTTCAACCGTATTGCTACTGAATTCACACGACTTTTCTACTTCCTTTATTCTGCTCTCAAAATCGCTTATCCGCTGTTCCATTTTCTCCATCCGGGATGCCATGGATGACACTGTTATTTTGTATTTGGTCAAGCTGAGATAGTTTTTTATCCACTGAATTTAACCTTTCCAAAATTGATGTCAAAATGTCAGGACCTGGTGACGATGGCGTTACCGGGGGGTACAAATCCCTGTCCGTGAAACGTGGGTGTATTCATTAGATATGAGTATGGATTCATAGGCATATGGGATAGCTGTGGTAGCTGTGGACTGTTATAAAACTGACTTGCCTGTATATGTCCGTTTTGATTCGTCCCCGGTGACAACTGAACATTTTGCGCCATTTTGCTGCCTTTGTTCTGCTTGTCCGTGTTTCGTTTTGAGCACGATTGACCGTTATCGGGCGAGTCCTTAGACTTTTTACGTTTTCTTGTCATCAATATGTACCCGAATATTTACTCTCGCGCAATATTTTCTACTTCACTTGTTTTGTTCCCATTAATTTCACACGTTTTAGATGTATTTTTATTCCGCTGAAATTTTACCCACCATGTTCACGCAGGTGCAATATATCAATATATGCGCAATAGTAATCGATTTTGAATATCTTTCAACGAGTTACTTCTCTTATTCTAACATGATACTCGTTTTCTTTCTATAAACAAGAACAAAATTGTCGCTGTTAAACTACCCATAAACAACGCAAAAATAAGTTCCGATTCTGTGCGGAGCATAGTAAAAAGTAGTTTCAATTGCAATTGCAAAAATATATGTCAATCGTGTTAAAATCGAAATAATTTTCGCATATGGTTGTTTAACAACTCTTTGTCGTTCTGATCTGTGGCTATTGAACAACTTGGGCTAACGCCCTCGTGGTTTAATTCCTACGCATCATAACTCCAAATCGTTGTTTATTAGCCGATAGACAACGATAAATCGAAAATTATTTATTTAATAAACAGTAACTAAATGTTACATGTTTTTACCAAAAACATAATTATATTCCGTTTCATTTCATTCGTACAAATCACGTTTGATACTATTTACTCAACTAGAACATGAAAGTATCACCGCCTGTGTCTACTATGTCTAGTGTATTGCAACTGTCTGTAACGTATGTATCCCACCACAGATGTACACTGTAATATTTAGAGAATATAATACAGTCTGACAACTTAACATTGTGTAAATTTTATTACAAAACATTTACATGAAAAAAAACTATTACACATGAAATATATTTTCTTATTGAGTGATAAAAAATAAATTAGGCGTGTTGTGGGAAAACCGGTCTTAATGCATGTGCGTAAAGTGTCGTCCCGTATTAGCCTGTGCAGTCCGAACAAGATGAAGAATGGACGATGATTCCAATCCGACTATAATTCCATTATACCATTTAACAAGATGATGAATGGATGATGATTCCAATCCGACTATAATTCCATGATACCATTTAACAAGATGACGAATGGTTGATGATTCCAATACGACTGCAGTTTCACTATAACATTGAACAAGATGACGAATGGATGATGATTCCAATCCGACTACAATTCCATTATAACATTGAACAAGATGACGAATGGGTGATGATTCCAATCCGACTACAATTCCATTATAACATTGAACAAGATGACGAATGGATGATGATTCCAGTCCGACTACAATTCCATTATAACATTGAACAAGATGACGAATGGGTGATGATTCCAATACGACTGCAGTTTCATTATAACATTGAACAAGATGACGAATGGATGATGATTCCAGTCCGACTACAGTTCCATTATAACATTGAACAAGATGACGAATGGGTGATGATTCCAATCCGACTACAATTCCATTATAACATTGAACAAGATGACGAATGGATGATGATTCCAGTCCGACTACAATTCCATTATAACATTGAACAAGATGACGAATGGGTGATGATTCCTATCCGACCATAATTCCATTATGACATTTTAACAAGATGACGAATGGATGATGATTCCAGTCCGACAAATTATGTGATATCACAAATATTAACTACATAAATAATATTTGCGTTGTCAGATTATGATTATTATCATGATAATATTCGTATTAGTAAGATAATGAGGAAGACCTCGAGCACACACTATCTGGTATCACAATTATTAATTAGTTATGATTTGTGTTGTAAGATAATTATCATGATACTATTCGTGTTACTAAGATGGTGCGGAAGAACTCGCGCAAAAAATTAAGTGGTATCACGAATATTAACTAGTTAAGATTTACGTTGTCAAATAAATATCATGATAATATTCGTGTTAAGATAATGCGGAAGACCTAGCGCACAAATTAAGTGGTAACACGAATATTAACTAGTTAGGATTTACTTTGTAAGATAAATGTCACGATAATATTCGTGTTAGAAAGATAATTCGGAAGACCTCACAACCACCCAAAATTCATCTAATGTCAGTTCTGGGCCATTTAGTAAAAATAAAATATCTTGAAGAAAGACAACCGCAAACGCTTTCCTAATATACAAATAAATATCATAATAAATAAGCGGTAACACAAATCAGTTTTTTAACGCAAAGTAGTATACTCGATTTTTTTTGACGAACATTAAGTAGTTATCGTATGGCAGTTCTATGCCGCCATACTCTTGACCAAACATTGTATTTAAGATTTTGTATCGTTCTAAGAAAAAACTGTATATTCGTTACACGTTGCAAATTGCAAATTTCTAACAAAACAACGACATGTTGTATAGCGCGGACACATTAACTCGACATACTTTATAAGCATAAATTACGCGCTCGGATTGTGTTTCATAAGTTTAATGATTCCATATCAGTATTTTCTGTGAGATACTTTTTCACCGATTTTACTCCGGTACGTAAACTAATATATATTCATCGAAAAGGTATTTGTAATATATTCATGCCTAAACGTCAGTGTCATGTTAAAGTGTCCAAGCAATATTGATTACAACGCGAATTGCCTGAATTTAACAACCAGTCCAACATTAATCCAGTTTTATCCAAAAGAAGCGAGTGTACCAACTACGTCGCCAGGCGTTGCTATATATATCTATTTTAAGCCTGTGTCATTTTGCCTACACAATAAAGCTTAACAAATCAAACGACCGCAGCAAACTATAAAGCATAAAAACGAATAAAATATAGGTTTAAAAGTAGTGCAATATATAAATCTTTGCAACGTTTTAGGCCCAAAATAAAGTTTTTGTCATGTGTTGAAGCCTGAAAATTTAATTCAATACTATTGTCCACGTACATTATATATTATTAGTTGAGGCACGATCTTTTTCACTGGAATGTATTTCCTTTTTGACCAATCAATATTCGAATTAAATGAAAATGTATAAGCATGCTGCAAAAAAGTGAAGTTTCCGGGTTTACGATCAAAACCCCTTCTCTCATAAACAACACACATTCTCTTAATGATTAGTTTTGCTTGAGCCGGATGTTTACAAAGACTTTCCAGTGTGCTCTTGTGCCAAGGATGTGGCTGGTCTAGAAAGTACCGCGTGTTCGGAATGTAGATGGCGTCGTCATGTGTAGACGGAAGTGCGCCTTTGTAAAAATAGGGGCTGCTGGTTTCCCCACTGATGTCAACTCTGTAAATGTCTCTGTCGCTTACGTTGATGTAACGTCTGTACTGGTACGTGAAAAACAGTGGACCGATAAAAACGGCGCTAGTACCGACTTCCTTTATTCCAGAAATTGTTCGAAGAACTTGTTCTAGAAAAGGATGTTTTGCACGGCAAAGGAATACTCCATTTGGTATTCGGTATGGGATATTCTCCCAGATGATACCGTCTTCAAATGGCTCCGGAAGAATGATGCAGGAGTATTTCGTGGTCACAATGTCGAGTGATCGTAGACAGGATGTGTCTAAATCAGCGTAGAGGCCTCCAAACTCGTACACAACCACGTATCGCATGAGGTCGGACTTTTGAACCGGCTGAACGGCTTTGTCATAGAAGGATAACAACTCGGGGTGTCTCTCTTCAAGTAGCTTTCTTGACGTTGAATGCGTCCAAAAGTAATAGTTCCAGCTGGGGTTCCACTTAGGAAATGTCTTCATGTATTGTTCAAACTGTTCTGGTACCTCCATATCAGTTTCGGTGTAGTTATGGTAACGTATCCATATTTGGTGGATGTTGTGTGGTATCCTTGGTACGTCAGCCTCAACATGCGGGAATTCTACGTCAGTGAAAGGCTGGAACCCCATTTCAAGTGGAATATCGTCGAGGTATTGAATCTTCGTGTTTTTCGTTTGCTCACGTAGAACTGTTTCTCCAGTGACTGTCAGGACCTCATTGATAGGCAGGTATTGCATAGGATTTCCTCCACGGTCTGTGGAGACTATTGCTGGCATTGTCAATGTCATGATACTGTGGGTGGTGAAATACCTCAAGAATAAAATGACTGCAAATAGAAAATAAACACATCCGTGAAAATAATACAGTAAAACCCCGCTATTACGATCACTTGCGGGTCTTAATAAAAGTGGTCTTAATAGTGGGGTGGTCGTATTATCAAGGTAATGCAAATCACGGAGTCAGTACATGCATATGTCTGTGTAATTCAAAGTTTTCTTGAAAATAATAAATTCTCTATATATGACGAAAATTTTAGTTTGTTTATATATAATGTTTAATTGCATACACATTGTGTAACTTTAATATAGTTAATTACGGAAACTTTACATGAAGTCGGAAATTGAATAAAAAAAATCATTAATTAAGACCATTTATAGACTGTCCATGGCGTTCATTATTTAGCATAGTTCACCCTATCTGTCAGACAGTGTCGATTAACGTAATCTGATACACAGTCGATGTGCTAATCCCTTATCAAAACATGTTTCACATTGTTTTTCACACACCCATTTTATACCAAAGCAGTATGGTTAATTATCGCGGCTTATTTTTTAATTGATGATGTAAAGTGTCAAAGACCAAATGACACTGGTAATTTTAACGGGGTAATTTTTAGCGTTATTTGGTACTTTCGCGTCATTTCTGGGATTAGTGGTCGTAATACGGAATAGCGGGGTCCCGTATAATCGGGGTTTGCGACCATTGAAATATATAGGAAAGCAATCGGGTCTTCAAAAAAGTGTCCGCTTTATCGAGGTGGTCGTAAAATCGAGGTGGTCGTAAAGCGGGGTTTTAGTGTACTGACATAGAAACAATCGAAGATTTATTGGATGAACAAGGTCTGTATTAAATGTAGTAGTTTCATTAGCAAACCATTTGCAAAGATAATGCATCACTTCACCATCTTAAAATTCGTAACCCTTCAAAATTCACATCTTCAAAACATTAACTCATGATCCACTGGTCAAAATATCAGTTAGTCACATTCTCAAGACACTAAATACTCATTAAACAAAAAGCATCGGTCCGCACAAACTTCAACTCAACATCAAATCATTGAATAGGTGGCTGGTTATTTCTTCAACTCAAACTTTAACTCAACATGAAATCATTGAATAGGTGGCTCGTTATTTCTTCAACTCAAACTTCAACTCAACTTCAACTGAACATTAAATCATTGAATAGGTGGCTTGTTATTTATTCCACTCAAACTTCAACTCAACATCAAATCATTGAATAGGTGGCTGGTTATTTCTTCAACTCAAACTTCAACTCAGCATGATATCATTGAATAGGTGGCTAGTTATTTCTTCAACTCAAACTTCAACTCAACATCAAATCATTGAATAGGTGGCTGGTTATTTCTTCAACTCAAACTTCAACTCAACATGAAATCATTGAATAGGTGGCTGGTTATTTCTTCAACTCAAACTTCAACTCAGCATGAAATCATTGAATAGGAGGCTCGTTATTTCTTCAACTCAAAATTCAACTCGACATCAAATCCTTGAATAGGAGGCTAGTTATTTCTTCAATTCAAACTTCAACTCGACATCAAATCATTGAATAGGTGGCTGGTTATTTCTTCAACTCAAACTTCAACTCAACGTCAAATCATTGAATAGGAGGCTCGTTATTTCTTCAATTCAAACTTCAACTCAACATCAAATCATTGAATAGGTGGCTGGTTATTTCTTCAACTCAAACTTCAACTCAACATCAAATCCTTGAATAGGAGGCTAGTTATTTCTTCAATTCAAACTTCAACTCAACGTCAAATCATTGAATAGGTGGATCGTTATTTCTTCAACTCAAACTGCAACTCAGCATCAGGGTATGGCCTGAGAGAAATAAGCAGATGATGTGTAGCTAAATTGTGCTCCATAAAATTGCTTTCAAACACAGTGAAATAGTGATCAGAAAATGAATTATTTTATATAATAACATGGATTGAACATAATGTTGAAATTTGAATAAAAAGTGACTAGCAGTTTTTGAAATATGATGCTTTTAGTTTTCAAAAATGATTTTTTTTGGTTGTGTGTAAAGAAACTAAATATTGGACACTTTGATAAGACCCCCATTATAATTGGATTAAATTGGACTATACAGGATTAAACACAAGTGAGAACTAACTGTTAAAGGTACACAGGCAAGAACAGGTACACTATCAAATATATACTGCATTGTTGTGCTGCCTAGTGACTATTTTGATATACTAACATGAGTGGAAATAACAATAAAAAGGAACAGCCAATACTAACATTCGCTGGTACAAAACCACAAACAAAACCTGCTGTTAAAAAAGACAAAACCCAACAGCAATACAAAAACGAATTATTTAGAAGTACACTATTAATTAAAAACGTGTGATTATAACCTCGGTAAAATTTGTTTTATCTAGAAAAAAAAAGTAACGGCCATGGCTACTAGTTTAAACTTTAATATTAACTTTAGGGTAGCATCATGTGGAAAACATGGTAATTGATTTAAATGTCCAACAAAAAGGCTTAACCAATATAGGAATAATGAAACTCCAGAGACATCAACAGTAGAGAAACCGTTATTACCACGTTGGTCCTTTATTTGAGGCATGTGACCAAGTGTTACAGATGAGACCCCATTATAAATATTACCACGTTATATATGTAGATATAATAGTATATTTTTAATAAGAAGGCCTCACAATTATCCCCCTTTTAAACTAGTTATTTTACTGTTAGAAACAATATTCACACGGGAAATGTACATCAAATGACTTGATGGTTTCTACTCTACACGGTTAGGAGGTTCACCGGACCACCTCATTTCGAGGTGTAAAGAAAATGTCCAGTAATGACTTCCGAGGTGGTCCAGTAGAGTAAAAATATTGTAAACAGTACGTATGCCTTTCCAATTTTGTATTATTTTCTTATGACACAGGTGCTTTTTAAGAAATCGACCAATATCATTACCACTAGGAATGATAAAAGAACGCCCGTTCGTAGTTTTGTTAAGTAATGTAAAAAAAATAAAGGCCGTATAATTTGTATAAGTTGAAGTCATTGAAAGAATATGTATATGATACTCTATGAACTGACATGTTTACCCGTCTGAGTTCCTAATTATACCCATTATGAAGTGTGTGACGACTGTATTTAGCTATTAATCTGGAGATCACAAACAAAAATGTCTTCACATACACATGACATGTTTTGCCATAATTTGTAATTTTGATTAGTTTTCTGGGAATTTCTTGAAATAAGGTGGTCCGGTGGTGTTGAGGTGGTCCGTTGGTGCTGCATTGGCTGATACTCATAAACTTCCCAGAAAACTAACCAAAATTACATATGAAAAGACCTTCGACACATTATCTTTTGATTGTATTAATTACATTTTAGTATATTTTTTATTCTTTGGTCCTTCTTTAATAAAACGGATAAAGTTGTTTTATGCAGACATTGCAACAGCAGTTCAGTTGAATGTTTTTTTAACTAACTTATTTGAAAAACAACGTGGATGCCGTCAAGGAGACCGCACTAGCCCCAACATATTCATTCTCTGTGCCTAAGTATTAACTGCAAAATGAAGGATCACTTAATACATAAAAGGAATTTTTATTAACGTAGTTGAATACAAAATATCTCAATTTGCTGATGACATCTCTCTAGTATTAGATTGTAGTGAAGCCTCTTTTGAATGTACATTAGACATTTTGCAAGATCTTTTTTTAATATCTGGTTTAAAGATTAATGAAAAAAAACGCTTGTAATTAAGATTGGCGCATTGAAATATAGTACACGGCCAATAAAAACAAAATGGAAACTCAATTGGGGGAATACTTGTTTAAGATTACTTGGAAGAAGCTTGATGTTGACCTAGATAAAATGAAAGAAAAAAAATTAATACAACAAATAATTGTATACAGTTATGGAATAGAAGAGAACTCACACCCAAAGGTAGAATAACATTTATTAAATCATTCTTACTGCCTAACCTGACTAATATGTTTGATACCTTTCTAAGACCAAATACACAATTTTTGCATGAACTAAATAGTCTGTTTATGTTGTTTGGCAAAGCAAGAATAAAAAGAAAAGTGCTAGTCAAGGATTATACTGATGGTGGATTAAAAATGCTTGATGTTGTTGCATACATAAATAACATAAAATTAACCTGATTTAAAAGTTTATTACCAGGTTTGTATAGCAAGTGTTGTATGTTAGTTTGCAATAATATCGTCAATATTGAATACTTACATTTATACGCCGCCAGTAACACTGGGAGACATGCTGTTGAAGAAAGGAATGATAAAAGGAATCGTTTATCTACACCAACTGTACCAGAATCGCGTTGATCAGACTACATGAGAAGAATACTCATTATCCGCGATTCAATTCTCAAAGGAGTTCAAGAAAGGGGTCTTAACTCAAACATAGACTTATATTCTTTTCCATGACATATGTCTAAAACTCCAAGCATGGGACACAGACACCCGGCATACCATCATCGTATACATTTGTGGAAATGACGCAGCTGCTCGAACTCCAATACATACACTGTTTAAGGAATTGGGAAAAACTGTTGAATTATTACAGCAGAATAACTGCCGTGTATTTTTGTGCACAGTATGTCCACGTAATGATGCCAACGTAATTCCGCTTAATCAAATGATAGCCAATGCAAGTCTCGAAACCAGATCGCATGTTATGGACGCGTTTAACTCGTTTATATATGGAAATGGCAACAAAGTGAATAACCATTACCATCGGGATGGTACCAACCTAAACGCCCGCGGATCATAACATCTTGGGCGGTGTATTAACATGAATGTGCCCATTGCAAAAGGTTCAAAAACAGTCATCAGCGATTTTCGACAGACACTAATACAAACTGGCCCGATTTGCCCTCACCAATGAACAACCACTGGCAGACGTCAATGCGTGGAAACTGCAGGCTCCCCGTGCAAACTGGCCATGCATTTTGTTTCTGTATTGCCGTAACACAAGCCACTGCTCCGAGGACTGCCGCAGACGTTTGTAGGAATACGAAGACAGTCATTCAGGTCTGATTAAACTTACCAACACATTTGAAGTACTCACATACTTATGCAATATCTGTTATCTAAAACAATGTCAGTGCTTGGATAATTATGATTGTATTGCATTTTTGCATTCTATTGAACATAAAGATAGTCATTCGGGGGATATTTTAAATTTTTCCGCAAATGAAGTTCATCAGTATCTATTGTTGATAATATTTTTTGCAGTTAGCTCTGCTAAGGGATTGCATGTTGTTAGTCTAAATATCAACCATATAATGCCAAAATTTGATGAGGTCAATTATCATTTAACATCTAAATCAAACAAAATTGATATTTTTGGTTTGTCTGAAACATTTTTGTCAGAAAATGTGAATAATTTGCAACTAAGCGTTCCAAAATGTAATTTTGAAAGGAAGGATAGAAAAGCAAAAAAATGGATTCGGTCTATTTATTTATTTAACCGAAAATATTCCTTACAGGCTACGGAAAGATATTGAAAGTGATATTATGGAAGCTATATTGATAGAAATATTTTATACAAACACAAAACCCTTTTTACTATGCTTTGTATAGCGTCCACCCGATGCTAATAATGACTGGACAGACTTATTTTTTAACCAAATTAATAAAGTCGAAACTTTTTCCCTAGAATATCATATAACAAGAGATTTTAATATTGACTATATGATTAACACTAACTCATTTAAGATGCAAAAGTTGAATGAACTTGTTCTCAAATATGGCCTTATACAACTTTCAAATCCCCTACACATGTCACCGAAAAGTCATCAATTATTATTGATCATATTTATACAAGTGACATAGATAAAATAGGCGATTTTTTTGTACCCCATCTAATGTAAGCGATCATTTTCCTGTTTGCTTCACAAGAGTTATAAAAAATAAGAAAGGTAAAGAAAGCGTACATAAAAATATGAAATACAGATCTTTCAATACATTTGATTATTCATCATTTATAAAGGATCTCATCAAATTTATATCATATTGAAACGATAATTGATCCAAATCAATATCTTTATGTTTTCAATGACATAATAAATTGAGTACTAAATAAACATGCACCCATAAAATAAAAAGAGCATAAAATAAAATAATCAACCTAAATGGTTCTCGACTGAATTAAAAGAAGCTATAAAAAGAAGGGATACAATTGGTAAAAAGTAACATTTTAAGGAATATAAGATTATGAGAATTCAAGTCACGTCTTTGATAAGAAGGACAAAAATTGATTTTTATAATAAAGCAATCCGAGAAAATAAAGAAATTAAATACCTATCGAGAAATATTTAAAAAATAAGCAATGATGGAACTGATAACAAAATTTATTTACCGAAAAATCTAAATGGATCTGATGGTCAAATAACAGACGAAATGTTAATTACAAACGCACTTAATGCTCATTTTATAAATGTTTCAGATATTATCTCAAAATCACCTTTAAATGAAAACTTCTTTCAATCGTTCAAATCGTATCTAGATAAACTATTAGGGCACACACAATTTAACGTTAAATTGATTACACCAATCGAAGCCATCAAATATATACAACAATTAGATATTTCTAAAGCTACAGGTATATATGGTATAGGCCTTAAAATCCTTAAATTATGCGGAGATCAAATTTTCCTACCACTTACGTCTATTATAAACAATAATATATCTTCTGGAATAGTTCCAACTGCTTAAAGGGAAGCGTTTTTTATACCAATATATAAAGACTCAGATAGAGACGACCCTAATAACTATAGACCTATAGACCTCCCAACCATATCCAAAATATATATAAAAAAAAGACGTTGCTAATCAACTTAGGTCCTACTTTCAAACCACAAAGTTTAGTCCGGTTTCAGAAAAATCACTCATGTTTAACTTCACTACTCAGACTAGTGGATGATTGGATTACTGCAATAGATAATGGAAAACATGCGGGGCAATGTTTCTTGATTTGAGGAAGGCTTCGATTTAGTCGATTGTGAAATCTGTCTGTACAAGCTTAAATTATATCATTTCTCGGATAATGCATTATCTATTTTCAAATCTTATCTCACAAACAGACAACAATATATTACGGTTGGAAACGTTCGTTCATCAAAAAGACCCTTAAATGTGGAGTACCCCAGGGATATATTCTGGGACCGTTGCTCTTTATTTTATACGTTAATGACATTTGTTGTAATGTCCAAAATTCTTCTGTACATATATCTGCAGATGATTCAACACTTTATTCTTTTGGATATACCACTGATGAAATTGCAAATAAACCCCAAGGAAGTATTTTAAACGTCATGAAATGGTGTTCTGCAAATAATATGTCTTTAAATCCAAATAAAATCCGAATAAAACGAAATGCATGTTAATCTGCTCACATAATACAATAAAATGTATGAATGATCTACGTGTATTCATAAATGATGCTAAAATAGAGAGTGTAACAACTCAGAAAATATTAGGAATTTATACATATCAGCATTTGTCTTGGGATACACAGGTAACGAAGGTATGCAGAAAAATTAATTCCAAACTATCTCTTCTTAAACGAATTAATTATTTTTTTAGTCATGAAATGAAATGTTTATATTACAATTCATATCTTATGTCATCATTTGATTATTGTTGCCCGGAATAGGCATACAAGCAGGTACACATCCGAAAAATAACGACTTTACAAACACGAGCAGGTAACATAATCTTGCATAAACCAAGACGAACACCAAGTGTTGAGATATTCAATCAGATGAAATGGTTAACGTTTGAAAGTCGGGTCAAATATCATAGTTGTATTTTAATTTATAAAACTTTGAATGACCAGTGCCCTGTATATATGTAGGATATCATAACCTCAAATAACGAAAAACATAATCTGAGATCTTCATCAAAAAACGATATTGCAATCAAAAAATATATAACTAACTACATGAAACTCTCATTCTCGAATTATAGCAGACTTATCTGGAACAATTTACCAAATACTATTCGCTCTGCAACAACTATTCATTCTTTCAAAAGTAAATGCAAACAATATCTTTACCAAATGCAGGTCGTCTAGTTTTGTTGTTGTTGTTATCATTGTAATAACGAACATAAAATAATTACACAATTTCGTACATATCATCTGTTTTTCATAGATAATGTGTATAGAGCTCCTTATATATGATATATGGAATGGCTGTTATATGTATTAGTTTCTTCTGACTTTAATTCCCTATCATACTTTGCTTTTGTTACAATTGTGTTATTATTATAACATTTCTGGTGTGTAAATTAATTAAGAATTCGTACAATTAATGCACTATAAATATATGTTATGTTTAACATTATTGTTGTTAAAAAGAAGGCCATATTGTAAATAAGATGTGTATTATTTAAATGTGTTTTGCTAAACTATTTGTAATGATATATGTATCTTAATATGTTACCTTCTGAAAATAAAGATATTATTATTATTATTATTATTATTATTATTATTATTATTATTATTATTATTATTATTCAATTTTAGTAAGGTCTATCTTCAAAATATTCTACATCAATGCAAAAATCCATTTTGGGCAGATGTGTTTAGTCATACTTGGATGACAAATATGAAATAACTACTATAACTAGTATAACTACTATAAATACTATAACTAATATAACTACTATAACTACTATAAAATGTATATTTAAAATCTCTTAATATTGCCGACGACACAGACACAATGAATACATGTTTCCATTCATAGCAAGCTATATTAATCTAATTATATGTTCTAATGGAAATGTATATAAAACTTTCGTCCATAATCTAGAAATTTCAGCATGTCGTGACAAGTGGAATAGTGTTTTGAACAGTGTTGAATCCGAATGGAAGTTTTTACATAGTGGGATATTTGATGTCACACAAGATTCTCACCTACAATGGTTCCAAATTAGGCTAACTCATAACATATTAGGTTGCTATAATCTACTTTCCAAAATTAAAATATTTGAGTGTGACAAATGTACTTTATGCAAAACTGAACCAGAAACACTAATCCATCTATTCTGGGACTGCCCGATTGTTCAAGCTTTTTTATACAGTATACACAATTGTGTCGATGTATTCGATACAGGAGTTGGAATTGATTCTAAATCATTCATTCTAGGTTCACCTACAAAAGCATATAATTTATCATGCCTAGAGATAAAGCGATACAAATTCCTTTGTAAGCAAGAAACACCATCCCCGAATAAGAAGGTTTAAAAACACTATTAAATCTTTAATACGCAATTATTGAAAAAAAACATGTCTGAAGAAAGAACAGGCTATATGGACACAATAAAACTATTTTGCAGCTCCAACTAATTTGAATACACTTATTAACCTTTAAAATATTGACAATTAATATTGTTATACACCTCCCAATCAACTTGTTATACATCCACCCCTCCCAATCAACTTGTTATACATCCACCCCTCCCAATCAACTTGTTATACACCCACCCCTCCCAATCAACTTTTTATACACCCACCCCTCCCAATCAACTTGTTATACACCCACCCCTCCCAATCAACTTGTTATACACCCACCCCTCCCAATCAACTTGTTATACACCCACCCCTCCCAATCAACTTGTTATATATTATGGTGGGTATTAATACTGTAACATTTACAAAGCTGATTTTTATCCTTTTTATTCACCAGTATACTGATTCTCTACTACATAAATTATATGCATGCTATATTATATGATTGTTTATTATTTGTATTTGTTTGCTATGAATTGTCAAGTATATGATGTTCTTTGTATTATGTAAGTATTTGCAAAAGAATAAATAATGAGAATCGGAAAAATATTATTTATTTGCTTCAAACTTTAACTCAACATCAAATCACTCAATAGGGTGATCTTTATTCTTGAACTAAAACTAAACTCAGTACCAAATCACTGAATATGTGGATCGTTATTTCTTCAACTCAAAATTTAACTCAGCATCAAATCACTGAATATGTTGGTCGTTATTTCTTCAACTCAAACTTTAAATCAGCGTCAAATCACTGAATATGTGGATCGTTATTTCTTCAACTCAAACTTTAACTCAACATCAAATAACTGAATATGTAGATTGTTATTTCTTCAACTCAAACAAGCGAGAGTATTTATTTGAAAATAAGTTACTGGACTTTGAGCATAAATGCAAAATGGTCAATAAAATGTTAATTTCGCAAAATAAAACAATACATGATTTAAAATAAGAACAATAGTAAACGTTACTTAAAGAGATTTGTATTTACCTGGATTGGGCACATGATTCGCTCTGCCCATCGGTCTTTTGTTAGATTTATATTTAAGGAACACAATAAACATATTTCTTTTTACTCAGCTCGACAATAAATTAATTTTAATAACCATATTTGACGTCTTAGATTTATCCACGAAATTAAACCAACAAGTTAAATTGTCACAAAGAACAAAAATATACCTACAAATTATACATATCCCGAATCCAAAAGGACAAATTAATCTTTTGAAACGGAACATCTTTTCCAGTGGCGTTTTCATTGCAAGTTGCGGCCTAAATAATTTTCACACATTTACCTTAACTGTATCAGCTTTGACAGCATTTGCTCTCTGCTTGATTTCACACCTTTCCGGAGTTAATAATCGATTAAACCAAGCTGTTGCGTTTGTATAATTAAAGCTTGGCAAGCAATTGCTTTAACAAGACTGAATTGCAAACATCGATGTTAAAACGTTTGAGCAATTATTAGGTTTCTGTATTTAAGTTAGACTTGCGTTTGTCAGATCGCATTTACTTGCGCTAATATTCACGATGTCAGAAGCAGTAATACTGTGTAGTCAGACATTGTGTAATTCGTCAAAACCGGCCATTAAATGTTTATCATATTTATTTCTGTGACAATCAGTGCTATATCTAGTGTTACCATGCTTTTTTGAACTTGTATAACATGTCTATTTTCTTGTGCTGTGACATGATGTGCTATCATGCTTTATTCATTTTACAATGAATGCTATGCATTATACGGTTACTCTTGTATCACGTGTGTTCTTTAAAATATTATTTTATCTGTACAAATGAATATATTTTTTAATTTAATGTAATAAAATATAAGTATAAAATAAACTCACGTACATCAAGTTATCGTACTTATTCGTTTTGTATAAGTTCAATCAAAGTGTGTAGTGTAACCGCATCTCTACTATATAACTATGCGATTTTTACAACAACTTTTTTTTTCAAACAAATCTAGAAATGTTTAAATCGAATAATCGTTATTTCGAAGTATTTTCTCCGGTCCCGACGACTTCGAAATAACGAGTTTTGACTGTAGTTGCAAAGTAACTTGTGACGCACACGCTAAGCTGGAAACTACATTTTCTGACCCATTTGGCGATTTTTCAAGAGTCCCTGCGCTTATCAACACAGATTAATGTGTACAGCGCTCCACTCTCCTGTATGGATGCAAAGCCTGGGTTTTCTACCGAAAACAAGTGCAGCTTCTTGAACGATTACATCAACGATGCCTCCGTCCCATCATTGGCATCAAGTGGCGCGACTATGTGACAAACATCGAAGTTTTTGAGCGAGCCAACGTCCCCAGCATCGAGACCATGCCTCTGACCAAACCGCACCACTGGGCTGGACACCTGTCACGAATGCCTAAAACTGTGTTCTATGGAGAGCAAACCAGGGCAAACAAGACAGAGGCGCCCCACGAAAGCGCATCAAGGATCAGCTGAAGCGCCAACTTAGTGCAGCTGGCATCCCAGAGAAAGTCAACATGACAAAAGACAGAAGCAGATGGAAGACTGTCACAAAGCAAGGTGCTAAGCTCTTTGAGGAAGCCAGGAGGGAAGCTGCTGAGGTCAAGAGCACACGAATGAAAGCAACATAAGCCCAGATTCCACTGGCCACGGGTTCCCTTGCCCAGCGTGTGTCAGATTGTGGTGCTCGATGAGTTAATATATGGGTCACAGAAGATAATGCATGCACATGCATATGTTTCTATATATATTAAGAAGGAAATAAAACACTCGGAAAAGAAATGAAAGGAACATTATTTTCTCTACATTTTATCAGTCGTCTTGACATGTCTTCTGGCCTTAACCCTATATGGACATCATTTGCACTGCATCTTTAAGTTTTTAGCATTTCTTTCACATCTGCGTAACGAATTATACGCACGTGCGTAGAGGAGTACGCCCAGTTACGCCCCTGAGTAGATTTACATTTCAGCTAAAATGAAATATGCCCAGATGCACTTGATGCATGATTGAAAATGGGGTGGGTATAAAACGCAATATAGTCAAACATGGAAAACACTCGATGATGCGCCACTCGTCAAAATATTGTTTTTATGACCACTCATGAAATAAAATACGATCTTACACTGTATTAAACAAATATCCTCTAAATATCACCTTAACGTTTAAATTAATGGACGTGACATAAACTGCGAGAAAAACATCTTCATCATCGCCGACGACATCATCCATAACACCAACTTCATCATCGCTGACGACACCAACTTTATTATCGCCGACTCTGACGACAAAACTTCATCATCGCTGACAGCACCAATTATTTTATCGCCGACTCCGACGACAACTACTTAATTATCGCTGACGACACCAACTTCATCAAAGACACGAGTTGTCTCAAAATGTAAACAACACATTGCTATAAGGTTTTACGCTTAAAAAGTTGCAATAATATATTAGATATTTTAGCTCACATAGAATGTTCAATGAAGTATTTTATTAAGAGGTTCCATATAATGTTTACATTTCATAACAAAATAATTAAGAATGCACAAAGGGGAATGCATTTCCAATGAAATTTTAAATGAAATGAAGACAACTTGAGGAGTACATATATCATAAAGCCTAGAAAAGAATAAGTCTCATAATTACTGAAATCTTAAAGGTACTTATTCACAGATGTTCGTATGTTCAATAAATGTCTTAATTACTACTAAGGTACCTGGGTTAACAAACTCCTATATTTCTTATGTCGAAGAAAACAATGAAAAGAGAAGAAACAATTATGCGGCTTAAACCCACGACCTCCGTATTACATGTCTGATACTTTAACCACTACGTTTAAAGAGCTTGTAAACTAGGGTGTGCAATTTTATAGAGCTGTGTATTAACTAAGTGATACACATACTTTGAAAACGTCGATAGAAGCGTTAAAAACACTTGATATTATTCATCATTTCAGTCGATGCTAATTTACAGATAACATATTATTTTGAGTATATATTTGTATCATTAGTGTTATACCGCTCCTTTATAAATAGTGCAGTTTTCTTTTTGGAATCGGTAACAAAACTTTAGGAAATTGTCATTTTGCCAATCTATGAATATATCCCTTTAATAAGGCTGTGAAAATGTCCCTTAAATAAGGCGGATACGTTTTTGCCCATTTCCTGGAAACGTTGAAATGTGCGAATGAACAAATGTTAGATTTAGAGGTGTCCTGCTTGTCTTGGCATTCCACCTGACACGGAGAAGAAGATATCTTCGATTGTGGATCAAACAGTATTTGAGGATCACGCCAACAGTTTTAGATCACATGCCACAGCGTCCAACGCCTCGAATTTTGTTCAGAAAAAAAACAAGGTTCCGTAACGCCCTTTAAGCTGGCCTAAAGCTTGCGAAGGCACTGAGTTACATGACATCTGTGGACACGTACGCCCCTTTGATGTACGACTTTTGTACTTCTGTGCTGCTGTGGAAAGTGGATGACCCAGAAGTGTCTACTCCCCAGATTCAGGAGTATAAGAATGAAGTGCTGGTCATTCCAAATACTCAAAATGCCTGAAGATGGCCGCCCAGGTTATGAGAAGGTGCAACATGTCCCATACTGCTGGCTTTCACTAGGCATTGCCACTTTTAATAGCAAACAGGGTGGGATGTTAATGGGCATCCATTTGAGACTGTTTCATATTTTTTTATTTTCAGCTTGGGCTTTCGGATAAAGGTTTAAGCCTTAAAGACCAAGACTACGGAACATACCTTTTGTAAGGTTCAAAGGCTGACTGACTAGTAACCTCACGTCAAACTTCTTCTGGAGTAGCTTGCCGATGACTTGCACATTAATTCACAAGAACAATACCGATTTGTCGCTTCGAACACTATCGGAAAATTAACTTCTGCTGTCGCTCTTTTATAGTTCGGGAAACACGATTCGGCATCTTTCATTACATGATCGGCATAGCTTCCGCGTGTATACGCGGACAGAACTCTTCCACTCGTTGTCTTGGAGAGCGTTCAACATCGATTCAGCTTCATTGAGGTACCGCTCGGGGTGTATAAACCGATTACGAAGCCTTTCCGAAGATGCCGAGTCAATAGCGATGGGTTCCCGAACATCCAGAATGGCTGCCGATAGTTTGCCGAAGACTCCGAAGCCGTCCCGTATAAAACATTCGGCGCCGAAATTTTAAAACAATGTTTTTACGATAGATGTCGAAGTGACAAAATCGACATTTTTTGTTGTGAACTGAACAATAATCAAGTCAAGGGCAAGCTACCCAATACGAAAACTCCTTACTGAAAGCCCAAGCTTGGAAGAAAAAAAATGTAAAAAAGTGTCAAGGGATGCCTAAGCACGTCCCACTCTTCTTCGGTTTTTATTAAAGTTCAGCAAGACAAGAGCAAGTCAACAGTATGGAGCAGGTTCCACCTTCACATCAGGTCCGCAACCAACAACGCCGCGGCCAAAAGTAATCCCTATGTGTCCCCTTATCAGGCGACACAATAAAACTAATGCCAGCATCAGGTACATTATACCCAATATTCAGTGTAGTATTTTGACAGAGATATGCCCCTATATATTTATTTGGTTAAAGTTCATATGCAAAAGTCTTGTAACTTCTAAACTACACAAGTTATACACTTCAAACTTGGAATATACCTTTGCATGAACTCCTGCATCAGGTAAAACATTCCCCATAACTCTGCTTGTATGTTGGCATATATATAGTTATGTCCGTTTTCGAAAACATTTTCAGATTTAAGTTTTTATTCAAAGGTTTTATAATTTCAAAACTACATGAGGTATTCACTTGAAACTTGAAATGAATCTTTGTAAAGCAAAAGCCTCATGAACCGCAATCCCCATAACTCTGTTTTTAATTTTGACAGATGTATGCCCACCTTTCACCTATATTTGGGGTTAAAGTTTTTGTTCCCAAGTCTTATAATTTCTATGCTATTTCTATAGTTTCTGATAGGAAATTTTGTTTCTAATTCGAGAAATCAGTATTTTAGCTGGTTTTTTTTTTTTGGAAGTGAGAACTTTGAGTCCGATTAAAAAACTTAACGAAACCGTTTCATACATTTCTGAACGGTGCAAATTTATATCAATCCTTCTACGTGTTGGTGAGCTTGTTTTTCTGTATCTGAAATATGCCTTTGCACTGGTGAATTTTAGTAACCCTATTCACAAGTGTTTAATTTCCCAATCGGAAAGAAATATTCTATTTAAAGTAATGAAGAAGAGAAGCTTGGAGAATTTACAAATTTTCCAATGCAAATCATCCCTCCCCCTGCATATGAACGTACACTTTTAAAGTAATGAAAAACGCGTTCAATTGGCTTGGTTGAGAAATTAAGTTAAAATAAAAGCAAAGCATTTTCCATATTTATTTGATGCAAAAGTTTAAATATGTAAGTAAATATAAACAGTTTAAAGTAATAGTATGCATAACAATAACAACAACAACCGTAAATGTAAATTATGAACGATGTCAATTGATGGATAAATTTTAATACAATCGATATTGCTGTTGATCAAGCCCAGTTTATAACAAGATGTTCATTATTTTTAGAAATTTAAACAGTATAAAATGGAAGACAGTACAGTTCTGTGGAGCAAACACATTCCAAAAACACAGGTCAAAGACCCATTTAAGGCACAAACCAAAAAGACAGGCCCCAGTCATACCAGTTCAGTTCAATAAAAAAACAAGGGCTGTTTGTAAAACAGGTATGCCCCCTTAGATTAAAATAGCTAAAAAGGCAAATTTTAGATAATCAAGGGCCATAATTCCACCGATACTGGGACGATTTGGTTGATTGTCAAACTTAACCGAGACAATACGCCCACAAAGATTTTCAACAGGTTTGGTGACGATCGGTTATGAACTGTTGGACTTAGAGAACGGAAACTGCTAAAACGGCCAATTGTAGATAATTCAAGGGCAATAACTCCACAATTACTGGGGTGATTTGGCTGATTATCAAACATGGCCAAGATAGTATGCCCACAAACATTTTCCTGAAGTTTGGTGAAGATCTGAAGAAAACTGTTGGACTTTGACAGCGGAAACTGCTAAAAAGGTTAATTTCAGATAATTCAAGGTCAATAATTCCACAATTCCTTGGGTTATTTGGCTGATTATCAAATTTGACCTAGATATTATTATTACACACATTTGCATGAGGTTTGGTGAAGAGTGGTTGAAAACTGTTTGACTTAGAGAGCGGAAACTGCAAAAACGGCAAATTTTATATAATTCAAGGGCCATAACTCCACAATTCTTGGGGCGATTTGGCTGATTATCGAACTTGACCTAGATATTATTATTACAAACATTTTCATGAAATATGCTGAAAACTGTTGGACTTAGAGGGCGGAAACGACTAAAAAGGCCAATTTAGATAATTCAAGGGCCATAACTCCACAATTCCCAAGGCGATTTAGCTGATTATCAAACTTGACCTAGATATATTGCCCAAAAAACATTTTCATGAAGTTTGGTGAAGATCAGATGAAAACTGTTGAACTCAGCGGAAACGAAAGTGGTCTAAGGACCGACCAACCGACAGACAGACCGTCCAACATTAGGAGACCAATATACCCCACTATCTTCGATGGGGGCATGATTGTTCTAGGGTGAGTTGCAATACATTTAAATAACAGCAATGTACAACAGAGATTTGTTTTTCAAACATAATGCTATATTTACAATTTAAAACGAGAAACGTGGAAATTCCACCAAAACCGCAATGCATAAAAGTCAGCACAATAAGGATAGAAAGTTCTGGTTGCAAGGTGAAGGTCATACACCTACGGCTAGGAAAGGCTGACATTGACATTACAATCCAAAGCAATGTCTCAATATAAGGTACCTACATTTGAAGTTTAATTAAAATATCTAAATTTGTTCTCAAGATAGTGGAAACCATTTTTTATTTTCAGTAATGGTGACCTTGACCCCCACACACCCCATATGCAATTGCAAGCGAGGTCTAGATATAAGGTATCTACATATAAAGTTTCATTAAAATAAATATCTCAATGTGTTCTCAATTTATTGATCAGATACCATTTTCTATTTTCAGTAATGGTGACCTAGACCCTGACCCACCTACCCTGTATGCAATCCCAAGCAAGGTCTCGATGTAAGATATCTATATATGAAGTTTCAGTAAAAAATCTGTTCTCAAGTTATTGAGAGGAAACCGATTTTCTATTTTGAGTAACATTGACCTTGACCTGGACCCCACCCACCCCATATCCAATCCCAAGCGAAGTCTCCATGCAAGGTATCTATGTATGAAGTTTCATTAAAATATCTCCATGAATTCTCAAGTTATTGAGCGGATGACCGTTTTTCAATTTTATTGGTTACAGTGACCTTGACCCTCACCGACTCTAAATGCAATCCCAATCTAGGCATCAAAATAAGGTATCTATGCATGAAATTTCATTAAATTATATCTATGCGTTTTCAAGTTATTAACTGGAAACCGTTTTTCTATTTTTAGTCACAGTGACCTTAACCCCACCCACCCCATATGCAATCCCAAGCGAGGTCTCGATATCAGGTATCTTTGTATGAAGTTTCATTACAATAGCTCAATGTGTTATCGAGTTAGAAAGCGGAAACGAAAAGTAGACACTGCCACCCGCCCGCCCTCCCGCCCAATGACATACCCCAAACTAATAAGCCAAATTAAGCTACTGTCTTGCATAGAGATTATCCGGTAATAAGACTGTTAACCATCATTTTTCACTATATACCCGGTAGGTACATTCGGAGAATGTATTGGTTATGACAATTTTGGCTTTCTTTTAGAACGTCACTCAACCTCCACCTCGACTGAAACTCAGTTAAGGAAGTCTCGAGGGCGCCTTTAGTTAGTGTGAGTCGAGGAAGATATTGGTATTCATAGTGTTTACTCAGTTGAGGACAGCTGAAGGAGTAACTGAAGTATTACTATTGATCGACATTGGTTTTGTATACGTTCGATATATTGGGCAGCACATTTACATGTACATAGTGTCCACTTAAACGTTGCAACGATAAAGTTTGATATTGTACAAGAAAACAAAGAACAAACCAAGAAGTCTGAAAATTAAATTTGTAGGCATCGTCGCTCTTTATGCTTATTATAATTAAAATATTTGTTGGTCTAAAATTGTAAAAGAAATATAAAAAAAAACAAATTTCGATACATTTTTCTCAAATCGGAACTAAGATGAGTTTTAACTATTAATAAAAATTATATTTCTGTTCTTGTGACCGCACTAGCATTTATTATGTACTTAGTAATGTGTAGCATTCTCAAATGGCATTGATTATCAAGTTCATACGTGGAAATGTTGCGCTGCAATTCCTCATTATTCTCGACACAGAGTCTGTCATTACGGACATTACGGACAACTGCTCGATGAGTTAATATATGGGTCACAGAAGATAATGCATGCACATGCATATGTTTCTATATATATTAAGAAGGGAAATAAAACACTCGGAAAAGAAATGGAAGGAACATTATTTTCTCTACATTTTATCAGTCGTCTTGACATGTCTTCTGGCCTTAACCCTATATGGACATCATTTGCACTGCATCTTTAAGTTTGTAGCATTTTTTTTTTCACATCTGCGTAACGAATTATACGCACGTGCGTAGAGGAGTACGCCCAGTTACGCCCCTGAGTAGATTTACATTGCAGCTAAAATGAAATATGCCCAGATGCACTTGATGAATGATTGAAAATGGGGTGGGTATAAAACGCAATATAGTCAAACATGGAAAACACTCGATGATGCGCCACTCGTCAAAATATTGTTTTTATGACCACTCATGAAATAAAATACGATCTTACACTGCATTAAAAAAATATCCTCTAAATATCACCTTAACGTTTAAATTAATGGACGTGACATAAACTGCGAAAAAAACATCTTTATCATCGACGACGACATCATCCATAACACCAACTTCATCATCGCTGACGACACCAACTTTATTATCGCCGACTCTGACGACACAACTTCATCATCGCTGACAGCACCAACTATTTTATCGCCGAATCCGACGACAACTACTTAATTATCGCTGACGACACCAACTTCATCAAAGACACGAGTTGTCTCAAAATGTAAACAACACATTGCTATAAGGTTTTACGCTTAAAAAGTTGCAATAATATATTAGATATTTTAGCTCACATTGAATGTTCAATGAAGTATTTTATTAAGAGGTTCCATATAATGTTTACATTTCATAACAAAATAATTAAGAATGCACAAAGGGGAATGCATTTCCAATGAAATTTTAAATGAAATGAAGACAACTTGAGGAGTACATATATCATAAAGCCTAGAAAAGAATAAGTCTCATAATTACTGAAATCTTAAAGGTACTTATTCACAGATGTTCGTATGTTCAATAAATGTCTTAATTACTACTAAGGTACCTGGGTTAACAAACTCCTATATTTCTTATGTCGAAGAAAACAATGAAAAGAGAAGAAACAATTATGCGGCTTAAGTCCACGACCTCCGTATTACATGTCTGATACTTTAACCACTACGTTTAAAGAGCTTGTAAACTAGGGTGTGCAATTTTATAGAGCTGTGTATTAACTAAGTGATACACATACTTTGAAAACGTCGATAGAAGCGTTAAAAACACTTGATATTATTCATCATTTCAGTCGATGCTAATTTACAGATAACATATTATTTTGAGTATATATTTGTATCATTAGTGTTATACCGCTCCTTTATAAATAGTGCAGTTTTCTTTTTGGAATCGGTAACAAAACTTTAGGAAATTGTCATTTTGCCAATCTGTGAATATATCCCTTTAATAAGGCTGTGAAAATGTCTCTTAAATAAGGCGGATACGTTTTTGCCCATTTTCTGGAAACGTTGAAATGTGCGAATGAACAAATGTTAGATTTAAAGGTGTCCTGCTTGTCTTGGCATTCCACCTGACACGGAGAAGAAGATATCTTCGATTGTGGATCAAACAGTATTTGAGGATCACGCCAACAGTTTTAGATCACATACCACAGCGTCCAACGCCTCGAATTTTGTTCAGAAAAAAAAACAAGGTTCCGTAACGCCCTTTAAGCTGGCCTAAAGCTTGCGAAGGCACTGAGTTACATGACATCTGTGGACACGTACGCCCCTTTGATGTACGACTTTTGTACTTCTGTGCTGCTGTGGAAAGTGGATGACCCAGAAGTGTCTACTCCCCAGATTCAGGAGTATAAGAATGAAGTGCTGGTCATTCCAAATACTCAAAATGCCTGAAGATGGCCGCCCAGGTTATGAGAAGGTGCAACATGTCCCATACTGCTGGCTTTCACTTGGCATTGCCTCTTTTAATAGCAAACAGGGTGGGATGTTAATGGGCATCCATTTGAGACTGTTTCATATTTTTTTATTTTCAGCTTGGGCTTTCGGATAAAGGTTTAAGCCTTAAAGACCAAGACTACGGAACATAACTTTTGTAAGGTTCAAAGGCTGACTGACTAGTAACCTCACGTCAAACTTCTTCTGGAGTAGCTTGCCGATGACTTGCACATTAATTCACAAGAACAATACCGATTTGTCGCTTCGAACACTATCGGAAAATTAACTTCTGCTGTCGCTCTTTTATAGTTCGGGAAACACGATTCGGCATCTTTCATTACATGATCGGCATAGCTTCCGCGTGTATACGCGGACAGAACTCTTCCACTCGTTGTCTTGGAGAGCGTTCAACATCGATTCAGCTTCATTGAGGAACCGCTCGGGGTGTATAAACGTATTACGAAGCCTTTCCGAAGATGCCGAGTCAATAGCGATGGGTTCCCGAACATCCAGAATGGCTGCCGATAGTTTGCCGAAGACTCCGAAGCCGTCCCGTATAAAACATTCGGCGCCGAAATTTTAAAACAATGTTTTTACGATAGATGTCGAAGTGACAAAATCGACATTTTTTGTTGTGAACTGAACAATAATCAAGTCAAGGGCAAGCTACCCAATACGAAAACTCCTTACTGAAAGCCCAAGCTTGGAAGAAAAAAAATGTAAAAAAGTGTCAAGTGATGCCTAAGCACGTCCCACTCTTCTTCGGTTTTTACAAGAGCAAGTCAACAGTATGGAGCATGTTCCACCTTCACATCAGGTCCGCAACCAACAAAAACGCCGCCGCCAAAAGTAATCCCTATATGTCGCCTTATCAGGCGACACAATAAAACTAATGCCAGCATCAGGTACATTATACCCAATATTCAGTGTAGTATTTTGACAGAGATATACCCCTTTTTCATATATATTTATTTGGTTAAAGTTCATATGCAAAAGTCTTGTAACTTCTAAACTACACAAGTTATACACTTCAAACTTGGAATATACCTTTGCATGAACTCCTGCATCAGGTAAAACATTCCCCATAACTCTGATTGTATTTTGGCATATATATAGTTATGTCCGTTTTCAAAAACATTTTCAGATTTAAGTTTTATTCAAAGGTTTTATAATTTCAAAACTACATGAGGTATTCACTTGAAACTTGAAATAAATCTTTGTAAAGCAAAAGCCTCATGAACCGCAATCCCCATAACTCTGTTTTTAATTTTGACAGATGTATGCCCACCTTTCACCTGTATTTGGGGTTAAAGTTTTTGTTCCCAAGTCTTATAATTTCTATGCTATTTCTATAGTTTCTGATAGGAAATTTTGTTTCTAATTCGGGAAATCAGTATTTTAGCTTCTTTTTTTTTGAAAAAGTGAGAACTTTGAGTCCGATTAAAAAACTTAACGAAACCGTTTCATACATTTCTGAACGGTGGAAATTTAGATCAATCCTTCTACGTGTTGGTGAACTTGTTTTTCTGTATCTGAAATATGGCTTTGCACTGGTGAATTTTAGTAACCCTATTGACAAGTGTTTTATTTCCCAATCGGAAAGAAATATTCTATTTAAAGTAATGAAGAAGAGAAGCTTGGAGAATTTACAAATTTTCGAATGTAAATCATCCCTCCCCCTGCATATGAACGTACACTTTTAAAGTAATGAAAAACGCGTTCAATAGGCTTGGTTGAGAAATTAAGTTAAAATAAAAGCAAAGCATTTTCCATATTTATTTGATGCAAAAGTATAAATATGTAAGCAAATATAAAAATTTTAAAGTAATAGTATGCATAACAATAACAACAACAACCGTAAATGTAAATTATGAATGATGTCAATTGATGGATAAATTTTAATACAATCGATATTGCTGTTGATCAAGCCCAGTTTATAACAAGATGTTCATTATTTTTAGAAATTTAAACAGTATAAAATGGAAGACAGTACAGTTCTGTGGAGCAAACACATTCCAAAAACACAGGTCAAAGACCCATTTAAGGCACAAAGCAAAAAGACAGGCCCCTGTCATACCAGGTCAGTTCAATAAAAAAACAAGGGCTGTTTGTAAAACAGGTATGCCCCCTTAGATTAAAATAGCTAAAAAGGCAAATTTTAGATAATCAAGGGCCATAATTCCACCGATACTGGGACGATTTGGTTGATTGTCAAACTTAACCGAGACAATACGCCCACAAAGATTTTCAACAAGTTTGGTGACGATCGGCTATGAACTGTTGGACTTAGAGAACGGAAACTGCTAAAACGGCCAATTGTAGATGATTCAAGGGCTATTACTCCAAAATTACTGGGGTGATTTGGCTGATTATCAAACATGGCCAAGATAGTATGCCCTCAAACATTTTCATGAAGTTTGGTGAAGATCTGAAGAAAACTGTTGGACTTAGACAGCGGAAACAGCTAAAAAGGCTAATTTCAGATAATTCAAGGTCAATAATTCCACAATTCCTTGGGTTATTTGGCTGATTATCAAACTTGACCTAGATATTATTATTACAAACATTTGCATGAGGTTTGGTGAAGAGTGGTTGAAAACTGTTGGACTTAGAGAGCGGAAACTGCAAAAACGGCTAATTTTATATAATTCAAGGGCCATAACTCCACAATTCTTGGGGCGATTTGGCTGATTATCGATCTTGACCTAGATATTATTATTACAAACATTTTCATGAAATATGCTGAAAACTGTTGGACTTAGAGGGCGGAAACGACTAAAAAGGCCAATTTAGATAATTCAAGGGCCATAACTCCACAATTCCCTAGGCGATTTAGCTGATTATCAAACCTGACGTACATATATTGCCCAAAAAACATTTTCATGAAGTTTGGTGAAGATCAGATGAAAACTGTTGAACTCAGACAGTGGAAACGAAAGTGGTCTAAGGACCGACCAACCGACAGACAGACCGACCAACATGAGCAGACCAATATACCCCACTATCTTCGATGGGGGCATTATTGTTCTAGGTTGTGTTGCAATACATTTAAATAACAGCAATGTACAACAGAGATTTGTTTTTCAAACATAATGCTATATTTACAATTTAAAACGAGAAACGTGGAAATTCCACCAAAACCGCAATGCATAAAAGTCAGCACAATAAGGATAGAAAGTTCTGGGTGCAAGGTGAAGGTCATACACCTACGGCTAGGAAAGGCTGACATTGACATTACAATCCAAAGCAATGTCTCAATATAAGGTAACTACATTTGAAGTTTAATTAAAATATCTAAATTTGTTCTCAAGATAGTGGAAACCATTTTTTATTTTCAGTAATGGTGACCTTGACCCCCACATACCCCATATGCAATTGCAAGCGAGGTCTAGATATAAGGTATCTACATATAAAGTTTCATTAAAATAAATATCTCAATGTGTTCTCAATTTATTGATCAGATACCATTTTTCTATTTTCAGTAATGGTGACCTAGACCCTGACCCACCTGTATGCAATCCCAAGCAAGGTCTCGATATAAGGTATCTATGTATGAAGTTTCAGTAAAAATCTGTTCTCAAGTTATTGAGAGGAAACCGATTTTCTATTTTGAGTAACATTGACCTTGACCTGGACCCCACCCACCCCATATCCAATCCCAAGCGAAGTCTCCATGCAAGGTATCTATGTATGAAGTTTCATTAAAATATCTCCATGAATTCTCAAGTTATTGAGCGGATGACCGTTTTTCAATTTTATTGGTTACAGTGACCTTGACCCTCACCGACTCTAAATGCAATTCCAATCTAGGCACATCAAAATAAGGTATCTATGCATGAAATTTCATTAAATTATCTCTATGCGTTTTCAAGTTATTGACTGGAAACAGTTTTTCTACTTTTAGTCACAGTGACCTTAACCCCACCCACGCCATATGCAATCCCAAGCGAGATCCCGATATCAGGTATCTTTGTATGAAGTTTCATTACAATAGCTCAATGTGTTATCGAGTTAGAAAGCGGAAACGAAAAGTAGACACTGCCACCCGCCCGCCCTCCCGCCCAATGACATACCCCAAACTAATAAGCCAAATTAAGCTACTGTCTTCCATAGAGATTATCCGGTAATAAGATTGTTAATCATCATTTTTCACTATATACCCGGTAGGTACATTCGGAGAATGTATTGGTTATGACAATTTTGGCTTTCTTTTAGAACGTCAATCAACCTCCACCTCGACTGAAACTCAGCTAAGGAAGTCTCGCGGGCGCCTGTAGTTAGTGTGAGTCGAGGAAGATATTGGTATTCATAGTGTTTACTCAGTTGAGGACAGCTGAAGGAGTAACCGAAGTATTACTATTGATCGCCATTGGTTTTGTGTACGTTCGATATATTGGGCAGCACATTTACATGTACATAGTGTCCACTTAAACGTTGCAACGATAAAGTTTGATGTTGTACAAGAAAACAAAGAACAAATCAAGAAGTCTGAAAATTAAATTTGTAGGCATCGTCGCTCTTTATGCTTATTATAATTAAAATATTTGTTGGTCTAAAATTGTAAAAGAAATATTTAAAAAAAACTAATTTCGATACATTTTTCTCAAATCGGAACTAAGATGTGTTTTAACCATTAATAAAAATTATATTTCTGTTCTTGTGACCGCACTAGCATTTATTCTGTACTTAGTAATGTGTAGCATTCTCAAATGGCATTGATTATGAAGTTCATACGTGGAAATGTTGCGCTGCAATTCCTCATTATTCTCGACACAGAGTCTGTCATTACGGACATTACGGACAACTGCTCGATGAGTTAATATATGGGTCACAGAAGATAATGCATGCACATGCATATGTTTCTATATATATTAAGAAGGGAAATAAAACACTCGGAAAAGAAATGGAAGGAACATTATTTTCTCTACATTTTATCAGTCGTCTTGACATGTCTTCTGGCCTTAACCCTATATGGACATCATTTGCACTGCATCTTTAAGTTTGTAGCATTTTTTTTTCACATCTGCGTAACGAATTATACGCACGTGCGTAGAGGAGTACGCCCAGTTACGGCCCTGAGTAGATTTACATTGCAGCTAAAATGAAATATGCCCAGATGCACTTGATGCATGATTGAAAATGGGGTGGGTATAAAACGCAATATAGTTAAACATGGAAAACACTCGATGATGCGCCACTCGTCAAAATATTGTTTTTATGACCACTCATGAAATAAAATACGATCTTACACTGCATTAAACAAATATCCTCTAAATATCACCTTAACGTTTAAATTAATGGACGTGACATAAACTGCGAAAAAAACATCTTCATCGTCGACGACGACATCATCCATAACACCAACTTCATCATCGCTGATGACACCAACTTTATTATCGCCGACTCTGACGACACAACTTCATCATCGCTGACAGCACCAACTATTTTATCGCCGACTCCGACGACAACTACTTAATTATCGCTGACGACACCAACTTCATCAAAGACACGAGTTGTCTCAAAATGTAAACAACACATTGCTATAAGGTTTTACGCTTCAAAAGTTGCAATAATATATTAGATATTTTAGCTCACATTGAATGTTCAATGAAGTATTTTATTAAGAGGTTCCATATAATGTTTACATTTCATAACAAAATAATTAAGAATGCACAAAGGGGAATGCATTTCCAATGAAATTTTTAATGAAATGAAGACAACTTGAGGAGTACATATATCATAAAGCCTAGAAAAGAATAAGTCTCATAATTACTGAAATCTTAAAGGTACTTATTCACAGATGTTCGTATGTTCAATAAATGTCTTAATTACTACTAAGGTACCTGGGTTAACAAACTCCTATATTTCTTATATCGAAGAAAACAATGAAAAGAGAAGAAACAATTATGCGGCTTAAACCCACGACCTCCGTATTACATGTCTGATACTTTAACCACTACGTTTAAAGAGCTTGTAAACTAGGGTGTGCAATTTTATAGAGCTGTGTATTAACTAAGTGATACACATACTTTCAAAACGTCGATAGAAGCGTTAAAAACACTTGATATTATTCATCATTTCAGTCGATGCTAATTTACAGATAACATATTATTTTGAGTATATATTTGTATCATTAGTGTTATACCGCTCCTTTATAAATAGTGCAGTTTTCTTTTTGGAATCGGTAACAAAACTTTAGGAAATTGTCATTTTGCCAATCTGTGAATATATCCCTTTAATAAGGCTGTGAAAATGTCCCTTAAATAAGGCGGATACGTTTTTGCCCATTTTCTGGAAACGTTGAAATGTGCGAATGAACAAATGTTATATTTAAAGGTGTCCTGCTAGTCTTGGCATTCCACCTGACACGGAGAAGAAGATATCTTCGATTGTGGATCAAACAGTATTTGAGGATCACGCCAACAGTTTTAGATCACATGCCACAGCGTCCAACGCCTCGAATTTTGTTCAGAAAAAAAACAAGGTTCCGTAACGCCCTTTAAGCTGGCCTAAAGCTTGCGAAGGCACTGAGTTACATGATATCTGTGGACACGTACGCCCCTTTGATGTACGACTTTTGTACTTCTGTGCTGCTGTGGAAAGTGGATGACCCAGAAGTGTCTACTCCCCAGATTCAGGAGTATAAGAATGAAGTGCTGGTCATTCCAAATACTCAAAATGCGTGAAGATGGCCGACCAGGTTATGAGAAGGTGCAACATGTCCCATACTGCTGGCTTTCATTTGGCATTGCCTCTTTTAATAGCAAACAGGGTGGGATGTTAATGGGCATCCCTTTGAGACTGTTTCATATTTTTTTATTTTCAGCTTGGGCTTTCGAATAAAGGTTTAAGCCTTAAAGACCAAGATCACGGATAATACCTTTTGTAAGGTTCAAAGGCTGACTGACTAGTAACGTCAAACTTCTTCTGGAGTAGCTTGCCGATGACTTGCACATTAATTCACAAGAACAATACCGATTTGTCGCTTCGAACACTATCGGAAAATTAACTTCTGCTGTCGCTCTTTTATAGTTCGGGAAACACGATTCGGCATCTTTCATTACATGATCGGCATAGCTTCCGCGTGTATACGCGGACAGAACTCTTCCACTCGTTGTCTTGGAGAGCGTTCAACATCGATTCAGCTTCATTGAGGAACCGCTCGGGGTGTATACACCGATTACGAAGCCTTTCCGAAGATGCCGAGTCAATAGCGATGGGTTCCCGAACATCCAGAATGGCTGCCGATAGTTTGCCGAAGACTCCGAAGCCGTCCCGTATAAAACATTCGGCGCCGAAATTTTAAAACAATGTTTTTACGATAGATGTCGAAGTGACAAAATCGACAATTTTTGTTGTGAACTGAAAAATAATCATTGTGCAAGTCAAGGGCAAGCTACCCAATACGAAAACTCCTTACTGAAAGCCCAAGCTTGGAAGAAAAAAAAAGTGTCAAGGGATGCCTAAGCACGTCCCACTCTTCTTCGGTTTTTATTAAAGTTCAGCAAGACAAGAGCAAGTCAACAGTATGGAGCATGTTCCACCTTCACATCAGGTCCGCAACCAACAACGCCGCCGCCAAAAGTAATCCCTATATGTCGCCTTATCAGGCGACACAATAAAACTAATGCCAGCATCAGGTACATTTTATACCCAATATTCAGTGTAGTATTTTGACAGAGATATGCCCCTTTTTCATATATATTTATTTGGTTAAAGTTCATATGCAAAAGTCTTGTAACTTCTAAACTACACAAGTTATACACTTCAAACTTGGAATATACCTTTGCATGAACTCCTGCATCAGGTAAAACATTCCCCATAACTCTGCTTGTATTTTGGCATATATATAGTTATGTCCGTTTTCGAAAACATTTTCAGATTTAAGTTTTTATTCAAAGATTTTATAATTTCAAAACTACATGAGGTATTCACTTGAAACTTGAAATAAATCTTTGTAAAGCAAAAGCCTCATGAACCGCAATCCCCATAACTCTGTTTTTAATTTTGACAGATGTATGCCCACCTTTCACCTATATTGGGGGTTAAAGTTTTTGTTCCCAAGTCTTATAATTTCTATACTATTTCTATAGTTTCTGATAGGAAATTTTGTTCCTAATTCGGGAAATCAGTATTTTAGCTTTTTTTTTTTTTTTAAAGTTAGAAATTTGAGTCCGATTAAAAAACTTAACGAAACCGTTTCATACATTTCTGAACAGTGGAAATTTAGATCAATCCTTCTACGTGTTGGTGAGCTTGTTTTTCTGTATCTGAAATATGCCTTTGCACTGGTGAATTTTAGTAACCCTATTCACAAGTGTTTTATTTCCCAATCGGAAAGAAATATTCTATTTAAAGTAATGAAGAAGAGAAGCTTGGAGAATTTACAAATTTTCGAATGTAAATCATCCCTCCCCCTGCATATGAACGTACACTTTTAAAGTAATGAAAAACGCGTTCAATAGGCTTGGTTGAGAAATTAAGTTAAAATAAAAGCAAAGCATTTTCCATATTTATTTGATGCAAAAGTATAAATATGTAAGTAAATATAAAAATTTTAAAGTAATAGTATACATAACAATAAAAACAACAACCGTAAATGTAAATTCTGAATGATGTCAATTGATGGATAAATTTTAATACAATCGATATTGCTGTTGATCAAGCCCAGTTTATAACAAGATGTTCATTATTTTTAGAAATTTAAACAGTATAAAATGGAAGACAGTACAGTTATGTGGAGCAAACACATTCCAAAAACACAGGTCAAAGACCCATTTAAGGCACAAACCAAAAAGACAGGCCCCTGTCATTCCAGTTCAGTTCAATAAAAAAACAAGGGCTGTTTGTAAAACAGGTATGCCCCCTTAGATTAAAATAGCTAAAAAGGCAAATTTTAGATAATCAAGGGCCATAATTCCACCGATACTGTGACGATTTGGTTGATTGTCAAACTTAACCGAGACAATACGCCCACAAAGATTTTCAACAAGGTTGGTGACGATCGGCTATGAACTGTTGGACTTAGAGAACGGAAACTGCTAAAACGGCCAATTGTAGATAATTCAATCGCTATAACTCCACAATTACTGGGGAGATTTGGCTGATTATCAAACATGGCCAAGATAGTATGCCCTCAAACATTTTCATGAAGTTTGGTGAAGATCTGAAGAAAACTGTTGGACTTAGACAGCGGAAACAGCTAAAAAGGCTTATTTCAGATAATTCAAGGTCAATAATTCCACAATTCCTTGGGTTATTTGGCTGATTATCAAACTTGACCTAGATATTATTATTACAAACATTTGCATGAGGTTTGGTGAAGAGTGGTTGAAAACTGATGGACTTAGAGAGCGGAAACTGCAAAAACGGCTAATTTTATATAATTCAAGGGCCATAATTCCACAATTCTTGGGGCGATTTGGCTGATTATCGAACTTGACCTAGATATTATTATTACAAACATTTTCATGAAATATGCTGAAAACTGTTGGACTTAGAGGGCGGAAACGACCAAAAAGGCCAATTTAGATAATTCAAGTGCCATAACTCCACAATTCCCAAGGCGATTTAGCTGATTATCAAACATGACCTAGATATATTGCCCAAAAAACATTTTCATGAAGTTTGGTAAAGATCAGATGAAAACTGTTGAACTCAGACAGCGGAAACGAAAGTGGTCTAAGGACCGACCAACCGACAGACAGACCGACCAACATTAGCAGACCAATATACCCCACTATCTTCGATGGGGGCATGATTGTTCTAGGGTGTGTTGCAATACATTTAAATAACAGCAATGTACAACAGAGATTTGTTTTTCAAACATAATGCTATATTTACAATTTAAAACGAGAAACGTGGACATTCCACCAAAACCGCAATGCATAAAAGTCAGCACAATAAGGATAGAAAGTTCTGGGTGCAAGGTGAAGGTCATACACCTACGGCTAGGAAAGGCTGACATTGACATTACAATCCAAAGCAATGTCTCAATATAAGGTACCTACATTTGAAGTTTAATTAAAATATCTAAATTTGTTCTCAAGATAGTGGAAACCATTTTTTTTTTTCAGTAATGGTGACCTTGACCCCCACACACCCCATATGCAATTGCAAGCGAGGTCTAGATATAAGGTATCTACATATAAAGTTTCATTAAAATAAATATCTCAATGTGTTCTCAATTTATTGATCAGATACCATTTTTCTATTTTCAGTGATGGTGACCTAGACCCTGACCCACCTACCCTGTATGCAATCCCAAGCAAGGTCTCGATATAAGGTATATATGTATGAAGTTTCAGTAAAAATATGTTCTCAAGTTATTGAGAGGAAACCGATTTTCTATTTTGAGTAACATTGACCTTGACCTGGACCCCACCCACCCCATATCCAATCCCAAGCGAAGTCTCCATGCAAAGTATCTATGTATGAAGTTTCATTAAAATATCTCCATGAATTCTCAAGTTATTGAGCGGATGACCGTTTTTCAATTTTATTGGTTACAGTGACCTTGACCCTCACCGACTCTAAATGCAATCTCAATCTAGGCATCAAAATAAGGTATCTATGCATGAAATTTCATTAAATTATCTCTATGCGTTTTCAAGTTATTGACTGGAAACCGTTTTTCTATTTTTAGTCACAGTGACCTTAACCCCACCCACCCCATATGCAATCCCAAGCGAGGTCTCGATATCAGGTATCTTTGTATGAAGTTTCATTACAATAGCTCAATGTGTTATCGAGTTAGAAAGCGGAAACGAAAAGTAGACACTGCCACCCACCCGCCCTCCCGCACAATGACATACCCCAAACTAATAAGCCAAATTAAGCTACTGTCTTCCATAGAGATTATCCGGTAATAAGACTGTTAACCATCATTTTTCACTATATACCCGGTAGGTACATTCGGAGAATGTATTGGTTATGACAATTTTGGCTTTCTTTTAGAACGTCACTCAACCTCCACCTCGACTGAAACTCAGCTAAGGAAGTCTCGCGGGCGCCTTTAGTTAGTGTGAGTCGAGGAAGATATTGGTATTCATAGTGTTTACTCATGTTGAGGACAGCTGAAGGAGTAACTGAAGTATTACTATTGATCGCCATTGGTTTTGTGTACGTTCGATATATTGGGCAGCACATTTACATGTACATAGTGTCCACTTAAACGTTGCAACGATAAAGTTTGATGTTGTAAAAAGAAAAAAAGAACAAATCAAGAAGTCTGAAAATTAAATTTGTAGGCATCGTCGCTCTTTATGCTTATTATAATTAAAATATTTGTTGGTCTAAAATTGTAAAAGAAATATTTAAAAAAAACTAATTTCGATACATTTTTCTCAAATCGGAACTAAGATGAGTTTTAACTATTAATAAAAATTATATTTCTGTTCTTGTGACCGCACTAGCATTTATTCTGTACTTAGTAATGTGTAGCATTCTCAAATGGCATTGATTATGAAGTTCATACGTGGAAATGTTGCGCTGCAATTCCTCATTATTCTCGACACAGAGTCTGTCATTACGGACATTTCGGACAACTGCTCGATGAGTTAATATATGGGTCACAGAAGATAATGCATGCACATGCATATGTTTCTATATATATTAAGAAGGGAAATAAAACACTCGGAAAAGAAATGGAAGGAACATTATTTTCTCTACATTTTATCAGTCGTCTTGACATATCTTCTGGCCTTAACCCTATATGGACATCATTTGCACTGCATCTTTAAGTTTGTAGCATTTTTTTTTCACATCTGCGTAACGAATTATACGCACGTGCGTAGAGGAGTACGCCCAGTTACGCCCCTGAGTAGATTTACATTGCAGCTAAAATGAAATATGCCCAGATGCACTTGATGCATGATTGAAAATGGGGTGGGTATAAAACGCAATATAGTTAAACATGGAAAACACTCGATGATGCGCCACTCGTCAAAATATTGTTTTTATGACCACTCATGAAATAAAATACGATCTTACACTGCATTAAACAAATATCCTCTAAATATCACCTTGACGTTTAAATTAATGGACGTGACATAAACTGCGAAAAAAACATCTTCATCATCGACGACGACATCATCCATAACACCAACTTCATCATCGCTGACGACACCAACTTTATTATCGCCGACTCTGACGACACAACTTCATCATCGCTGACAGCACCAACTATTTTATCGCCGACTCCGACGACAACTACTTAATTATCGCTGACGACACCAACTTCATCAAAGACACGAGTTGTCTCAAAATGTAAACAACACATTGCTATAAGGTTTTACGCTTAAAAAGTTGCAATAATATATTAGATATTTTAGATCACATTGAATGTTCAATGAAGTATTTTATTAAGAGGTTCCATATAATGTTTACATTTCATAACAAAATAATTAAGAATGCACAAAGGGGAATGCATTTCCAATGAAATTTTAAATGAAATGAAGACAACTTGAGGAGTACATATATCATAAAGCATAGAAAAGAATAAGTCTCATAATTACTGAAATCTTAAAGGTACTTATTCACAGATGTTCGTATGTTCAATAAATGTCTTAATTACTACTAAGGTACCTGGGTTAACAAACTCCTATATTTCTTATGTCGAAGAAAACAATGAAAAGACAAGAAACAATTATGCGGCTTAAGCCCACGACCTCCGTATTACATGTCTGATACTTTAACCACTACGTTTAAAGAGCTTGTAAACTAGGGTGTGCAATTTTATAGAGCTGTGTATTAACTAAGTGATACACATACTTTCAAAACGTCGATAGAAGCGTTAAAAGCACTTGATATTATTCATCATTTCAGTCGATGCTAATTTACAGATAACATATTATTTTGAGTATATATTTGTATCATTAGTGTTATACCGCTCCTTTATAAATAGTGCAGTTTTCTTTTTGGAATCGGTAACAAAACTTTAGCAAATTGTCATTTTGCCAATCTGTGAATATATCCCTTTAATAAGGCTGAGAAAATGTCTCTTAAATAAGGCGGATACGTTTTTGCCCATTTTCTGGAAACGTTGAAATGTGCGAATGAACAATGTTAGATTTAAAAGTGTGCTGCTTGTCTTGGCATTCCACCTAACACGGAGAAGAAGATATCTTCGATTGTGGATCAAACAGTATTTGAGGATCACGCCAACAGTTTTAGATCACATGCCACAGCGTCCAACGCCTCGAATTTTGTTCAGAAAAAAAACAAGGTTCCGTAACGCCCTTTTAGCTGGTCTAAAGCTTGCGAAGGCACTGAGTTACATGACATCTGTGGACACGTACGCCCCTTTGATGTACGACTTTTGTATTTCTGTGCTGCTGTGGAAAGTGGACGACCCAGAAGTGTCTACTCCCCAGATTCAGGAGTATAAGAATGAAGTGCTGGTCATTCCAAATACTCAAAATGCCTGAAGATGGCCGCCCAGGTTATGAGAAGGTGCAACATGTCCCATACTGCTGGATTTCACTTGGCATTGCCTCTTTTAATAGCAAACAGGGTGGGATGTTAATGGGCATCCCTTTGAGACTGTTTCATATTTTTTTATTTTCAGCTTGGGATTTCGGATAAAGGTTTAAGCCGTAAAGACCAAGACTACGGATCATACCTTTTGTAAGGTTCAAAGGCTGACTGACTAGTAACCTCACGTCAAACTTCTTCTGGAGTAGCTTGCCGATGACTTGCACATTAATTCACAAGAACAATTACCGATTTGTCGCTTCGAACACTATCGGAAAATTAACTTCTGCTGTCGCTCTTTTATAGTTCGGGAAACACGATTCGGCATCTTTCATTACATGATCGGCATAGCTTCCGCGTGTATACGCGGACAGAACTCTTCCACTCGTTGTCTTGGAGAGCGTTCAACATCGATTCAGCTTCCTTGAGGAACCGCTCGGGGTGTATAAACCGATTACGAAGCCTCGCAGAAGGCTTTCCGAAGATGCCGAGTCAATAGCGATGGGTTCCCGAACATCCAGAATGGCTGCCGATAGTTTGCCGAAGACTCCGAAGCCGTCCCGTATAAAACATTCGGCGCCGAAATTTTAAAACAATGTTTTTACGATAGATGTCGAAGTGACAAAATCGACATTTTTTGTTGTGAACTGAACAATAATCATTGTGCAAGTCAAGGGCAAGCTACTCAATACGAAAACTCTTTACTGAAATCCCAAGCATGGAAGAAAAAAATGTAAAAAAGTGTCAAGGGATGCCTAAGCACGCCCCACTCTTCTTCGGTTTTTATTAAAGTTCAGCAAGACAAGAGCAAGTCAACAGTATGGAGCATGTTCCACCTTCACATCAGGTCCGCAACCAACAACGCCGCCGCCAAAAGTAATCCCTATATGTCGCCTTATCAGGCGACACAATAAAACTAATGCCAGCATCAGGTACATTATACCCAATATTCAATGTAGTATTTTGACAGAGATATGCCCCTTTTTCATATATATTTATTTGGTTACAGTTCATATGCAAAAGTCTTGTAACTTCTAAACTACACAAGTTATACACTTCAAACTTGGAATATACATTTGCATGAACTCCTGCATCAGGTAAAACATTCTCCATAGCTCTGCTTGTATTTTGGCATATTTATAGTTATGTCCGTTTTCGAAAACATTTTCAGATTTAAGTTTTTATTCAAAGGTTTTATAATTTCAAAACTACATGAGGTATTCACTTGAAACTTGAAATAAATCTGTGTAAAGCAAAAGCCTCACGAACCGCAATCCCCATAACTCTGTTTTTAATTTTGACAGATGTATGCCCACCTTTCACCTATATTTGGGGTTAAAGTTTTTGTTCCCAAGTCTTATAATTTCTATGCTATTTCTATAGTTTCTGATAGGAAATTTTGTTTCTAATTCGGGAAATCAGTATTTTAGCTTTTTTTTTGAAAAAGTGAGAACTTTGAGTCCGATTAAAAAACTTAACGAAACCGTTTCATACATTTCTGAACAGTGGAAATTTAGATCAATCCTTCTACGTGATGGTGAGCTTGTTTTTCTGTATCTGAAATATGCCTTTGCACTGGTGAATTTTAGTAACCCTATTGACAAGTGTTTTATTTCCCAATCGGAAAGACATATTCTATTTAAAGTAATGAAGAAGAGAAGCTTGAAGAATTTACAAATTTTCGAATGTAAATCATTTAGATCAATCCTTCTACGTGTTGGTGAGCTTGTTTTTCTGTATCTGAAATATGCCTTTGCACTGGTGAATTTTAGTAACCCTATTGACAAGTGTTTTATTTCCCAATCGGAAAGAAATATTCTATTTAAAGTAATGAAGAGGAGAAGCTTGGAGAATTTACAAATTTTCGAATGTAAATCATTTGGATCAATCCTTCTACGCGTTGGTGAGCTTGTTTTTCTGTATCTGAAATATGCCTTTGCACTGGTGAATTTTAGTAACCCTATTGACAAGTGTTTTATTTCCCAATCGGAAAGAAATATTCTATTTAAAGTAATGAAGAAGAGAAGCTTGGAGAATTTACAAATGTTCGAATGTAAATCATCCCTACCCCTGCATATGAACGTACACTTTTAAAGTAATGAAAAACGCGTTATATTGGCTTGGTTGAGAAATTAATTTAAAATAAAAACAAAGCATTTTCCATATTTATTTGATGCAAAAGTATAAATATGTAAGTAAATATAAAAATTTTAAAGTAATAGTATGCATAACAATAACAACAACAACCGTAAATGTAAATTATGAATGATGTCAATTGATGGATAAATTTTAATACAATCGATATTGCTGTTGATCAAGCCCAGTTTATAACAAGATGTTCATTATTTTTAGAAATTTAAACAGTATAAAATGGAAGACAGTACAGTTCTGTGGAGCAAACACATTCCAAAAACACAGGTCAAAGACCCATTTAAGGCACAAACCAAAAAGACAGGCCCCTGTCATACCAGTTCAGTTCAATAAAAAAACAAGGGCTGTTTGTAAAACAGGTATGCCCCCTTAGATTAAAATAGCTAAAAAGGCAAATTTTAGATAATCAAGGGCCATAATTCCACCGATACTGGGACGATTTGGTTGATTGTCAAACTTAACCGAGACAATACGCCCACAAAGATTTTCAACAAGTTTGGTGACGATCGGCTATGAACTGTTGGACTTAGAGAACGGAAACTGCTAAAACGGCCAATTGTAGATAATTCAAGGGCTATAACTCCACAATTACTGGGGTGATTTGGCTGATTATCAAACTTGGCCAAGATAGTATGCCCTCAAACATTTTCATGAAGTTTGGTGAAGATCTGAAGAAAACTGTTGGACTTAGACAGCGGAAACAGCTAAAAAGTCTAATTTCAGATAATTCAAGGTCAATAATTCCACAATTCCTTGGGTTATTTGGCTGATTATCAAACTTGACCTAGATATTATTATTACAAACATTTGCATGAGGTTTGGTGAAGAGTGGTTGAAAACTGTTGGACTTAGAGAGCGGAAACTGCAAAAACGGCTAATTTTATATAATTCAAGGGCCATAACTCCACAATTCTTGGGGCGATTTGGCTGATTATCGATCTTGACCTAGATATTATTATTACAAACATTTTCATGAAATATGCTGAAAACTGTTGGACTTAGAGGGCGGAAACGACTAAAAAGGCCAATGTAGATAATTCAAGTGCCATAACTCCACAATTCCCAAGGCGATTTAGCTGATTATCAAACTTGACCTAGATATATTGCCCAAAAAACATTTTCATGAAGTTTGGTAAAGATCAGATGAAAACTGTTGAACTCAGACAGCGGAAACGAAAGTGGTCTAAGGACCGACCAACCGACAGACAGACCGACCAACCTTAGCAGACCAATATACCCCACTATCTTCGATGGGGGCATGATTGTTCTAGGGTGTGTTGCAATACATTTAAATAACAGCAATGTACAAAAGAGATTTGTTTTTCAAACATAATGCTATATTTACAATTTAAAACGAGAAACGTGGACATTCCACCAAAACCGCAATGCATAAAAGTCAGCACAATAAGGATAGAAAGTTCTGGGTGCAAGGTGAAGGTCATACACCTACGGCTAGGAAAGGCTGACATTGACATTACAATCCAAAGCAATGTCTCAATATAAGGTACCTACATTTGAAGTTTAATTAAAATATCTAAATTTGTTCTCAAGATAGTGGAAACCATTTTTTATTTTCAGTAATGGTGACCTTGACCCCCACACACCCCATATGCAATATATATAAAGTTTCATTAAAATAAATATCTCAATGTGTTCTCAATTTATTGATCAGATACCATTTTTCTATTTTCAGTGATGGTGACCTAGACCCTGACCCACCTACCCTGTATGCAATCCCAAGCAAGGTCTCGATATAAGGTATATATGTATGAAGTTTCAGTAAAAATCTGTTCTCAAGTTATTGAGAGGAAACCGATTTTCTATTTTGAGTAACATTGACCTTGACCTGGACCCCACCCACCCCATATCCAATCCCAAGCGAAGTCTCCATGCAAAGTATCTATGTATGTAATTTCATTAAAATATCTCCATGAATTCTCAAGTTATTGAGCGGATGACCGTTTTTCAATTTTATTGGTTACAGTGACCTTGACCCTCACCGACTCTAAATGCAATCCCAATCTAGGCATCAAAATAAGGTATCTATGCATGAAATTTCATTAAATTATCTCTATGCGTTTTCAAGTTATTGACTGGAGACCGTTTTTCTATTTTTAGTCACAGTGACCTTAACCCCACCCACCCCATATGCAATCCCAAGCAAAGTCTCCATGCAAGGTATCTATGTATGAAGTTTCATTAAAATATCTCCATGAATTCTCAAGTTATTGAGCGGATGACCGTTTTTCAATTTTTGGTGGTTACAGTGACCTTGACACTCACCGACTCTAAATGCAATCCCAATCTAGGCATCAAAATAAGGTATCTATGTATGAAATTTCATTAAATTATCTCTATGCGTTTTCAAGTTATTGACTGGAAACACTTTTTCTATTTTTAGTCACAGTGACCTTAACCCCACCCACCCCATATGCAATCCCAAGCGAGGTCTCGATATCAGGCATCTTTGTTTGTAGTTTCATTACAATAGCTCAATGTGTTATCGAGTTAGAAAGCGGAAACGAAAAGTAGATACTGCCACCCGCCCGCCCTCCCGCCCAATGACATACCCCAAACTAATAAGCCAAATTAAGCTACTGTCTTCCATAGAGATTATCCGGTAATAAGACTGTTAACCATCATTTTTCACTATATACCCGGTAGGTACATTCGGAGAATGTATTGGTTATGACAATTTTGGCTTTCTTTTAGAACGTCACTCAACCTCCACCTCGACTGAAACTCAGCTAAGGAAGTCTCGAGGGCGCCTTTAGTTAGTGTGAGTCGAGGAAGATATTGGTATTCATAGTGTTTTTACTCTGTTGAGGACAGCTGAAGGAGTAACTGAAGTATTACTATTGATCGACATTGGTTTTGTATACCTTCGATATATTGGGCAGCACATTTACATGTACATAGTGTCCACTTAAACGTTGCAACGATAAAGTTTGATGTTGTACAAGAAAACAAAGAACAAATCAAGAAGTCTGAAAATTAAATGTGTAGGCATCGTCGCTCTTTATGCTTATTATAAATAAAATATTTGTTGGTCTAAAATTGTAAAAGAAATATTTAAAAAAAAAATAATTTCGATACATTTTTCTCAAATCGGAACTAAGATGAGTTTTAACTATTAATATAAATTATATTTCTGTTCTTGTGACCGCACTAGCATTTATTCTGTACTTAGTAATGTGTAGCATTCTCAAATGGCATTGATTATGAAGTTCATACGTGGAAATGTTGCGCTGCAATTACTCATTATTCTCGACACAGAGTCTGTCATTACGGACATTACGGACAACTGCTCGATGAGTTAATATATGGGTCACAGAAGATAATGCATGCACATGCATATGTTTCTATATATATTAAGAAGGGAAATAAAACACTCGGAAAAGAAATGGAAGGAACATTATTTTCTCTACATTTTATCAGTCGTCTTGACATGTCTTCTGGCCTTAACCCTATATGGACATCATTTGCACTGCATCTTTCAGTTTTAGCTTTTTTTTTTCACATCTGCGTAACGAATTATACGCACGTGCGTAGAGGAGTACGCCCAGTTACGGCCCTGAGTAGATTTACAGTTCAGCTAAAATGAAATATGCCCAGATGCACTTGATGCATGATTGAAAATGGGGTGGGTATAAAACGCAATATAGTTAAACATGGAAAACACTCGATGATGCGCCACTCGTCAAAATATTGTTTTTATGACCACTCATGAAATAAAATACGATCTTACACTGCATTAAACAAATATCCTCTAAATATCACCTTAACGTTTAAATTAATGGACGTGACATAAACTGCGAAGAAAACATCTTCATCATCGACGACGACATCATCCATAACACCAACTTCATCATCGCTGACGACACCAACTTTATTATCGCCGACTCTGACGACACAACTTCATCATCGCTGACAGCACCAACTATTTTATCGCCGACTCCGACGACAACTACTTAATTATCGCTGACGACACCAACTTCATCAAAGACACGAGTTGTCTCAAAATGTAAACAACACATTGCTATAAGGTTTTACGCTTAAAAAGTTGCAATAATATATTAGATATTTTAGATCACATTGAATGTTCAATGAAGTATTTTATTAAGAGTTCCATATAATGTTTACATTTCATAACAAAATAATTAAGAATGCACAAAGGGGAATGCATTTCCAATGAAATTTTAAATGAAATGAAGACAACTTGAGGAGTACATATATCATAAAGCCTATAAAAGAATAAGTCTCATAATTACTGAAATCTTAAAGGTACTTATTCACAGATGTTCGTATGTTCAATAAATGTCTTAATTACTACTAAGGTACCTGGGTTAACAAACTCCTATATTTCTTATGTCGAAGAAAACAATGAAAAGAGAAGAAACAATTATGCGGCTTAAACCCACGACCTCCGTATTACATGTCTGATACTTTAACCACTACGTTTAAAGAGCTTGTAAACTAGGGTGTGCAATTTTATAGAGCTGTGTATTAACTAAGTGATACACATACTTTCAAAACGTCGATAGAAGCGTTAAAAACACTTGATATTATTCATCATTTCAGTCGATGCTAATTTACAGATAACATATTATTTTGAGTATATATTTGTATAATTAGTGTTATACGGCTCCTTTATAAATAGTGCAGTTTTCTTTTTGGAATCGGTAACAAAACTTTAGGAAATTGTCATTTTGCCAATCTGTGAATATATCCCTTTAATAAGGCTGTGAAAATGTCCCTTAAATAAGAGGGATACGTTTTTGCCCATTTTCTGGAAACGTTGAAATGTGCGAATGAACAAATGTTAGATTTAAAGGTGTCCTGCTTGTCTTGGCATTCCACCTGACACGGAGAAGAAGATATATTCGATTGTGGATCAAACAGTATTTGAGGATCACGCCAACAGTTTTAGATCACATGCCACAGCGTCCAACGCCTCGAATTTTGTTCAGAAAAAAAAACAAGGTTCCGTAACGCCCTTTAAGCTGGCCTGAAGCTTGCGAAGGCACTGAGTTACATGACATCTGTGGACACGTACGCCCCTTTGATGTACGACTTTTGTACTTCTGTGCTGCTGTGGAAAGTGGGTGACATTTTGTCCCAGAAGTGTCTACTCCCCAGATTCAGGAGTATAAGAATGAAGTGCTGGTCATTCCAAATACTCAAAATGCCTAAAGATGGCCGCCCAGGTTATGAGAAGGTGCAACATGTCCCATACTGCTGGCTTTCACTTGGCATTGCCTCTTTTAGTAGCAAACAGGGTGGGATGTTAATGGGCATCCCTTTGAGACTGTTTCATATTTTTTTATTTTCAGCTTGGGATTTCGGATAAAGGTTTAAGCCTTAAGACCAAGACTACGGATCATACCTTTTGTAAGGTTCAAAGGCTGACTGACTAGTAACCTCACGTCAAACTTCTTCTGGAGTAGCTTGCCGATGACTTGCACATTAATTCACAAGAACAATACCGATTTGTCGCTTCGAACACTATCGGAAAATTAACTTCTGCTGTCGCTCTTTTATAGTTCGGGAAACACGATTCGGCATCTTTCATTACATGATCGGCATAGCTTCCGCGTGTATACGCGGACAGAACTCTTCCACTCGTTGCCTTGGAGAGCGTTCAACATCGATTCAGCTTCCTTGAGGAACCGCTCGGGGTGTATAAACCGATTACGAAGCCTCGCAGAAGGCTTTCCGAAGATGCCGAGTCAATAGCGATGGGTTCCCGAACATCCAGAATGGCTGCCGATAGTTTGCCGAAGACTCCGAAGCCGTCCCGTATAAAACATTCGGCGCCGAAATTTTAAAACAATGTTTTTACGATAGATGTCGAAGTGACAAAATCGACAAAATCGACATTTTTGTTGTGAACTGAACACTAATCATTGTGCAAGTCAAGGGCAAGCTACCCAATACGAAAACTCTTTACTGAAAGCCCAAGCTTGGAAGAAACAAAATGTAAAAAAGTGTCGAGGGATGCCTAAGCACGTCCCACTCTTCTTCGGTTTTTATTAAAGTTCAGCAAGACAAGAGCAAGTCAACAGTATGGAGCATGTTCTACCTTCACATCAGGTCCGCAACCAACAACGCCGCCGCCAAAAGTAATCCCTATATGTCGCCTTATCAGGCGACACAATAAAACTAATGCCAGCATCAGGTACATTATACCCAATATTCAGTGTATTATTTTGACAGAGATATGCCCCTTTTTCATATATATTTATTTGGTTAAAGTTCATATGCAAAAGTCTTGTAACTTCTAAACTACACAAGTTATACACTTCAAACTTGGAATATACCTTTGCATGAACTCCTGCATCAGGTAAAACATTCTCCATAACTCTGCTTGTATTTTGGCATATATATAGTTATGTCCGTTTTCGAAAACATTTTCAGATTTAAGTTTTTATTCAAAGGTTTTATAATTTCAAAACTAAATGAGGTATTTACTTGAAACTTGAAATAAATCTTTGTAAAGCAAAAGCCTCATGAACCGCAATCCCCATAACTCTGTTTTTAATTTTGACAGATGTATGCCCACCTTTCACCTATATTTGGGGTTAAAGTTTTTGTTCCCAAGTCTTATAATTTCTATGCTATTTCTATAGTTTCTGATAGGAAATTTTGTTTCTAATTAGTGAGAACTTTGAGTCCGATTAAAAAACTTAACGAAACCGTTTCATACATTTCTGAACGGTGCAAATTTAGATCAATCCTTCTACGTGTTGGTGAGCTTGTTTTTCTGTATCTGAAATATGCCTTTGCACTGGCGAATTTTAGTAACCCTATTGACAAGTGTTTTATTTCCCAATCGGAAAGAAATATTCTATTTAAAGTAATGAAGAAGAGAAGCTTGGAGAATTTACAAATTTTCGAATGTAAATCATCCCTCCCCCTGCATATGAACGTACACTTTTAAAGTAATGAAAAACGCGTTCAATAGGCTTGGTTGAGAAATTAAGTTAAAATAAAAACAAAGCATTTTCCATATTTATTTGATGCAAAAGTATAAATATGTAAGTAAATATTAACATTTTAAAGTAATAATATGCATAACAATAACAACAACAACCGTAAATGTAAATTATGAATGATGTCAATTGATGGATAAATTTTAATACAATCGATATTGCTGTTGATCAAGCCCAGTTTATAACAAGATGTTCATTATTTTTAGAAATTTAAACAGTATAAAATGGAAGACAGTACAGTTCTGTGGAGCAAACACAGTCCTAACGCCTAACCACACAAAAACAAACATCTCTTGCGATGGGCAAGACTTCTATTTGAGGGAATGGCAACTACATATTCATACAAACATGTTCAATATAACATTGCACCATGTTTACAATTTACAATATATAATTGTTGCATAAATGATGTATAAACATTTAAACAAGTACAAGTCATAACTGCATTTTAATACAAGCGTGCACATATATAGAATATAATTATATATCATTATATAACAAGAGCATGTCGATTATTTCTCACATCATTGTTCATTGTTCTACTACGTACTCCAACCAATTTGGAGATTCTTACTGAAAATTCATACGAGACTATCATTCTCTTACTTTCAGCAACCATTTATATTATTTCAACAATGATTAGTGTTTAAAATAGAAATAATCGATATTCATCTCTGGAATAGTGGCCGGACAGGAAAAACCTCCTTTTTATGGGCTAATGGTAGGAAACCTGTGTCCGATATCCTCACGGTACAGAATACCATGCATGTCTTTATCATTTTTGATGCCTCTTTTTAAAGACAATGCCAAGCTATTCCTCCGAATAATAATCACGGACAGATTAACATGCTCACATTCGCAATAAATATTATTGTGTATACGTATACACAAAATTGGAAGATATGCTTGTATGTTGTATATTTCGAATTTGAATATATGACCGCACTGTGTGAAGCCAAGCCTAGAACTGGTTTCTACCCGCCCGTTTATTCCCGCTTTAACACAGTCACGTGACTGACACGGTTGAGCACACCGCTCTTTGTATTCCTACGCGTTAGGACAATCGTTCTACCCTATACTGCGTAACGTGTAGAACTTGTAAGTCCTAACGCCTAACCACACAAAAACAAACACCTCTTGCGATGGGCAAGACTTACATAGAGCTTTACAAAGGTTAGTGGGTACATTCATATTCGAAATACAATCGATATTGCATCGCTAATAAATAAACGTTTACTTTACAATGATAATTGTTGTGACACAAACAACCTTTTTTTCAATTGAATCTTCAATGTATGAATCTTTCGAACTATCTGACTTCCATCTACCATGCCTTTTTATACAGCGATCAGAAACACCCTGTACGTTTGCGGCTGCCGTTGCACCGCTCGCACGCAAACTATGAGTGGTGCCTAAACGCAACCCTGGAGCAACAATTTTTAGCTTTTGAACAACGCATTATCTTGCCCTTGTATAACTTATCTTTTTGTCTTTAGATAAGAGGAAACATTTGTCTTTTGTTCTGCAAGCTGGTCTAAACAAAAACATTTCTGAATTTATATCAGAGCCTGAACAATTAATGTAACGTTGCAACATACTAACAGGGCATGCACTTGTTGTTCCTTTAGCGATACACACCTCGCTACCCTTTCTGTATACATCTGTTTTGCTTTTTCTCAAATTCAAAACTATATAAAAATGAAACGTCATTACACCTCAATTCGCTAACATCACTGTATCGTAGAAAACCGGCATAAGACAAAAGAATCATACATAAATCTCTTAAAACAATCACGTCTGTGGAATCTTGATACATGTCGCACAAAGATACAATCATTTCTTTTGATAAAATGTCTCTCCGAACAACAGGCTTTGAGCACAACCTTTTAGCACACTCTAAAATGTTCTTTACAACTGAATTATCCGTTGGATCTGAACAGCCATTTATATCATGTAACCATTTGACGGCATAATATGCAGACAAAATCACTGGTGTTGATTTTCTTAAGTCAATTAAGTGTGACAAATACATTGCCACATGTATACAATGAGCAGGACATGTAGGAAACCGTTTGACTGCGCAATATTCCTTAAACGATTTAACCTGATAGTAATACTTCGTGACCGTACTGTCAGCTCGTGATGCTAGAATGTGCGTTGCCATGCGTCCTACTATCGCATCTTCGTTGTCAATGCCCACGCCTGCTTCGTTGAATTTTCTCTTTAGAGATTTTCTTAGGTCAAGACCTGAGAAATAAAATACATCAATATGTTACACGTCCCTAAAATCGCACAGTAGTGCTAACATATCGAACGACGCTTTGTTATTACTGAACATACCATTGTTTCCTTTGCCGGCTATAATTCCGTCTAAAACTCTAAAACTAAACTGGTTCTTAATAAATCTTTTGAACTGACCGTCACGGTCGATAAGCATTGGCCAAAAAGGGGCTGATTGCCAGCGGGGAACGATAAGCGTTCCAGTACATCTCTCTTTCATCATTTTATTTATACAAAGGGACACTAATCTTGGAGGCGGAACAATCCAATTAGTCTCCCCTGACCAGGATTGTTTCATGCTATCAATTCCTTCAGTTCCTGGAACCCACCACATTGAATTGAATCTCTTACATTTATTATTGTAATTAGTTGCAAACCTGTCAACGGAATGTGGACCCCATGCCTTGTCCAGACGACGAAATATATGGTCACTTACCGACCAATCATCGCAATCATGACACCTGCTCAGATGATCTGCTCTAGTATTTTGACTCCTTGGAATCCAACCAACAGAGAATGTTATATTATTCGTTTCACAAAATTCGTGAATTTTTAAACTGAGCTCATGCAAAGTATTATTGTTACTGCCAGACTCTACGATAAAAATAATATTTTTATTGTCTGTCCAAGACTGTACAGATTTACCTATAAATTTACATGGAAAACTCTTTAAAACTCTATGAAGTGCCTCAAGTTCTCTCCACGTAGAACTGCGTGATTTTTCTAAGTCTGTCCAACTGCCTGTCATTTCTGAACTATATAAGGATTCATTCCAACCGGAGATAAAATATTTACTCCCATACACTGGAACTTCTTGCTTGCCTGAACGTGAATCTATTTTCGGAATTTCGCTTGAACCTACTTCCAAGTTAAATCCTACCGAACCCTCTACCGGGGTCAGTCCGATTGAACTCATTTCAGGAATTATACTACTGAAACCAACTCCCGTGGTTAGTCTACCTGAACCCGCTTCCGGGGGTAATCTACCTGAACCCGCTTCCGGGGGTAATCTATCTGAACCCGCTTCCGGGGGTAATCTATCTGAACCCGCTTCCGGGGGTAATCTATCTGAACCCGCTTCCGGGGGTAATCTATCTGAACCCGCTTCCGGGGTTAAACTACTTGAACCCACTTCTGGTGGTAATCTACACGAACTCACTTCCGGGGTTAACATATTAACATTTTTGATTATTCTGTATTTATCAGACGCGCTCGTTTCTGTAATCAACTCAGTTGTTTTTAACCACGCATAATCTAACTTTCTATCATCTATTTCTGGAGACATTAGAACAGCATAAATATCTTCCCCGAGCCATCCATCTACAAAGCTATCGAATTCTGAGCCATTTAAATGCTCCAATGTGTTATAAACTTTGTCTGCGTGCGCTCTTTCACATTTATACACGACGCATGTCTTATCAAAAACGTCATAATTAGCAAATCTATCAATATTCCGCTCCGCAATGGATCGACCGGATCCGCACATAACCTCGGTTTTGCCTAAATCATTGCTTATGTAACCGCCTTATCCGTCACCACTAGCGTCCGTGAAAACATTTATCGGCAGACCATTGTCTCGTGTCAAAGATCTGCCTGTTTCATTTAGTTTTCTAGTGTGACCTTTCCAAAATTCGAGTTCTTGTATTGCTTTATCCGAAATGAACACTCTACCGTTCCAACCTATTCTTGATGAAATGCTTGTGTGCAGATATCTGGTCTTTAAACAAACCTCCTTTCCAAAAACACTCATCAAAGAGATTATTTGACCCACCACTGATGCTAGAAATCTCACTGCAATTACGTTGCATTTATCCTTTTCTATTTGCTCTAAAAGCGAATCGATTGATAACTCTATTTTCCGTATTCTTTGCTCTGTAATATGCAATCGATTTACTTCAAAATCAAAATAATGTCCTAACCATGAGCCCTTTTTGGATGGAAACCAAATGCATTTCTCCTCTGCTGTGAGAAATCCTAAATCCTGCAAGCATGTTTTAATGAAATCAATAGCTTCGCAAGCTTTACGAAAATCAGTGTCTCCACAGATACCATCATCTAGAAACATAATCACTCTGTATCCCTTAGACAGCCAAAATTTAATCACAACGCGTAATAGCTTGGAAAATATATGACCGGCCACGGATACACCAAAAGGCAAAGAATTGTATACGTAATATCGGATAACGTTATCTGATCCTGTCCAGGAGAATCCCAAATATTGCTTGTGTGAATTGTTAATATCTATATGATGATAAGCGCTTTTTAAATCAAACGTAAAATGTAAGATGAACAATCAAACATTGCTTCTGCAACCTTGATATCTTCGAACTTGATTTTGAACAAATGCAAACATGGGTTGATGTGTCTACAATCTAGAACCATCCTAGGCTTCCCAGACTTGCCAATTGCTACTGTCAATGGATTGACTACTATTGGCTTTTCTACAACCTCAGAAATAACACCATTTTTCAACAAATTTCTTATCTCTGAATAAACAAAATCTCCATTCTGCCTTGCCGATCTATTATTTTTCAGGCAAATTGAAGCTGGAATATTTTTTAAAGGTAATTTGTAACCATTTTCTATTACATCAAGTATGTATGAATCATTTGAAATTTCTCTCCATTTGGCAATATTCTCTTTCAAACGCCCTACCGGCGTCCTATTTATCTCAACTACTGATTTTCTAGATACATCTATATCTGTGATATTTTTATCGGTATGTTTTACAATAGGCCTACTTTCGGGATTATCCTTACTTCTATTATTGTCTACACTATTACAATTTGTGATAATACATGTTCTTTTAACAATCTAGTATTGACACTTATCTTGTTATTTGATGACCTCCCCTGAGAACATTCAGCTTTCCAGTGGCTTGCCCCGCCACAAATGAAACACAGACCCGGACGCTGTAACTGAGTGATGCCCGGTTGCTGTCTCATTGATTGACCGGCTGTTGGCGGTGCCCTTGGCGGTTCCCGCTTTAACACAGTCACGTGACTGACACGGTTGAGCACACCGCTCTTTGTATTCCTACGCGTTAGGACAATCGTTCTACCCTATACTGCGTAACGTGTAGAACTTGTAATTGCAAAAACACAGGTCAAAGACCCATTTAAGGCACAAACCAAAAAGACAGGCCCCTGTCATACCAGTTCAGTTCAATAAAAAAACAAGGGCTGTTTGTAAAACAGGTATGCCCCCTTAGATTAAAATAGCTAAAAAGGCAAATTTTAGATAATCAAGGGCCATAATTCCACCGATACTGGGACGATTTGGTTGATTGTCAAACTTAACCGAGACAATACGCCCACAAAGATTTTCAACAAGTTTGGTGACGATCGGCTATGAACTGTTGGACTTAGAGAACGGAAACTGCTAAAACGGCCAATTGTAGATAATTCAAGGGCTATAACTCCACAATTACTGGGGAGATTTGGCTGATTATCAAACATGGCCAAGATAGTATGCCCTCAAACATTTTTATGAAGTTTGGTGAAGATCTGAAGAAAACTGTTGGACTTAGACAGCGGAAAACAGCTAAAAAGGCTAATTTCAGATAATTCAAGGTCAATAATTCCACAATTCCTTGGGTTATTTGGCTGATTATCAAACTTGACCTAGATATTATTATTACAAACATTTGCATGAGGTTTGGTGAAGAGTGGTTGAAACCTGTTGGACTTAGAGAGCGGAAACTGCAAAAACGGCTAATTTTATATAATTCAAGGGCCATAACTCCACAATTCTTGGGGCGATTTGGCTGATTATCGATCTTGACCTAGATATTATTATTACAAACATTTTCATGAAATATGCTGAAAACTGTTGGACTTAGAGGGCGGAAACGACTAAAAAGGCCAATGTAGATAATTCAAGGGCCATAACTCCACAATTCCCAAGGCGATTTAGCTGATTATCAAACTTGACCTAGATATATTGCCCAAAAAACATGTTCATGAAGTTTGGTGAAGATCATATGAAAACTGTTGAACTCAGACAGCGGAAACGAAAGTGGTCTAAGGACCGACCAACCGACAGACAGACCGACCAACATTAGCAGACCAATATACCCCACTATCTTCGATGGGGGCATGATTGTGCTAGGGTGTGTTGCAATACATTTAAATAACAGCAATGTACAACAGAGATTTGTTTTTCAAACATAATGCTATATTTACAATTTAAAACGAGAAACGTGGAAATTCCACCAAAACCGCAATGCATAAAAGTCAGCACAATAAGGATAGAAAGTTCTGGGTGCAAGGTGAAGGTCATACACCTACGGCTAGGAAAGGCTGACATTGACATTACAATCCAAAGCAATGTCTCAATATAAGGTACCTACATTTGAAGTTTAATTAAAATATCTAAATTTGTTCTCAAGATAGTGGAAACCATTTTTTATTTTCAGTAATGGTGACCTTGACCTCCACACACCCCATATGCAATTGCAAGCGAGGTCTAGATATAAGGTATCTACATATAAAGTTTCATTAAAATAAATATCTCAATATGTTCTCAATTTATTGATCAGATACCATTTTTCTATTTTCAGTAATGGTGACCTAGACCCTGACCCACCTACCCTGTATGCAATCCCAAGCAAGGTCTCGATATAAGGTATCTATGTATGAAGTTTCAGTAAAAATCTGTTCTCAAGTTATTGAGAGGAAACCGATTTTCTATTTTGAGTAACATTGACCTTGACCTGGACCCCACCCACCCCATATCCAATCCCAAGCGAAGTCTCCATGCAAGGTATCTATGTATGAAGTTTCATTAAAATATCTCCATGAATTCTCAAGTTATTGAGCGGATGACCGTTTTTCAATTTTTGGTGGTTACAGTGACCTTGACCCTCACCGACTCTAAATGCAATCCCAATCTAGGCATCAAAATAAGGTATCTATGTGTGAAATTTCATTAAATTATCTCTATGCGTTTTCAAGTTATTGACTGGAAACCGTTTTTCTATTTTTAGTCACAGTGACCTTAACCCCACTCACCCCATATGCAATCCCAAGCGAGGTCTCGATATCAGGCATCTTTGTATGAAGTTTCATTACAATAGCTCAATGTGTTATCGAGTTAGAAAGCGGAAACGAAAAGTAGACACTGCCACCCGTCCGCCCTCCCGCCCAATGACATACCCCAAACTAATAAGCCAAATTAAGTTTCTGTCTTCCATAGAGATTATCCGGTAATAAGACTGTTAACCATCATTTTTCACTATATACCCCGGTAGGTACATTCGGAGAATGTATTGGTTATGACAATTTTGGCTTTCTTTTAGAACGTCACTCAACCTCCACCTCGACTGAAACTCAGCTAAGGAAGTCTCGAGGGCGCCTTTAGTTAGTGTGAGTCGAGGAAGATATTGGTATTCATAGTGTTTACACAGTTGAGGACAGCTGAAGGAGTAACTGAAGTATTACTATTGATCGACATTGGTTTTGTATAAGTTCGATATATTGGGCAGCACATTTACATGTACATAGTGTCCACTTAAACGTTGCAACGATAAAGTTTGATGTTGTACAAGAAAACAAAGAACAAATCAAGAAGTCTGAAAATTAAATTTGTAGGCATCGTCGCTCTTTATGCTTATTATAATTAAAATATTTGTTGGTCTAAAATTGTAAAAGAAATATTTAAAAAAAACTAATTTCGATACATTTTTCTCAAATCGGAACTAAGATGAGTTTTTAACTATTAATAAAAATTATATTTCTGTTCTTGTGACCGCACTAGCATTTATTCTGTAGTAATGTGTAGCATTCTCAAATGGATTGATTATCAAGTTCATACGTGGAAATGTTGCGCTGCAATTCCTCATTATTCTCGACACAGAGTCTTGTCATTACGGACATTACGGACAACTGCTCGATGAGTTAATATATGGGTCACAGAAGATAATGCATGCACATGCATATGTTTCTATATATATTAAGAAGGGAAATAAAACACTCGGAAAAGAAATGGAAGGAACATTATTTTCTCTACATTTTATCAGTCGTCTTGACATGTCTTCTGGCCTTAACCCTATATGGACATCATTTGCACTGCATCTTTAAGTTTTTAGCATTTTTTTTTCACATCTGCGTAACGAATTATACGCACGTGCGTAGAGGAGTACGCCCAGTTACGCCCCTGAGTAGATTTACATTTCAGCTAAAATGAAATATGCCCAGATGCACTTGCTGCATGATTGAAAATGGGGTGGGTATAAAACGCAATATAGTTAAAACATGGAAAACACTCGATGATGCGCCACTCGTCAAAATATTGTTTTTATGACCACTCATGAAATAAAATACGATCTTACACTGCATTAAACAAATATCCTCTAAATATCACCTTGACGTTTAAATTAATGGACGTGACATAAACTGCGAAAAAAACATCTTCATCATCGCCGACGACATCATCCATAACACCAACTTCATCATCGCTGACGACACCAACTTTATTATCGCCGACTCTGACGACACAACTTCATCATCGCTGACAGCACCAACTATTTTATCGCCGACTCCGACGACAACTACTTAATTATCGCTGACGACACCAACTTCATCAAAGACACGAGTTGTCTCAAAATGTAAACAACACATTGCTATAAGGTTTTACGCTTAAAAAGTTGCAATAATATATTAGATATTTTAGCTCACATTGAATGTTCAATGAAGTATTTTATTAAGAGGTTCCATATAATGTTTACATTTCGTAACAAAATAATTAAGAATGCACAAAGGGGAATGCATTTCCAATGAAATTTTAAATGAAATGAAGACAACTTGAGGAGTACATATATCATAAAGCCTATAAAAGAATAAGTCTCATAATTACTGAAATCTTAAAGGTACTTATTCACAGATGTTCGTATGTTCAATAAATGTCTTAATTACTACTAAGGTACCTGGGTTAACAAACTCCTATATTTCTTATGTCGAAGAAAACAATGAAAAGAGAAGAAACAATTATGCGGCTTAAACCCACGACCTCCGTATTACATGTCTGATACTTTAACCACTACGTTTAAAGAGCTTGTAAACTAGGGTGTGCAATTTTATAGAGCTGTGTATTAACTAAGTGATACACATACTTTGAAAACGTCGATAGAAGCGTTAAAAACACTTGATATTATTCATCATTTCAGTCGATGCTAATTTACAGATAACATATTATTTTGAGTATATATTTGTATCATTAGTGTTATACCGCTCCTTTATAAATAGTGCAGTTTTCTTTTAGGAATCGGTAACAAAACTTTAGGAAATTGTCATTTTGCCAATCTGTGAATATATCCCTTTAATAAGGCTGTGAAAATGTCCCTTAAATAAGAGGGATACGTTTTTGCCCATTTTCTGGAAACGTTGAAATGTGCGAATGAACAAATGTTAGATTTAAAGGTGTCCTGCTTGTCTTGGCATTCCACCTGACACGGAGAAGAAGTTATCTTCGATTGTGGATCAAACAGTATTTGAGGATCACGCCAACAGTTTTAGATCACATGCCACAGCGTTCAACGCCTCGAATTTTGTTCAGAAAAAAAACAAGGTTCCGTAACGCCCTTTAAGCTGGCCTAAAGCTTGGGAAGGCACTGAGTTACATGACATCTGTGGACACGTACGCCCCTTTGATGTACGACTTTTGTACTTCTGTGCTGCTGTGGAAAGTGGGTGACATTTTCTCCCAGAAGTGTCTACTCTCCAGATTCAGGAGTATAAGAATGAAGTGCTGGTCATTCCAAATACTCAAAATGCCTGAAGATGGCCGCCCAGGTTATAAGAATGTGCAACATGTCCCATACTGCTGGATTTCACTTGGCATTGCCTCTTTTAATAGCAAACAGGGTGGGATGTTAATGGGCATCCTTTGAGACTGTTTCATATATTTTATTTTCAGCTTGGGCTTTCGGATAAAGGTTTAAGCCTTAAAGACCAAGACTACGGATCATACCTTTTGTAAGGTTCAAAGTAACCTCACGTCAAACTTCTTCTGGAGTAGCTTGCCGATGACTTGCACATTAATTCACAAGAACAATACCGATTTGTCGCTTCGAACACTGTCGGAAAATTAACTTCTGCTGTCGCTCTTTTATAGTTCGGGAAACACGATTCGGCATCTTTCATTACATGATCGCCATAGCTTCCGCGTGTATACGCGGACAGAACTCTTCCACTCGTTGTCTTGGAGGACAGCGTTCAACATCGATTCAGCTTCCTTGAGGAACCGCTCGGGGTGTATAAACCGATTACGAAGCCTCGCAGAAGGCTTTCCGAAGATGCCGAGTCAATAGCGATGGGTTCCCGAACATCCAGAATGGCTGCCGATAGTTTGCCGAAGACTCCGAAGCCGTCCCGTATAAAACATTCGGCGCCGAAATTTTAAAACAATGTTTTTACGATAGATGTCGAAGTGACAAAATCGACATTTTTTGTTGTGAACTGAACACTAATCATTGTGCAAGTCAAGGGCAAGCTACCCAATACGAAAACTCCTTACTGAAAGCCCAAGCTTGGAAGAAAAAAAATGTAAAAAAGTGTCAAGGGATGCCTAAGCACGTCCCACTCTTCTTCGGTTTTTATTAAAGTTCAGCAAGACAAGAGCAAGTCAACAGTATGGAGCTGTTCCACCTTCACATCAGGTCCGCAACCAACAACGCCGCCGCCAAAAGTAATCCCTATATGTCGCCTTATCAGGCGACACAATAAAACTAATGCCAGCATCAGGTACATTATACCCAATATTCAGTGTAGTATTTTGACAGAGATATGCCCCTTTTTCATATATATTTATTTGGTTAAAGTTCATATGCAAAAGTCTAGTAACTTCTAAACTACACAAGTTATACACTTCAAACTTGGAATATACCTTTGCATGAACTCCTGCATCAGGTAAAACATACTCCATAACTCTGCTTGTATTTTGGCATATATATAGTTATGTCCGTTTTCGAAAACATTTTCAGATTTAAGTTTTTATTCAAAGGTTTTATAATTTCAAAACTACATGAGGTATTCACTTGAAACTTGAAATAAATCTTTGTAAAGCAAAAGCCTCATGAACAGCAATCCCCATAACTCTGTTTTTAATTTTGACAGATGTATGCCCACCTTTCACCTATATTTGGGGTTAAAGTTTTTGTTCCCAAGTCTTATAATTTCTATGCTATTTCTATAGTTTCTGATAGGAAATTTTGTTTCTAATTCGGGAAATCAGTATTTTAGCTTTTTTTTTGAAAAAGTGAGAACTTTGAGTCCGATTAAAAAACTTAACGAAACCGTTCCATACATTTCTGAACGGTGCAAATTTAGATCAATCCTTCTACGTGTTGGTGAGCTTGTTTTTCTGTATCTGAAATATGCCTTTGCACTGGTGAATTTTAGTAACCCTATTGACAAGTGTTTTATTTCCCAATCGGAAAGAAATATTCTATTTAAAGTAATGAAGAAGAGAAGCTTGGAGAATTTACAAATTTTTGAATGTAAATCATTTAGATCAATCTTTCTACGCGTTGGTGAGCTTGTTTTTCTGTATCTGAAATATGCCTTTGCACTGGTGAATTTTAGTAACCCTATTGACAAGTGTTTTATTTCCCAATCGGAAAGAAATATTCTATTTAAAGTAATGAAGAAGAGAAGCTTGGAGAATTTACAAATTTTCGAATGTAAATCATCCCTACCCCTGCATATGAACGTACACTTTTAAAGTAATGAAAAACGCGTTCAATAGGCTTGGTTGAGAAATTAAGTTAAAATAAAAACAAAGCATTTTCCATATTTATTTGATGGAAAAGTATAAATATGTAAGTAAATATAAAACATTTTAAAGTAATAGTATGCATAACAATAACAACAACAACCGTAAATGTAAATTATGAATGATGTCAATTGATGGATAAATTTTAATACAATCGATATTGCTGTTGATCAAGCCCAGTTTATAACAAGATGTTCATTATTTTTTGAAATTTAAACAGTATAAAATGGAAGACAGTACAGTTCTGTGGAGCAAACACATTCCAAAAACACAGGTCAAAGACCCATTTAAGGCACAAACCAAAAAGACAGGCCCCTGTCATACCAGTTCAATAAAAAAACAAGGGCTGTTTGTAAAACAGGTATGCCCCCTTAGATTAAAATAGCTAAAAAGGCAAATTTTAGATAATCAAGGGCCATAATTCCACCGATACTGGGCCGATTTGGTTGATTGTCAAATTTAACCGAGACACAACACCCGCAAAGATTTTCAACAAGTTTGGTGACGATCGGCTATGAACTGTTGGACTTAGAGAACGGAAACTGCTAAAACAGCCAATTGTAGATAATTCAAGGGCTATAACTCCACAATTACTGGGGTGATTTGGCTGATTATCAAACATGGCCAAGATATTATGCCCACAAACATTTTCACGAAGTTTGGTGAAGATCTGAAGAAAACTGTTGGACTTAGACAGCGGAAACAGCTAAAAAGGCTAATTTCAGATAATTCAAGGTCAATAATTCCACAATTCCTTGGGTTATTTGGCTGATTATCAAACTTGACCTAGATATTATTATTACAAACATTTGCATGAGGTTTGGTGAAGAGTGGTTGAAAACTGTTGGACTTAGAGTGCGGAAACTGCAAAAACGGCTAATTTTATATAATTCAAGGGCCATAACTCCACAATTCTTGGGGCGATTTGGCTGATTATCGAACTTGACCTAGATATTATTATTACAAACATTTCCATGAAATATGCTGAAAACTGTTGGACTTAGAGGGCGGAAACGACTAAAAAGGCCAATTTAGATAATTCAAGGGCCATAACTCCAAAATTCCCAAGGAGATTTAGCTGATTATCAAACTTGACCTAGATATATTGCCCAAAAAACATGTTCATGAAGTTTGGTGAAGATCAGATGAAAACTGTTGAACTCAGACAGCGGAAACGAAAGTGGTCTAAGGACCGACCAACCGACAGACAGACCGACCAACATTAGCAGACCAATATACCCCACTATCTTCGATGGGGGCATGATTGTTCTAGGGTGTGTTGCAATACATTTAAATAACAGCAATGTACAACAGAGATTTGTTTTTCAAACATAATGCTATATTTACAATTTAAAACGAGAAACGTGGAAATTCCACCAAAACCGCAATGCATAAAAGTCAGCACAATAAGGATAGAAAGTTCTGGGTGCAAGGTGAAGGTCATACAACTACGGCTAGGAAAGGCTGACAGTGACATTACAATCCAAAGCAATGTCTCAATATAAGGTACCTACATTTGAAGTTTAATTAAAATATCTAAATTTTTTCTCAAGATAGTGGAAACCATTTTTTATTTTCAGTAATGGTGACCTTGACTCCCACTCACCCCATATGCAATTGCAAGCGAGGTCTAGATATAAGGTATCTACATATAAAGTTTCATTAAAATAAATATCTCAATGTGTTCTCAATTTATTGATCAGATACCATTATTCTATTTTCAGTAATGGTGACCTAGACCCTGACCCACCTACCCTGTATGCAATCCCAAGCAAGGTCTCGATATAAGGTATCTATGTATGAAGTTTCAGTAAAAATCTGTTCTCAAGTTATTGAGAGGAAACCGATTTTCTATTTTGAGTAACATTGACCTTGACCTGGATCCCACCCACCCCATATCCAATCCCAAGCGAAATCTCCATGCAAGATATCTATGTATGAAGTTTCATTAAAATATCTCCATGAATTCTCAAGTTATTGAGCGGATGACCGTTTTTCAATTTTTGGTGGTTACAGTGACCTTGACCCTCACCGACTCTAAATGCAATCCCAATCTAGGCATCAAAATAAGGTATCTATGTATGAAATTTCATTAAATTATCTCTATGCGTTTTCAAGTTATTGACTGGAAACCGTTTTTCTATTTTAGTCACAGTGACCTTAACCCCACCCACCCCATATGCAATCCCAAGCGAGGTCTCGATATCAGGCATGAAGTTTCATTACAATAGCTCAATGTGTTATCGAGTTAGAAAGCGGAAACGAAAAGTAGACACTGCCACCCGCCCGCCCTCCCGCCCCATGACATACCCCAAACTAATAAGCCAAATTAAGCTACTGTCTTCCATAGAGTTTATCCGGTAATAAGACTGTTAACCATCATTTTTCACTATATACCCGGTAGTTACATTCGGAGAATGTATTGGTTATGACAATTTTGGCTTTCTTTTAGAACGTCACTCAACCTCCACCTCGACTGAAACTCAGCTAAGGAAGTCTCGAGGGCGCCTTTAGTTAGTGTGAGTCGAGGAAGATATTGGTATTCATAGTGTTTACTCAGTTGAGGACAGCTGAAGGAGTAACTGAAGTATTACTATTGATCGACATTGGTCGTTCGATATATTGGGCAGCACATTTACATGTACATAGTGTCCACTTAAACGTTGCAACGATAAAGTTTGATGTTGTACAAGAAAACAAAGAAGTCTGAAAATTAAATTTGTAGGCATCGTCGCTCTTTATGCTTATTATAATTAAAATATTTGTTGGTCTAAAATTGTGAAAGAAATATTAAAAAAACAAACTAATTTCGATACATTTTTCTCAAATCGGAACTAAGATGAGTTTTAACTATTAATAAAAATTATATTTCTGTTCTTGTGACCGCACTAGCATTTATTCTGTACTTAGTAATGTGTAGCATTCTCAAATGGCATTGATTATCAAGTTCATACGTGGAAATGTTGCGCTGCAATTCCTCATTATTCTCGACACAGAGTCTGTCATTACGGACATTACGGACAACTGGATCAGATTTGAAACCAGAAAGTGACAGTTCAACGGCAGATGTGTTGTGTAGATCAGAGCAAGTAAAAATAAAACACAGAACCGTGTCTTTCTTGAGGCGTACAGACGTTCAAACATGTGCATTATTGATACAGTAGTATTTGAACAATAATTAATAATTCAATATTGTAAGGGTAGAATCTTGATCAATGCCGCTTCCAAATTCATCCCTTAAGCCTCAGTAACACATTCCCGATGTTTGCTGCCGATCTTCAACCTACAGTGTCCCGAATCAAATGTGTCAAACGTCGGGACAATATTCTGAGATTCGGGTCCCGAAATTCAGTTTATTTTATCAAAAGATCCCGACAGCGTCCACTCTGTCCCGAATTCCATCAGACAGTGTCCCGACAGCTCGAGACAGAGTCCCGACATTCCAGACTTGTTTATTATTTGTATCGTAGCGCTGTCGAAACGATGTAGGGAGCCATAATCGGAAATGTGTGACTACCGAATTATCATGTTATTTGCCCAATATCCGACTTTTAAAAATAAGCAAGTACCCATTGCGCTATATTTAATTTTGTAGTTTCTCTGGAAATTTTTGAGGGATTTCACTCAAACTTAAAACATTTATTCCCCATATTAAAATAAACCTATAGGCTAATTTTGATAACTCTATTTTGTCAAAATTATGGGCCTTTTTACACTAAGACATTTTACATTCCCGTGGGTGGGGTGGCGGAGTCAACTTTTGTTTTCCACTCTCTTACTCGAAAATGAATCTTCATACTTAGATACCATAAACCTACATACTTTACTTCGGATTGCATTTTGGGTGGGTTTAGTGGCGTCAAGGCCAATGTCACTGTTACTAAAAATATTTAAAAAAAATATTTTGCAAAATAACTCGATAAAAATTTGAAATATTTTAATTAAACTCAATTTATAGATACCATATAGCGAGACGTAGCATGATATTACATATGGGGTGGGTGGGGTAAAGGTAAAGGTCACTCTTTTGGTAATTAGAAAAATGTTTTCCGCTCAGTAATTCGATAACGAAAGTAACTTTGTTTATTAGCCCATACTTTCCTAACAGTTTGTTTTAGAATGAATGCCAGTTACTCTGACAAGTATAAGAGCGCGCTGTCCTCAGACAGCTCTTGTTTTTATTTAAACTATGTGCAAATGTTGCGCTTTATAAACAGATATGGAATATGTTTTTTGAAGCTTTATAAGCTGTAATGAAATAAAATCGAAATGCATTACATGTATTTTAGTCTTTTACTTACGTTTGTAATTAACCATTTTAAAATTACAGCACATTCCTTATTAATATAACTATATATGACGCAGTTTATCGGGTATATACACAATTCACCCTTTGAAAGCCAGAAGGGCCTATCAGCTTTCTGTGCACCTATGCTGATTAGTCATTTTGGCTGTCAAAGGGTGAATTATACACCAAAGTCTAATAGATGATATACAATTTTAATTGACCCAATAAATGGTAATATGTTCATAAAACATTATTGACACGGAAAACTGTAATATTGTGTCGCTAGGAACTTGAAATCAAACGTATCGAACAAATGATTTTTAAAGTATTGTTATCTCGATACAAATTTAATACTAATAAAAATGATCAGAAAAAAACTTTTAAAAAAATAGTATAATTAAAATAAGCATAGTGCCTACAAATTTGATTTTCAGACTTCTTGATTTGTTCTTTGTTTTTTTCTATAACATCAAATTGTATCGTTACAACGTTTAAGTGCACACTATGTACATGTAAATGTGCTGCCCAATATATCGAACGTATAAAAAGCCAATGTTGATCAATAGTAACGCTGCAGTTACTCCTTCAGCTGTCCTCAACTGTGTAAACACTGTTAATACCAATATCTTCCTCGACTCACACTAACTAAAGGCGCCCTCGAGCCTTACTCGAGCCTTCCTCCGTTGAGTTTCAGTCGAGGTGGAGGTTGAGTGTCGTTCTAGAATATAGCCAATAAAGTTCCCCTAATATTGCGGTACAGCAAAACCGTATCGCAATACGATATTGCATTTGCATGTATCGCAATATTTCGATATACTGGTATATCGTTGCACCCCTAGTGTTTACATGGAAGTGCAATTATAAAACAGCTGATCGAAAAAATACAAAGTAGGCAAGGGAAGTACGCCTGATAATAGCACACAATGTGTATGGTGGAATTTACCATGATTTTTTTACTCCCTGGAATTTAAATACATTCGTATTTAGAAACTTTTCATGCGTATTTTACGCAGATACTCATCTTATCTGGACTTCTGCTTGGCAATATCTATTTTAACGCCGCATTTTGAAGATTATAAATCGCCAAGAAAATAGATAGGAACTTGTTAGACTAAGGTGGTGATGTTTGATGTTGACACAAAGATTATATTAAAACATCAATAAATGAAGTTTTACGAATATATTCGTTTAATGTTTGAATTTTTTGGAAAGAATATATTATTATGTTTAACATTTTCTTCACATAAGAACACTGAACGAGCTATTAGCGCAACTATAATATTTTACCAATAAAACATGTATAAGTTTATGACCACTGTATATAAGGTTACATATGATATGGCATACCTCTCTAATTGCCCAGATTGTCGATGATAACGCGTCGGGGTTTTCATTTTAATTTATTATATGGTCATTAAGGTGACTTCATACAATTTGATTTTATCTGCTGGTTCTAATATACAATTTTAATATTATTGTATGTTCAATATATTTGCAAAACATTATGCGAAACACACCATAACGGGTCTTAAGTGCCTATTGTACTAAGTTATTTGGACGAGTCGATAAGATCCATCGGACGCTATGATATTGAACAGTGCACTAATATTTTCAATAACTACTAATACAAACACATGTTATAACAGTCATCGATTTGTATTCTTGATTAACAATATTAAAAACTGTAGACAGGTTTTAATTTTGACACAATCTCAATAAACCGTTCGAATTTGTTCTGTTAAATTTAAACTTGTGTTGCCATAAATATTTGAATAGAGTGAGTTGTGCTCAATGTTACGCAATAGCGGACAACTGCAGTGCCTTAAGCGCTTTGATGTTATATCATTCTCATCATGTCACACATACCTCGACGCGTGTGGTTAAATGAAAGGTAGCCGATAAAGCCGACGGTCACATGAGACAACACGGTGCTCTACGAAAAAATGTACTGTCGCAGACATTTCTATTTGGTGTTTGGATTCGGACTATGTATAACATGTAAGTAGTATCGATCATGTATCGCTTTCGTCTTTTGATAGTAATAAACCCAACCTTTTAAGAAAAAATAAGAATACCTGTGTTTGTGATGCACTGTTCATTATAGCTATTTCCTAATAGCATTTGCTAATCAACTCTGTCATTTTATATAACATACGCTTCGTTTGCTATATTTTTGTGTTATATAATCTCGTTATCTTCGAAAATGTAAACATAAGTATAAAATAACTAATTACGAAAATATCGGTTTTGTGGATACACTGCGTTGAAGGATGTTTATTAGGGTTCAAACATGTTAAAATGCAAACGAAACCAGTTGGTGGGGGGGTTGGCAGACTTATAGTATATAAAATAACATAATTTAAAATATAATATAGTATAATATAGTATAATATACTATACTATACTATAATATAATATAGTATAATATAGTATAATATAATATAATATAATATAATATAATATAATATAATATAATATAATATAATATAATATAATATAATATAATATAATATAATACAATACAATACAATACAATACAATACAATACAATACAATACAATACAATATAATATAATATAATATAATATAATATAATATAATATAATATAATATAAAGAGTATATATGGTTGGTGACTTTTGATATTATGTGATATCAGACGAGTCTGATAAGACGCAGGAAAAGACGAGGCTTGCCGAGCCTTTTTTACACCATATCATACGAGTTTGATATCACATGATATCAAAAGCCATGTACCATTAGTTTAATTATTATCCCACGTTTTGCAAGTATTATTTGTATAATTAAAATTACTACACAAATAAGCGCAAACATATAGCTATTTACAGCCTGATGACGTCTACTTGCGTCGATGCATAGTTTCGCATAAGATATAGTTCTAGATAAAATCATCAACAATAATATTTTAACACACATTTAATCATTAAACAAAAAATTAAAGCTAGACGTTGTAACTTATTGTAACATTGAACAAAATATAAACACATTTACATCAATTTATCTACAAACATGTATTAACACATACGGGAAATAGCAGTCGACATGAACTTTTTCAAAATGTAATGTGTGTACTGTAAACATTCAGCAAAGAAACAAAAAAGCGGATTTAAAATCAACACAACCAGTGGATTTATTATCAAGTGAGTCTTTATTCAACTTTTCCATCAGCGCATAATGCGTTCAAAGTTGAGAGGTTGACGATTTCTCGGAAAAAATATCCACCAATTGTGATGCCAATTTGGGTGGGGAACGCAACTGCAGGATTCAGTGACGCAAATAGCTGTGCTTGTGGTGTTTGCTCGTATGGTGTCTTGAATTTAGGAAGTGTAGGGGACACGCGGAATTCACTTATATGTGCCAGTATTGAAGTTAAGAACATGGGACGAATAAAACAACAGATTATATACCATTCACACCGTAATACCGGCTCCTTATCAGCGAATGCACCACTTTCCAGCGAAGACGAAAACAGACAGACGGTGGGTTTGTATATATTGGTTTTTTATACTTTGATGCTTTGATTTTCAAAAAATATTAATATATAAAGATTTCAGAAGCAATAAATGATCATCACAGAAAATATAAAGTTATAGAACCTTATATTTTCCAAGAAAAGGCGAGTTAAATTCGAACATTATGTGTTTTCGATGTATTTCGTCAAGTTTATATAGTTTTATCGCCGCAAACAGCTTATTTTGCAAAAATCTAAATCGACAGACTTTTTGCGCATTGTTCCACCAGTAACCACACCAATTTTCAGAATTGTTCATTGTTTTTATATTAGATATAAAACGTCCTGAAGTGATGGGGTGTACAAACAATGGCACCAGTTATCAACGATTTCATGTTTTTACCGGCACCAGTGATCAGCGAAATTTCATGTAGTTACAAATTTAAGCATTTGTCACAAATTTATCATTAAATATTCATTTAGACACATCACACATCTATTGTTTATCATATCCGCCCAAAAGGCATGTGTGTTAGTCCGTACGAGCGCCTCTACATGCAGTCAAGTGTAGGCATTTGATATTTCATATAACAGACACATCTATTGGCATTATTAAATCCATTAAGGACGGCTTTCAAACATACCTATCGAGTATCGGTATGCATTAATTATTCATTTAAAATAATATTTTGTATTACCGCTTATATGTAAATAAATATATAATAATATAATAACACAAAACATGCTACTGTGTGAACAATATTGTAATTTCGAAACGTAAAATGTAATCAACATGTATCGATCATCACTTCGCCTCTGTAAGCAGTGAAGTTGCCAAATAACTTAAGTAGTGTTAAGTTCTAGCTACCGGTAACTAAAGAAGAAAACGAAAGCCGTAGTTGCTGGCTATATATGTTTCAAATCCACAAGGCATTAAGCACGGGTTACTGGTGTTATATGATGGAATGCATTTCAATGCTTAACTTCATTTCACAAGTAATGATCATTATTAAAATATGCGGGCTAAGAAGAATGGTCGAGACGAATGGCCCCCGCCCCTCTCCCCGTAAAGTTATCCAGGATTCAATTTAGTAAACCCAGTGAACACTTCCGTGCCCAATGATATGCGTTTTAAAGTTCAGACTCAGTCCCTACGCCCAAGAAATTATCGAATAATGTCATTAAGTAATTTATTGGTGTCTCTCTAACGCAAAATTACCGCGCATGAGGCCATAAAATAAATTGTTAGTGTCGGGCAACTGTCTCAAAAATTAAGGTAGGGCAGAGAAATGAAACATTTTGTCCGATATCCGGTTTTACCGGATGAAGAGTCCAATTCGACTTTAGTTTCGCAGTAATAACATCTTTACGGTAGCATATTGAATCTCCAAAATACAAATAAAGTAGATTACTGCATGTCCGTATTCATGGTATTGTTACAACATGTTTAAAGCTGCTACTTCACAGATGGTTCGACATAAGCAACACAATAATTTGTAATTTTTGATGACCATAAACGTTCCAAAAATTAAAAATACTCATAATGCCAGATCATAGTTAATCAAAACGAACCATTAACAAATATTTTTAATGCTTTTGTCAATTTACGTTCATTGGTAGGCCTACATTTCTTTATTACGGGACTATTTAGAAAAACATTACTTGCGGGGAATTGAACACGGGTCAATCTGCGTGAGGAGCGGGTGGTCTAACCCGGGTCAATCTGCGTGAGGAGCGGGTGGTCTAACCCGGGTCAGTCTGCGTGAGGAGCGGGTGGTCTAACCCGGGTCAGTCTGCGTGAGGAGCGGGTTGTCTAACCCGGGTCAATCTGCGTGAGGAGCGGGTGGTCTAACCCGGGTCAATCTGCGTGAGGAGCGGGTGGTCTAACCCGGGTCAATCTGCGTGAGGAGCGGGTGGTCTAACCCGGGTCAATCTGCGTGAGGAGCGGGTGGTCTAACCGCGCCGCTAAAGTTATTCGCACTTAGTTATACTTTCAATTTCCGACTTATGTTTTGTATACAATGGGACTCCGGAAGTGAAATTGATTGGCTGTTTGGACCACGTGGTGATTTCACAACTACATCATAAGAGTCCTATATAGTTGAAAGGCGCCTTGAGACGCTTTTGAAGTTGGTTTGAAATAATGCGTTGTAATTATTAAACCAGGGTGTTTGAAACTTTTGTTACTGTGCCAACATTGTTAGTTCAGTCAATTTTATTAAATAATATCTTGTTTTACTAGATTTGTTTATTAAATAATATCTTGTTTTACTAGATTTGAAACAATTATTTTCCTTTTTGTCATTTTCCGGATATGTGACGTAGCAGCTTTAATGCTAATCTGTAAATACCTCATCCAACGACAAATAATTACATATTGATAACCAATGCTCTTTAGCTATAATTTTGTTTTAAAAAAAAGATTGTAAAATAAACGCTTTTTCCGAAGTTTTATTTAAAGAATACTAATTGCGTACTGCTTCTCAACTCAATCAAGTCTTCAACACGTACAAGTACATGTTTATGGTCATGTGTTTTATTTGTACTGTTTCAAAATCGTTGTACTATTTATTATTTGATTACAGTCCAATAATCTAATCAAGTTGGAGTACGTTAAATGGTCAGGAAAAAATATTCGTTTATGGCAACTTAGAAGACGTTTATTTGCTTAAATTCAATGCAATAAATGCAGTAAGGTTATAAATACGAGTACACGCAAGTTTGAATAATTTTATTATACATGTATATAAATAGGTTATATAAGATTGTGTGTGTTGGGGGGGTGGAGGGGGGGGGGCACTGGGGCGGGTCTGTGTGTGTGGATGCGTGCGTGTATGTGTGTGTTGCGAAGACACACAAAATATCTACATTTTATATTTAGTAAAAGAACCAATTTGTACGCACGTACGGACGCACACACATGCCTCTGAGCGGAATATGATAAACAATAGATGTATGATGTGTCTAAATGAATATTTAATTATAAATTTGTGACAAATGCTTAAATTTGTAACTACATGAAATTTCGCTGATCCCAGGTAAAAACATAAAATCGCTGATAACTGATGCCATTTTTGTGTACACCTCATCACTTCAGGACGTTATATCTCAAATATAAAACAATGAACAATTCTAAAATTGGTGTGGTTACTGGTGGAACAATGCGCAAAAAGTCTGTCGATTTAGATGTTTGCAAAATAAGCTATTTGCGGCGATACAACGATATAAACTTGACAAAATACATCGAAAACACATAATGTTCGATTTTAACTCGCCTTTTCTTGGAAAATATAAGGTTCTGTAACTTGTATTTGCTGTGATGACTCTTTATTGCTTCTGACTACTTTATATAATATTATTTTTTTGAATATCAAAGCAAAAACGTATAAAAACCAGTATTTACAAGGTCAGAAACCAGTAAATCCAATTCCCATCGGGTCCCATTATAAAACGGCAAACTAACCAAGCATTTTTCTAGCATTTCCTTTATTTCAGATTGTGCAAGCCTGGTATCAATTTAAAGATAAATCTGTACTTTTTCAGAATTTGCAATAAAAAAGATATGTCATGTTACTTCTAAGAAAATGCATCTCACTTGAATGCAGGCACCGGTAGAAAACAGGGTTTCGGCAGTCATATTTCGACAAAAGCCCCATACCACAGTAAACACCCCCACCCCCCACCCCCACCCCCCACCCAAAAAAAAGTTCACCTTTCAAGTTAGCCTCCAATGAAATGCACCAAAATGATGCAGACACGCATAGGATAATAGAAATAACCACAAAAAGCATGTCTGAGATACCTAAATGACTTTTATGCCAGAAGAGGAGAGGAACTCTTTAGTAATAGGCACTACTTTCGAATGGACCATGGAGGGATACACAATGATTTACTGGTACCTAACCTACAAACCCACTGTCTGTTTTTTCGTCTTCGCTGGAAAGTGGTGCATTCGCTGAAAAGGTGCCGGTACTACGGTGTGCCATTTGTACAGCCAGTTAACGTGGTTCAATATTTGAACATTATTGTCTGGGTCAGTAGGGAAATGTTGATGTTGTTGATTATGCTTATTTGTCATAATAACTTAATTCTTGTTAATTATTTGTTAATATGTTAACGACCTGAGCGATATACCACGCATCCAAAATGTAGTTCCGAGAAGTGGACGGGACTAAAACATCATTGAACGTGACACAGGAGCATAACATTGTTTAATTTGGATGGGGCTAAACTGTTTTATCTGTCAGTGACATGATAGCACAAAAAGTGGGCGGAGCTATCGGTCAGTGGTATAATAACACTTTTTGCATTACAAACCGAATCAATACGACAAGACATCAAAATAATATGAGGCGTGTCTTGGGAAACCCTGGCTTAATGCATGTGTATAAAGTTTCGTCCCGGATTAACCTGTGCAGTCCGCACAGGCTAATCCGGGACGACACTTTCCGCATTTATTGTATTTTCTGTTTCAATGAAATATCTTCTAAACATAAATCCGCTGGACGCGGAAAGAGCCGTACCGGATCAGCCTGTATGCACTGCACAGGCGGATACGGGACGACAATTTACGCACATGCATTAAGGCTGGTTTTCCGATGACACGCCTCAATATGTAAAATTAAAACAAGTGTATTAGCACTTTAGCGTTTAACGTCATAGGATATTGTGTTCTATTTATAATACATGTACTTCCTTCGTATTTATCAACACACGCAGTTGTCTGCAATTACATGTTTAATTTAGCTTTTAATCAACATTTTCTACAATTAGCGATTTAACGTAGGGACAATGACATTGCCTTCATTTTAGACAAATGTGGGAACATCTATTTATATAACAGAAAGCAACATGATAACATTCACAACAACAAAATAAAAACAAAAAAACGCACAACAAATGACGATCACATTAAACAGAGGGTTACAGGGTTATCTACCTTAGCTTAATAACGTTTCAGATAAGTTTAAGGGGTGTGGAACGTTATGGTGCACATTTAAGGAAATTATATTTAGACAAACAAACTGAGAAACTAATGTTATGTTGAAACAAGTTATTATATTGTTAAATGCATAAATTTAAATCCTAAATGATCAAGTATTGATGTTACACTAATGGTTGGTGTTATATGACTCCAAGCATGCTAAAACTGGATAGGCGGCGTGTTCCACGTGTCAGATGTTTAAAACAATGTTAGAATGATTCAGTGGATTTGATATTTATTTTATGGGACCGAGTGCAGTTATTTCAATTTAATTCAATGTTCATAGCTATAAGCCCTCCGGCCCTCGCAAATTCATGTAACTGAACATAATCACCGTTTTCAATAGGTACACATATTCAAACAAATTACAAAGGTTATAATGGTACACCTATATATAATTATAAGCTACGTTGCAATAATGTGGTACTTTCAAAAGCAGAAAACAAGAGCATCGCAATCACTTTCTCATTAGGCGTAAAAAAAAATATGTTTGTTTCAGGTAATCCGACATACCCTAAAAAAAATGCCCCGACCCTAGAATATTTTATTGGGTTTGTCAGATTGATTTTTGGTTTATTTACCTTTTTCAATTATTAAAATGTGTTTTTAGATAAATAAGTGTTTTGTTTTGATAGTATCCACTTATAAACAATGTTTTAGGATATTAACAACCCCATAAAAATCATTAAAAAAAACATCACCAGATGTTTTTTAAAATGAACCCAATTCCTTTAAACATGCCATTCGCAAGCCCAACAGATGCATGTTGATTTGGTGAACGTGTACCTAATCTAGTTTAAAACCCAACAGCTTGCGCACATATCAATCATTTTGATAAAACATCTATTGCACTTGCCACAATAGATCAAACTTGAAATCATCTGGGACCGCATTCCAGAAACATCTTAATTAATATCTTACCTTAACCTTAAAAGCAACATTTCATTTAACTGTTTATGTTGTTTTTACAGTGCATTGTGCTAAGTGGTTTTTTATTATCACGTGTAGTATTATTTTTTGTATATACTAATATAAAAATATTCACAAATTTATAGGTAGTTTTCAAAATATCTCATTTTGAATTTTTTACTTAAGTGAAAATATGTTAAGATACACTTAAGATGTATCTGGAATATGGCCCCTGAAACATAAATATCCCCTAGGAATTTCAAAATATTTAACACAAATAAACATGTTGATTCTACCTTGATTTGTTCATTTGAAACACGCTCCATAAATTGCCTGATCATTTATGAGTAATGTCAAAATTAACCAAAAATGAATTTTCATAATTTGTAACAAGTATATTGACTAGTTTACGGCTTTTGGTAATCAAATGGATAAATGCAATGTAGTCAACTCGTATTAAGTAATTTAATTATGATTCTTATATTTAGTAGTCAACGTAAAATATCCTAGTCAGGAACAATTGTTATTCTTAGGATATCATTGAAACAAACAAAACAACAAACCAGATCGCATACACATGTTACATTATAGACGTTTTTTGACGAATGTCTAAACATGCAAACTACTCTTGCGATTTTATCCTATCAATGTACCTTGAAGGCATATGTTTAAAGGGACTTGTTCACATATTATATTTGCATTTTTGAAATATGCCATTAAATTTCTTAACTTGACAGATTTTATCATTGGAACAGCAACAAAAAGTTGCTTCCATCGGGTTTTGAACCTCAGACCCCCGGATTAAAAGGCGCTCGCCTTACTCACGAAATAAAAGCTTGCATATCACACACACATCACACACACACATCACACACACATCAAACACAGACATCACACAAACGTCACAAACAGACATCACAAACACATATCACACACACATCACACATACATCGCACATATATCGCGCATACATCGCAAACACATCGCACATACATCGCACATACATCACACACACATCACACACACATCGCAAGTACATTACAAACACATCACAAGCACATCACAAGCACACCACAAGCACATCACAAGCACACCACAAGCACACATCTCACACACACATCACACAAATGTCACACACACATCACACACACACATCACACACACACATCACACACACACATCACACACATATCACACACACATCACACCACACACACATCACATCACACACACATCACACACACATCACACACACACATCACACACACATCACACACACATCACACACACATCACACACACATCACACACACATCACACATACATCACACACACATCACACACACATCACACACACATCACACACACGTCACACACACGTCACACACACGTCACACACACGTCACACACACGTCACACACACATCACACACACGTCACACACACATCACACACACATCACACACACATCACACAAACATCGCAAGTACATTACAAACACATCACAAGCACATCACAAGCACATCACAAGCACACCACAACCACATCACAAGCACATCACAAGCACACCACAAGCACACCACAAGCACACCACAAGCACATCACAAGCACATCACAAGCACATCACAAGCACATCACAAGCACACCACAAGCACATCACAAGCACATCACAAACACATCATAAGCACACCACAAGCACATCACAAGCACACCACAAGCACACCACAAGCACACCACAAGCACACCACAAGCACACCACAAGCACACCACAAGCACATCACAAGCACACCACAAGCACATCACAAGCACACCACAAGCACATCACAAGCACACCACAAGCACATCACAAGCACATCACAAGCACATCACAAGCACATCACAAGCACATCACAAGCACACCACAAGCACACCACAAGCACACCACAAGCACATCACAAGCACATCACAAGCACATCACAAGCACATCACAAGCACATCACAAGCACATCTCAAGCACATCACAAGCACATCACAAGCACACCACAAACACATCACTAGCACATCACAAGCACATCACAAGCACACCACAAGCACATCACAAGCACATCACAAACACATCATACACACATCACACACATCACAATTACATCACATCACAAGCACATCCGCACATCATACAAACACATCAAACACACACATCACAAACACATCACACACACATCACACAAACATCACACACACATCACAAACACATCAGAAAATATCTCAAACACATCATACACAACTCACACACACATCACACACACATCACACACACATCACAAGAACATCACACACATCACAAGCACATAACAAAAACATCACAAGCACATCATAAGCACATCACAAACAGATCACAAACACATCACAAGCTCATCACAAGCACATAACAAACACATCACAAACATTTCACAAGCAGATCACACACACATCACGCACACATCACAAGATGTAATGAGAATATTAATCCGAAACCAATAGCCGGGTTGGAGTTTAAATTGTTCGTGACAAAACTCAGAAACGTTTTATTATTCATGATGGATTTGATCAAAATAGCCCGGAGAACGCTCATCAAGCCATATTTTACACGACCTTACATATTCAAATTAAAATGTAACTAGAAAAGAAAAAAAAATATTTAAAGATAAGGTCAATAAATGTATGGTTGCTTTTCATCCGCTTTATATTGACCGTTCAATGGCGTTAACCCCAGTTTTAGTTACTGTTGTATTAATGTCTGTGTTCGTGCAGTCCATGTGTATTGTGTTTGTTTGTTTGGATTTTTCGCCGTTATTAACAGTATTTCAGCCATATCACGGCGGTCAGTTAACCTACTCACACTTTTCCTGGTCTAGCTTAGCCGAACTAAGCGGCTTACCAGCACTAAGTGCACATACTTCTGCCAGTAACTGAAAACTGCCCTACTTGAATCAGAGGTAGGGGGAGAATGGCCGTAGAAATTATTTCATGACCAATCCCCACACAAGTTATGTGGCCGGGCCCCCGAACTCACGATCCCCAGATTGACAGTCCAGCGCTCTACCAACTGAGACAGCCGGGCCCGTATGTATAATGTGATGCAGAGTCAAGTTGTTATTTATGTTCAACGATCTCAATAATAACAAGCTTTAATTTAACAATACGCTTTATCTATCCAATGAATATAAATATTATATATTTAATGTTAAATGCGATTTAAACGTTTTTTAATTTCATGAATATTTTTCATTTTCACATATTTTGCTGTCTTCATTCATGCCTAATACAATGAAATGATTCAACATATATGCGTCACGGAATTAGATTTTGTGAAAAATGCATGTGAATGAAAGTAAATTGATATATTTAATTGAAATAAAACTGTGTACACAGTATTATTTACACAAAATGAACATTCATACAGCTAGCAAGTACTTAGCTATGCAAGTCCATTATTCAGTATATGGTTAGCCAATTTCAGTGTCAAAACAAACTTCACAAATAGACAATACACAATACAACACAAAACATACTGAATTAGTTTGAATATCTAAAAACTAGTGGATAATAATTGTTCACTCAATAGTTATGAGTTATTCTAAAATGATACTCGCTAATTTTTCCTACAGACAAATATTAAAATTATCGTTGTCGTTTCGATGCGTGGCTATTAAAACAACTATGGCTAACGCCCTCGTGGTTTAATTCCTGCGCATCAGAACTCCAAATCGTTGGCCGATAAACAACGATATATCGAAAATTATTTCTCAATTATCTGTCAAGACAATTCTCATTTTCGTAAGATTTAAATCACATCCACTGGTGCGTATAGTAATACGCAGAAAAGAACAACCGAAACGTCTTTAAAGAAGTTCGTTTCTTTATTTTTTCTATTTTAGTGGTTACTTTGCTGACTAACAACGAAATGATGAGGGCACCATCAATATTATCAACTGCCACCGTAGAGGGTGGGGCCAGTCCTTCCAATCCACACATCGAAGTTAAATTTCTTAACAAGGCACAGCAAACAACACATTATGTGCAGAAAAATAAAACGAAGGTTTTATACCTCGATGACATTCCACTGGAAATGGGGTTCCAGCCTTTCAAAGACGTAGAATTCCCGCACGTTGATACCGACGTACTAAGGATACCACACAACATCCACCAAATATGGATACGTTACCATAGCAACACTAAAACCGATATGGAAGTACCAACAAAGTTTATGCAATACATGAAGACATTTCCTAAGTGGAATCCAAGATGGAGATATTACTTCTGGACCCACATGACATCTAGAGAGCTACTTGTTGAAAAATACCCACGTCTGTTGTATTTCTATGACCACGCCGCGGAGCCGGTCAAGAAGTCAGATCTCATGCGGTACGTGGTGGTGTACGAGTTCGGAGGCCTCTACGCTGATTTAGACACATCTTGTCTACGGTCCCTGGATATTGTGACAACCAAATACACATGCATCGTTCTACCCGAGCCATTTGAAGACGGTATAATTTGGGAAAATAGTCCGTACCGAATACCTAACGGTGTGTTTTTCTGTCGTGCAAAACATCCATTCCTGAAGCAAGTTCTCCGGACAATAGCTGAACAAATCGATCCCGTAACTGGACCAATGGTTGGCCCAACGTTTTTCACGACCCAGTACAGACGTTACATCAACGTTAGCGACAATGACATCTACAGGGTTGACATCACCGGGGATACTAGTAGTCCCTATTTTTACAAAGGAGAACTGCCGGAAACGCATTACGACGCCATCTACATACCGAACACGCGGTACTTTCTAGACCAACCCCATCCTTGGCTGCGAGACCACGTCAAAAGTATATGTGATAATCAGACAACAGGACCGCATGTCTTAAAGAGAATGTGTGTGGACTACAGGAGACGAGGCTTTGATCGAACACCTGGGAGCTATACTTTCCTGCAGCATGCATATACATATTCATTTTATCCAAAACCAAATACATTCCTGTCAATAAGATCATTCCTAAAGTTGTAAATTTTACGTAAATAAAGCAAAACTGTTTTATGTATACACTAAAATGTGCAGTTTTGTTAAGAACTATAACGTAAATTTTATTTAATGAAATCTAATGTTTTTAGAAGAAGATTAAGTATGAAAAAATTTCATAATTGATAATGATTAGTTACAACTTATGTTCAGACGTGTAAAAACCTGAAGAGCCAGTGTCTTGATAGCATCCGTTCGGATACCATTTTGTGTTAGATTTAGGTTTAACTCGAAACGAATTTGCTTTGCATTTGGGATACTGAATAAACAACGTGCCTTATTTTCGCGTAAAACAATTGTCATTTCGTTTGGCCATGCTCAGGGCTTAAACTTATTAAAGGCAATAGCGTATTATGAATTAAACTAAAAATAAAACAAAAACGATATTAAAAAACCCACAAGATAGTGCATTATTAGCGAAAGGCCTATAAACATTTCCATAAAATAAATTGTACAGTATATGAACAGTTTGAAATTCAGTATATTCATTACTTTTTCAACACTAAGGCGTAAAAAATATGTTTGTTTCAGGTAACATGCCCAAAATAATAAGGGTAGGTAGGTCGGAATTTGTTGTTTTTTGTTGTTTTTTTTGGAAATGGTCAACTTAAAGATTCTTCAACTGAATAAATGTTCAAAACATATCAGTAACATCTTTAAACATTGTTTATAAGTGGATACTATCAAAACAAAACACTTATTTATCCAAAACACATTTAATTATTGAAAAAGGAATATAAAACATAAATCAATCTGACAAACCCAATAAAATGTTCTAGGGTCGGGCCTTTTTTTTAGGGTAGGTCGGGTTACCTTGAAACAAACATATTTGTTTACGCCTAAGAAACCAGCCGAGGGTCCTCGTGTTTTATGTAGAATATCATGCAACTTACCGAAAGTTAACTTCGGCATGTAGTGTTCATAAACAGTTTGCGTTGAAGGTCGTGTTTTTTGTTTAGTCGGTTTAAGTTGATAAAGTTATTTAGTTGATACTGAGGGGACAAACCATTCACTGAAAATATGTAGAATCGATGTTTGAGGGGACACACCATTCACTGAAAATATGTAGAATCGATGTTTGAGAGACACAACATTCACTGAAAATATGTAGAATCGATGTTTGAGGGGACAAACCATTCACTGAAAATACGTAGAATCGATGTTTGAGGGGACAAACCATTCACTGAAAATATGTAGAATCGATGTTTGAGGGGACAAACCATTCACTGAAAATACGTAGAATCGATGTTTGAGGGGACAAACCATTCACTGAAAATATGTAGAATCGATGTTTGAGGGGACAAACCATTCACTGAAAATACGTAGAATCGATGTTTGAGGGGACAAACCATTCACTGAAAATATGTAGAATCGATGTTTGAGGGGACAAACCATTCACTGAAAATATGTAGAATCGATGTTTGAGGGGACAAACCATTCACTGAAAATACGTAGAATCGATGTTTGAGGGGACAAACCATTCACTGAAAATACGTAGAATCGATGTTTGAGGGAACAAACCATTCACTGAAAATACGTAGAATCGATGTTTGAGGGGACAAACCATTCACTGAAAATACGTAGAATCGATGTTTGAGGGGACAAACCATTCACTGAAAATACGTAGAATCGATGTTTGAGGGGACAAACCATTCACTGAAAATATGTAGAATCGATGTTTTTGCGCATAATGAAAGATAGAATGACTAGTACAATTTAATTAAGAAATAATTTTCGATTTAGAGTTGCTTACCGGCTAATAAACAACGATTTGGCCTTTTGATACGTATGAATCAAAAAACGCGGGCGTTAGACCAAGCGTTTTAATATACCGCTTTTGAACGACAAATCGTTGTTTATTAGCCGATTAACAACGATATTGCGAAAATTAGTTCGATTTGAACATGACCTGGCCATATTTTCTGCAATTTCAATGCAAACTATATTTTTCGAGTTATTTATTGGTAGGTTAACAACGGTGAATTTTGTTGTTGTTTTTTTCTATAGAAAACTCTGCGCGTGTCATGTTTAACACAATGGCACGCCGATTTTCTAAAAAGTCGACAAGCAAAAGCATAATTATAATTAACAATTTAATAACAAATAATATATTTATAAAAAGCCAATCGAATCGGTTGTTATCGTTTGGTTACGATATTTGAATCGGGTCATATGCTTTCGAACGAATCGTAGCAGCTCTTAGTGGTAAACTTGTAAAATTGTATTTGTTCCAGTGGTTTTCAATTTGAATTAATTCGATTACCACACACTGACGCCGACACATGTCACAACTGGACGTGCAACCATTCATTCGCAGACACAAAATAAAAACGCACTATTTAACGTCACAGAGTCAAGTTTACATCCGCTTAAAGGAAGGAAGATTCAATACGTCGACGATATTCCACTGGAAACAGGGTTCCAGCCTCTCATTGACGTAGAATTCCCGCACGTTCAGACTGACGTATCAAGGATACCACGCAACACCACCAAATATGGATACATTACCATAGCAACACTGAAAACGATATGGAGGTACCTGAACAGTTTGAACAATACATGAAGAAATTTCCTAAGTGGAATCCAAGCTGGAACTTTTTTCAACTCAAATATTATTTGCGGACAAGTTTAATGTGTCTTTCACAACGTATTCGGTTTTATTAATTATTTCGTTGACATGGTCCATTTGTAATGTCCTGTTGCATGGTTTCAAAGATAAACGGTAATGTCATTCTGACCGTGCAATTATTACCTAAGTAATTAGCGCATTTCTCTTGATTGGGATTTAATGAGCAAGCAAACACATGTTGCCACTAAAATTAAGGCACAATAGATGTGTCACTGTACACCCATGGGCACTTCTAACTTTTAAGCCCGAATTTCTCCAAATTTTTCAAGAACACAAAATAATGTATTAGACTTCGAAGTATTTAATTTCTTTATTGAGAAATTTCATATTAATATTAAACTTAACAAAAATAAAACATTATATCAAAACAAAAATTCGCAAAAATGCGATAACGAAATAAAGTCCATTTCACTGTTAGGAATTAATAGCATATATTTTCGTTATTTTCTTTTATTTTGATTTAAATTCGTTAATAATAATTATTTAATCAATTTCAATCTAAATAAAGAGAAAATTGATCTTATCATAATTACTCCATATCTTAGTACGTGAAGTGCGGCCTCTGGCATACCAGTGACACGCACTCGTCCTGTATAGTGCACAGTAACCCTTTCTAGGTTTTGCCACTAATATTTTAAACTCCTCCCATATTATTGATAACGGATAAATTTACATTCATCAAATATCACAAACAAATTAGAAGTTTACTCCTTGCTTCTTTGTGTAACACAGCTTAAACGTTAAACGTTATAAAAGCGGATAATATTGAGCGCGTCCATCGAACATTTTGCAAAAGACTTTTGAATGTAAAAATGTCAACAAATTCATTATCGCTCTATGCCGAAGTTGGTCAATTCCCTGTTTATATAGACAGATATGTAAGGATCGTTAAATACTTTTTGAAACTATATACCGTTAAACAAAAAATTGTATTCTTAAACATGTTGCTTTATGATAGAGATTAGAAATCGATCGTAAAAATCAAACTGTAAATTGGTCATCGAAAGTACGTGACATTCTAAACCAAACCTGTTTTACCGATGTATGGCTATTTCTTGAGTCAGTGGATGTCGATCAACTTATCCCACTTCTTAAAAATCGATTATGAGACCAGTACATCACAAACTGGCATAATAGAGCCTCAGCATGTAGTTCAATGGTTTTATTTAAAGAACTAAAACCAAAAATCTTCGTATCTTGATATTGTTGAAAATAAAAAACATAGGGATATACTCGCTAAATTGCGTTTGTCATCGCACAAATTAGTTATTGAGACAGGAAGATGTCAGAACATAGACAGAGATCAACGTAAATGTGTTGCATGCAATCTTAATGACATCGAAGATGAATACCACTTTGCATCAAAATATCCATACTACTCAGAGTGCAGAAAAAAACTTTTTCCAAAATATTATAGGTCCCGGCCAAATATGTACAAGTTTATCGAGCTTTTAAATAGTACAATCAAAATAGGTCTAAGAAAACTAGCCATTTTTTGTTTAAAATGCTTTAAAATAAGCGGACAGTCATATATATGCAGGATAAATTGATTACTTTTAACACAAAAATAAAACAAATATATGATATATTATTATATTGTTATTGTTCAAATATTTATATGATGTTGTCATTTTGATAATGCAAATGTTAACCTTCATCCATGTGGCACACTCACGAAAAGCATGTATACTTCAAGCATGTATACTTCATGTTTGTGTACTTGTTATTGAACTGATGTATATGTTTGTATTACAAACGCATGTATTTTATATACTCATGTTAATGACGATGAGCTGTTCTGTTCTGTTAATCACGTGATATCCAAGCACAATGACTGGATAATATTGCAGATTAATTTGCACATGATTGATATTTTTGAAACATCTATTCTTCATTTTTGAATGGCGTTATGCATTAAAGAACTGATGTTAAATGTTTTTCGGGTTGAAATGTCGTTGTTTAACACGTTGATTATAAACTGCATTGATTTTTTTTTACATACACCACGATTTTCTCGTCTAATTAGTAGTTTTGACACCCACGAGCACGAGGAAATATAAATGATCACTGAACCGTTCAATTGTGTTATACCTGTACTGGAAATTGTGTATTATGGGGCTGTGCAATATTTGAAATCGATGCGATTTGTCATTTCTGAGAAAACCGCAATCAAAAAAGGTCTAGTTGGAAGTGCCCATAGGTGTACAAATGTACATATTATTGCATGAGTTCGTAACTACCATTTCAGAAATAAAAACGAGGACCTGTCAAAGTGGATTCCGTTGTTCTTCGCACCTCGCACATGAACAAAGATTATAAAACAAATACTTCTCCTGATTTGGGGAAAGACATCGCGGTGGCACCAACGGAGTAACCGTGTTATCGCTGTTGTAAATCACTATGTTATGTTTTGTTTATGAAATACTCTTCGATCAAGCGTTGTTTATCAGCTAATAAACAATAAATATATTTATTTAATATACTCGCATCAGAATGACAAATCGTTGCCAGGCGAGAATACAGGATATTGATTTTGAGGGGGCGAAACTATTCACTAACTGAAAAAGGCTGCCGAAAAACGCTGATTTTGGTCACTATATACTTGAAAATATCAATATCGGAAAGGTGTGATATCAATAAAGAGATTCGAACGTACCAAAGATTGGGTTTGATAATTACAATAAATTGATTGAAAACACTTTAATGCAACGAAAGGCATGTTTAAAGCCATCATGTGGTTAAAAATCGAATGTTTGACAATGTTAGAGGTGGCGTACGCCGCTTCCGTCCCTCTGAATACGCCTATGATTGTTACGGTTAATCGAAGAATATTTCCATTTTATATGATCTGACAAATATTTTTGGAATTACAATGGAAACTACATTTTACTATTAACCGCCTATCTTTCCGCGCGAACGTTCAAACGTCAATCGGTGTAACAAATTCATAGCGAAGTCACTGACATTGATAAAAACACAACAAATGACGTCCAATCGTCACTACTTTTTGTGTTGTTTATGGTTAGTTTTACAATGGAAATCTATTACTTTTGACATTGTATACGTGATAAAACAAAGTTTCAAAGCAATAGTTACCGTAACATTCAGAACATAAAGGTTATGAAATGAAAAAAAAAAAAACTGGTCGAACAACCGGAAGTGCTTTGTTATATTCTTTCAAATATATCGTTTTGCAGATACATTCTCAATGCTAAAATATAAAGCCGGCACTAGTTGTTTTCTTCAAAAAGGCTTCGTGGCCAATTTAGTGGGTAGCCTTGTAGTAATGTATTATGTCCCTTTAAAGCGATTTAATATAATCTAACTAGATATTCGTCATAGTTCGAAACTGGTCGCGACGGTACTTTCATAGGTATTTACATGCATTTGAGCGAAAATCTTGCTCTCTCATAAGTAACATAATAAATAAATCATACAGTTATTAACCTGTCAGATTCAATTGCATTAGCTTAGAACATATTTAAGTAAGCTCTGAATGTTACGGCTACCATTGGTTAGTAACTTTATTACTAAATTACAAGCAATAAGCACTATAAGCATTGCCATTCCGTGCATTCCTTTCATACCGTGCCATGTACTACTTGTGATACTGCTGACCTATTATTACATCATTGCATGGTAAGCATATGCTTTTCGTTATATCACTATATTATCTCGATGCTTCGTGGAAAAAGCTGTTCGTTTCTGTTGATAAACACTGCCACAAACGTGGCGACAACAAACGCTTGTAGAGGTGGCGGAAATCAATAGTCAGTTTACGTATCTAGATATTGTAACGTATTCTGGATTATACACAGTTCAAAGTAACAAAACAATGAATTAATTAACTATTGCCTACATATGGTGTTTCCATTACGCCCTAATTCAATGAAGAGTTATCGCAGATTTTCGTTGTTGTGGAAAATTAACGTCTGATCTACAATAACTTAAGAATCTGAATAAACCAACGAAACAATCATATCAAGAAGAACATAAAAATATCTACAAAAATATGTTACACACAAACTCTTCACACAAGTCACTCCTGCTGCGATGCTCTGGGCCCATATTCACAAAGCTCCTTATGGAAAACTTAAGATAATTTCTTAAATCCAATTCCTTAAGTCTGTTTCATGTATTGTTTCATGTATTGGTCTTTCGACCTTAAAATTATTTAAACAAGCAAATATTGCGTAGATGTTTAGTATTTTACCTTGTTAAAAACATAAATCATGGGATTTCACTTTTACAATTTGATCTGAAATTTTCACTTTAGTCCAACTTAAGTTAAGATTACCATTAGGAGCTTTAGTCCAACTTAAGTTAAAGTTACCATTAGGAGCTTTTTCACTTTAGTCCAACTTAAGTTAAAGTTACCATTGGAGCTTTAGTCCAACTTAAGTTAAAGTTACCATTAGGAGCTTTCTGAATACCAGCCCTGGTCACCGACGTCAAAAGTTGCACATCCAAATATTTATGAAAAATTATGAATATTTAATAATCTCAAATATTTTATATAAAATATTTTTTAACATGTATTTAATTACAATATACGTGTTTGTAACAGTAGAATTGTTTCTGTGTGCTTTTTGAATAAACACTTAAAGGGACTGTGTCAACGAAAAATTGACGTTTTTTTGCACTTTAAATGATATTATATGATAGAAATGAGCTATACTAAGCCATTTGCATTACATAAATAATAAATATCATGATACACACTGAGATATTTGACATCAACAGAAAGAAACACGCTTGAAAAAATTAAAACCCCAAGTGGTTATCGAACTCACGACTTAGGAGCCATATGAAGAAATAACAATAGACAGCGCTTTAACCAACTGCGCTGTTCTGCTTGGTAATGAATCGTGTGTAAACTATGGTTATACATAATACTCACGACTGCGCTGTTCTGCTTGGTAATGAATCGTGTGTAAACTATGGTTATACATAATACTAAAGACTGCACTGTTCTGCTTGGTAATGAATCGTGTGTCAACTATGGTTATACATAATACTCACGACTGCGCTGTTCTGCTTGGTAATGAATCGTGTGTCAACTATGGTAATACATAATACTCAAGACTGCGCTGTTCTGCTTGGTAATGAATCGTGTGTCAACTATGGTTATACATAATACTCAAGACTGCGCTGTTCTGCTTGGTAATGAATCGTGTGTCAACTATGGTTATACATAATACTCAAGACTGCGCTGTTCTGCTTGGTAATGAATCGTGTGTAAACTATGGTTATACATAATACTCAATACTGCGCTGTTCTGCTTGGTAATGAATCGTGTGTCAACTATGGTTATACATAACACTCAAGACTGCGCTGTTCTGCTTGGTAATGAATCGTGTGTAAACTATGGTTATACATAATACTCAAGACTGACGTCAAAATGTTAACATAAAAAGGGCCAAACAAAAATCACCCTTATTGTAAATTGATATTTATCTCGGAATGCGTACACGCTTTTCCCATTACATATACTCTGTTTTAACTGTCATTATGCGCCAGTATAAATATCTTAATTTCAGATATTTTTTAAGAAAATGCCCCCTTGGGGCCCTTTTCCATGCCATAGTCCCTAAATATAGCACTAAATATAGCACGACTGAACTGAAACAAAAGATAGTAAAAGTAACAATCAGTTGGAGAAATTCTGCTCATTTCCAGCAAAATAATATTGATGTAAAAACCCAAAGCGTTGATCACCTTTCTTTATATATCTATTGTATGTATTTAACCGCCATTTAAAGAACCATAATTATTAAGAAATAAAATAGTCCGCAAATTATTTACTCTTAACGTTTGCTCCAGCAAATGCTGGTTGTTCTATTGTGCGGATCTGTTGGCAAGACCACTGGAATATTTCCTAGAAGATCGCAATCAATATCGTCGTGTTGCTTTAGCCATTGAATAATTTCCGTCTCATCTGCAGACTGATATGATATTTGGCATAGATTTAATCTGCATTTCACACTGACATCCCTCGCTGTTGACCATTCCACCATCAATTTTACAGATCGTGCTGAAATCATTACAGCATCGTAGCCTACGTTTCGGATGGATTCAGGTAGGTGATCGTGCAACTGAGTATCCGCTAGGTTAGTATTTGATAAGGTAAAGTTGTGCAGATTTGCAATCTTTGGAAGGGTTTTGCAAAGAAGTTCAACTGATTGACAGCCCGAAATATCAAGAAATCTGATGTAACTACCAGTGGCTGACATCGACGTCAAGACGCTGTCTTCTGTGAGGAGTGTGACATGCTGTAGGTTGCATACCACCATACTGCTGCAATCGATATCAGTAATGTCGACCTCACTCCAACATTCAAAGTACTTGAGTTTATGCTGCTGTAGATCAAACTTACCTTTAGTTCTAAGTATCAGATACGCCAGCGTTTGCCTGGACTGAATAAGTAATTCATTCACACGCTTTTCATTAACGGGCGAGTCGCTGGACATTGTTTCAAGGCTTACAAGTTGTGATATATTCATGTCTATGAGTGCTTTCTTGTTTGCTTTACTATCGGGATCAAAACATTCAGTGACATGAGTTAATGCCAAAGGCAAGCACGGATGCTTATTGACCGACCCTTCGTAGAAGCCGTCTAATACAATCCTCTGTGCTTCCAAAATATGCGTTTCATTCGGGAATTTAAAAGAAAATGCGTCACTATGCGCATTCTGCAGTTTGCTTTCAGTGTCGCGTGTTATGACATCCATGATGTGCTTTGACATTCTTTCAGCCGCTGGCGGACACATTCCACATGTAAAGATGAATAACTGACCAATGTCTAGAATGGATGTACAGTCACAATACGCTAGCTGTATCGCATTAAGGAATGCGTCAATTTCCTTCTGATTCATGGATATATATAACGATGCAAGAAATTCCTGGAATGTTTTATGCACGAACATGTATGGAATGCGCTTACTTGAGCTAAGTGCCAATGATTTTCTCTTTGTTATTATCCCTGTATGGAGTAAGAAGTCAAGTTCCTTTTTCGTCATGTGTTCCAGAATTATTTTCTCTCCAAAGATTATCGATGTTTCTTTCTTTGCGCCTGTTAGTGTTTTAAATGCAAGTCTACTTGCGGAGCAAACCAGAGACAAATTATCATGCAAATATTCATTTGATTCCGTTTGTAAAATCTCAGGTATTTCTTCACTTGTTTTTTCCTCATCGTCAAATTCTTCCAGCTGAAGTTTCTTCAATCCCTTAGCTATGTGCATATCTAGCATATTGCTGTACACAGCACACAGCGATCCTTCCACTACACCTCCAGAGTAAAATTGATGGACTAATTGCACACAATTAGCTGGTATTTCGATGAGATTATCTAACCTATTTACTCTCACAATGGTCCAAAGGTCGCTTGTTTTGTCTTGTTTTTCCTTATTCGAACTACCATCGATTTCGGCCAAAACACTCATCACATTTCTTGCCAACGTTTTGTAGTGTGAAACGCCAGAAACGTCGAATATGCGTGTTAAAGTATCACTTATATGGAGATTGGTAAATTTCCAGGGTCGTGCGGTTATAATGTTGGTAATGTTTGCTCGCTGTAAATACAACGGCATGGTTCGGTCTTTACGGCACTTGCACGTAGAGTCAGTTGGGGGAGGGAAGGGAATTTGCGGGTGGTACCATTCGTCTGCGGCATCTGTTAGGACAATACATTTATGTTCCCAGACACTGTTATCCCAGTCTAGTTCGTTGCGTCTCACTTCCTCCTCGACCATCCTACTGACGCTACACTTGGATCCACTGTAATCCCCTAATGACACAAAGAACAGAAAATCATAATCTCGCAAAGTATCAAGATCGCCAAACTTTATATGTGTTTTTCCTTTTGACGAATCCTTAATTTTAGTGACAGTGGCAGCCTTTAACGAATGAGCTTTACACCAGTCAAGAGCGAGTTTTGTGCAAAATGTCGTTTTTCCACAACCCGGTTCTCCCTGGATATAAATTGTATTGACAGGTTTGCCATCACGAAACAATAAATCCTTGTAGCTACTGAACGCTGTTTTAACCGTTGTAGTCTGGTCAGGGTCACTTCTATGCATCCAGTCTTTCTGACCTCTCTTCAGCTCCTTTATGGACGGGGGCACGTAGATCCGTTCTAAAGGTACATCTCTGTCAGCATTCAGCATCGAAATCGGCGCGACACACACGACCCAATACTGTTCGATTAACCATGCCTGTATTTCTGCAATTGAAATTGTAATGGATGGATAAGAAATAACAAGTCTAAAATTCCAAATTTAATGAGTTTAACTTTAATTGATTGATAACCTTCACATTTTATAAAGAATTGCTTGGTTTAATGTGGCGTTTTATTTTAAAACATTCATTACATTGTGACAATAATTGAACACGTTGCTATAACAGTTACAGTTACTGGTAGTAGGTAAACTATTCATCAAATATAACACACTAATGTAATTTCTACTCTTATTATGGAATTAATGTTATCGTGTCATTCTAAACTGCAATGGAAAAAAAACCTACTGCATAATGGACTATCTCTAGCAAAATTGTCCGGTGGTGGCCTCTCATCTGATGTGGTGTCGATCCCTGACTTTGCTGAATGCCCGTTATCTTCAATGCTCCTCGTAGCGATGTTGGGTTCTGTAGGCCTTGTACGGGCGTATATTACTTCGATCTCACCACAGAGAGCTCGTGAATTACATTGACCTAGTTCTTGAATTGCAGCTGCGCCTCTATTTTCTAACTTACTTTTAATATCTTCACCTGCCTTTTTTATCTCAGCAAGTTGTTGATCTCCAGCTTGAATGATTTTTGCAGTTTCGTTTTCTCCGACACTTCTTAAAACATTTTCCATGGCCTTTACAAGTGTATCCTTTTCACGATTTAGCATTACTTTTATCTCTTCTGTCAAATGTTCTTTGATGTGTTCAAATGTAGTAGCGACATCTTCATCTGTAATAACTAGTGTCCCGTTCTTCAGCTGCAGTATAATTTATATTTATACATTTTAAGTACATCCCATTTGGAAATAATACGGAAGTATTTATTATATGTTAAATCTTCCGACGCGATATGTTGGTCAGGCAAACTGTGTTGATTCTAGTAGATTGTTGAGTGGTACTTTCTGCCGACATGAAACAATCCATGTTGCATCTTGAAATTACCATGATAAAATGTAAAATCGTCAGCCATGATTGTCAATGCATATCAAACCTGATTAAGCTTGTCTACTGTCTGCTTTGAAGCTGCCTGGTGGTCCACGTGTTTGAGGCTCTGCAACAGCGATACTAAGGCGTCGATAGCAGTGGCAGTTTCCTGGGAACTCAATGACATTGCTGGAGCATGCCTTACTGATCGCCCCACATCTATGGCCTGCAAGAAAGAATGTATATATTAATTGTAAATCCTTGTCTTTTCGTATTGTAAGTACAACCTGAACAATACCCTTTGCAATTTTCATACAACGTATGCACCTCGTGGTTCAAAAAGCATGATTTCACTAAGAATCCACACTTTTCTCTCGAGCAACCAGATTTTCACCAGGTGTGTTAAGCAGAACCGGTTATAACTAGTATCAATAGACAGATGGTGTCGTACAATGAGTGAAGTACAACGTGATTTCTTGGGTTTGGATATGTACATGGTGCCATGCTTTTTGCACTTTAATGACGCATATACACTTTTTGTAAAACAAGATCTCGATAGTTGTCCGGAAAGTTCGTAGACTGGTGTTGTAAAATGAAACATAATAATCTGAAAACAATTTCTCTTTGTGTACTTGCAGAAACATATATATGTAACATGATACATCGTGCATTTTGATTATATTTTACCGCTAAATATCCTTCATTTACATAGTTTGGGCAGCACAACTACTGAAGTACGAAGTAATTCGAATTGTTCTAACATTTTTCAGTATTAAATCAATTTTTAAACATTTCTTAAAGGGAATATGTCATCGAAAAGGGCCTTAAGGGGGCAATTTCTTTTTTAAAGATCTGAAATTAAGACATTAATACTGGCATATAATGACGGTTAAAAAAAGGTTTATATAATGGGGAAAGAGTGTACGCATTCTGAGATCAAATAAATTGATAACCACCAGGGTTCGAACCCGGGACCCCCGGATTAAAAGGCTATCGCTTTAACCACTCAGCCATTCCGACTTCTATATTTCATCCTACATTATTTACTTTAGTGTTCCGCGTGATGTCAACAGTTTAAACGAAAACAACAGAAACACTCCAAATTATTCCTTCGTTTAGCGTTACAAACGCTTTATAATTTTATCAATTTCAACTGGTGATTACACATAAACGAAACGGTCTTTACAGTATATTTCTAGGTTCGCAGTGCTATGTTGCTCCCTTGCTCCTCACTGTTGTTTTATTTTGGGAATCGGTGACAGAAAAATGAAAAATTGTCAATTGGTCAATATGTGAACAGGTCCCTTTAAAGTTTTCAAACTCTTTTGCTAATTTGTTTTTATGAAAAACATTGTATATCAGTGTGTATTGTATGATTATGTAATGCAAATGTCTTAGAATAGCGCATTTCTATCATAACATATCATGTAAAGTGCAACAGGAAGCCAGTTTTTCGTTGACATAGTCCCTTAAATGTGTTATTTCCACTCGAATCTGCATAATTTTAACGCAACATCATCATTAAATTATATTTTAAACGTGTACGAAATCTAAACGTTTTATGAAGTAAAAACAAAAACAAAAAACACATACGCTTGAGAGTATCTTTAAAGGAGTGTGTATCGCCAGTGAACAAACATGAGTCCGACGTTTGACGTTCGCACCGAGCAGTGCAGTGTTATCAGGTTTGGGTAAATCGCGGAATAAATGCTACGGACACATGAATGTGTTGATTTGAAACGCGATACTCGATAGTACGATAATGAAAACGCGAAATCACAATACTACGACAATGAAAACGCGACAATACGATGATGATAACGCGATACTACGATAACGACCACGCGATAATACGATAGTACGATGATGGTAAATGCGATATTCTATCGTGTTTTTCACCATCGTATTGTCGCGTTTTCACCATCGTAATGTCGTAATATCGCGTTTTCCTAATCGCAGTATCGTTATGTCGCGTTATTATCATCGTACTGTCGCGTTATCACCATCGTACTGTCGCGTTATCAATTGTCAGTTTCAGAAATACTATTTAAATAATCATTTGGAGAAAATTCGGTTGAACTAAATGTGCATCAATTATATGCATCTTTATCACTTCGATTGCACTAATTACAGTACCTTTTTGCACACATTTTCCTTTAGCGACAAATCATCTCTAAAATACGTTTGAAAGTATTCGCAGTTGTATATGACGTTGACAATGCCGTTGAAGTCGGTATTCTCGGCTCTATAAACGTCATTGTACCCATCTGGTGGAAGATAACATTTTGCAATCTGCCACGGCTCCATACACCATTGAGAGGCATCCGTATTTTTCCAGTTTGGTCCGTCAAAGCTGTGTGCTAGTGAACGATTGCGAAATCTGTGTTGAGCAAGAATGTGCTTGCAAATAGCATCGCACAGTTTACTTCTGGGACATTCGCGTGGTTTGTTCGTCTCGTGAAAAGTGCATTTAGTCTTTTTGGGAAACTTAAAAGAGCACCATTTATTTTTAGGGTCACATGGCACGACATTTGGAGTCTGACACTGATTACAGACATCGCTCTCCGGTATACCATGTTGTCGATCTATCTGTTTACGGATGTTATCATAACATGTCTGAGTTATCTCCCGCACAACGTCGAGCAGGCAGTCACGTGTCATTTTCATGCCCATGGCTGCCTTAAACCAGTTCTGGGTATCCTGCCGACGAATGATTTCCTTGTAATCCGACATGTTTCATCACATCTGTCAACCTGCTTACTCAATAACATTTCTCTGTAAAAGCGAAAATATTGTTGCTATAGCAACATAATTGGTGTTTAAATACGATAATAATAACTCAATCCAGTTCATAAACACGGTTTTAAAAATTGTTAGCGGCAAGAACATAACTGATATTATATGAATGGTTATAAATATGAGGAACATTTCGCATGGAAATTAAAATTAAAACGAAAGTGGCTTACCCCCAATGACCTGTAACGCCATTTGCTTTAACACATATACGTATTCTACGCTTATAATTGAACACAAATTCATCCTATCATCATTATTTCTTGTCTTACTTGGATCCAGTTCATTTAATGTGAATGTCAAAGCAGGTGAACATTAACCTGTCGACATTCACTTTGCAAACCGAAAGTAGGTAACAAATAAAGGTAGACAATCCATACTAGATTTAACTTATCAGCCGATTCGTTTCAATATTTATCTTCTCCTTAGCTGTGAATGCTAATTATACCTGCACTTAATATAACGCCTGTATGGAACATTTAAGCTAGCCTGTAACTTTAACGGTAAATGTTATACGTATCTCAATACGTTTGATTGATTATAAGACCTTAGCTACCACACGAAGACAGTTTTTGGGGCGACTGTAGATAGACTCACTCGTATTTCTCTACTCAGAGTGTAATATTATTTCGTATACATACATTTATAATTTGGTAATAATGTTATAGCCGACACTGGGGATTTTCTTTACATCGGGAGATTATGGCTAGAGGGGAACTAATCTTCGGAGTATTAATTAAAATACTTTCATGTACTATGTTAATTGATGTGGGAAAACTGTGCATTGCATACAAGGATGCAGTTTGAATATCACCAACATAAATGCTAAAATAAAGTTTCTGACCTATTGTCGGTAAAATGCAAGTGAGAACCGTTATAAACATGAACGAATCGATTCGAGTAAATCCGACTGGTTATAACTACAGACGAGTGCACGTATTTGTAAACAGAAAATGCTTTTGCCCTCATTATCAACTAAATTTAAACCGACAATAGATAGGTGATTTACGTGACCCGTAATGAGTCGTTACCATATTGGAGCGACCCGTCATAATGGGTCAAACTGCGTTCGAGTCATTCTATTGTACTAATATAAGAAAAACATACCATAAATTAGTGTAAGGTGTTTTCAGTGTTGCTAACTGTCTTATATATGTAAACTGCCGTTGGTCCAAAATAATCGACCGTTAGTTATTAAACAGGATTTTTTTGTTACTGTTGATGCATCCAAAGGGCATATACTTTTACCTTTACATGACTGGTTTAACCAAACATACTAATCATCATTATGTACTACAATCACCGGTATATTGGTAACTAAAATATAACAATTTTGTTTTGAAATGTTAAGATAAACATTTAATTTTAAAAGATAATGAGTGTCTAAGAAAAAACATATCAACATAACAACTACGACAAATGTTTAAGTGATGCACAAACATTATCACAGGTCAGTTAATTTTGAATCAAACTTCGATTTAAATCTATTAAGATTATATACCATTTGTTTGTACAACGTTCTACGGTCGTATAGCAATTTATGTTTTCATATTTCAATAAAAGCACCGACCGGCCCCAGGGGCGGTTCCAGCATTTTTGGTAAGGGGGCGGGAGCGTAAACTTTTGATCGTGCTGTTATAACTCTTTTATTTTGTATAGGGTCTTCAGTGATCAGCTACAGATCCGTATGAAAGATATATAACAAATCTGTGCACATTATCATCATCACCATCATCATCATCATCATCATCATCATCATCATCATCATCATCACCATCATCATCATCATCATCATCATCATCATCATCATCATCACCATCATCATCATCATCATCATCATCATCATCATCATCATCATCATCATCATCATCATCATCATCATCATCATCATCATCATCATCATCATCATCATCATCATCATCAAATGCACTTAATAAATTAATGTTTCACCGTATTATGCTCGAAAGACATATCGGTTCATCTGTATGTTATATGCGCCTGTTTTTGGAAGTAAATTGCGCTTGATTGATGTGCCTGTCCACTAAAAACGTATTTGAAATTCAACGTTATACATGTATATATCAAGAACCTATAAACATGTTAAATACGTAGCTGACTTAATTCAAAATCACACGCATCGAGAATTATTTGTATTAATCATTTAACGAAGTGTAATATTCTCCTTTCAAATTGAATGTCAATAAAGATCTTACACGTTCACCGTCATGCTCATCAATTGTCTGTAAATGTCCTATCCACTGTTGTTGTTGTTTTTTATTCATCGAAAACGAACTAACGGTCAGACAGACAAACATAGTTTGAACACGAAATGTTTTGAAAGATATTCGTATGATTGCATTGTGAACTAATAAAGCAAGTGAGGTCGGCTTTGTGTCAATTTCGCTGACATATGGTGTCGAAATAATATCATCACCAGTGGAGCCAACGTTGTGGACACCCCTCTACTTTATCACGTTATATGTTTCTTATAAATTGTAAAATAATATGAAATTTGGTGTGATTGCTAATGGAATATTAAACACAATTTTTGTCTATTGGGATTTTTTGGAACGAAACTAATTATCGAGACAAAACTGTTTAAACTCGAAAGTTGTCATTGATTTTACTTGAATTTCGACTTTAAATCATATATTTATTCGATTATTATAAATTGCTTTTATGTGGTACCCTGTGCCAACGGTCTATTGCATCTAACATCTTTATATAATATATGAATTTATAAAAGAAAACAATATCATCCCCACAAAAAACGGTATATATACCCATTGTTTGTAGATTATCGTTTTAGCTAAACTTTTGTGCCGGTATTACGGTAAATCGTAGGGGGGGCGGGCAAGGTTATATATCTGTTGTACTGAAGATGATGTGTATCTTGTACAAAACTGAGCGAGCGAAGCGATCGATTTTTTTTTAATAGCATATTTATCCAGTTTTTACCGTTCAATAAATGCCCATATATGAACAGTTTTAGGGGGGTGGGCGCCTGGTGCGCCCCCTCCCCTCTCTGGAACCGATAGTGGGCACTCCTGTGAGCGTTTGTTGTTGCTACGTAGCTGTTAATACTGATCGACCGACATATGTAACAAATTATTCTGCAATAAATACTTCATGGATTAAATTCTGCTACAAAGACTGTGGACTATCTCTAAGTGACAATACCTCACAATCATATTAAATTGTGAAACAGTTACGGTAGTTAGCACGTTATAGTTTCAAGTAGTAATATAATTGTGTAACTAAGTCAAAGTAATACATAATTACAACACTGGTATTGTCAAACAACTCTCATCAATCAGATAAAAATAAACGACATTACTGTTGAAAGTTGGTTTATAGCTTGAATATAAGGTGTACACATTGTAAGTGTTGCTATGCTAGCTTCACCTGCTAAAAATCATTAAGACTCATCTTAATAAGTAAAAACATGAACAGTTGCATTTTTAAACAGATCAATATTACAAATATAATTATTATGCGTATAGAATGTAGTATAAACAGTGGGAAATCATATTTTGTATTTATTTCTTTAACATAACTGCAAAGCAATCCTAAAAAATAGACAATGCCAATATATATCTTTAAACAATCTTCTTTCTTTCTGAATAGTGAACGGTTATACTAGCAAACTATTTAATATAGGTGTGTCATTTTTTATTTACAAAATATGCATGATCACACGAATGTAATTTGTAATTTATTCAACGGAACAATGGTTACGATTAAGGCTAGGTTGTGGTTGAATGGATTTGTAACAATCCTGTTGTTTAAATATTGGGTCGATTGTAATTTAACGGTTGAAGAACATTTTAGATAAATGCGATGGCGTTTTGTCCGTCGTATGTGCGTCCGGTAACACTTTAAACATATCCTAATAAACTACTGCTCAGAATTTAAATCACACAGGAATCATTCTTGGTTGTCAGATAGAGATTTGAATTCGTTCATACATGGTTCCGATCCATTGCTTAATTAGGTTACAGTAGCTAAAAATATATTTAGTTTTTCTTAACAAAACTTCAAAATTCTTCTTGTCTGAAACTATGAGGACTAGGCGCTTTTCGGATATTTGGCTTCTAGCATCGCCTTATGGTAGTTTACCAAAATTGTTACAATCGCGTCACTAGGTTACAAAATGTCCACATGGCTCAATTGTTTAACATGTACTTTAATAGAAAAAAAATAATTTTCTGAAACTACAAGGCCCTGGCCTTTGATATTTGGTATGTAGCATTGCCTTATGGTTCTTTTTCAAAAATTAGAAAAATTGTGCTCATTGGCTAAGATTCGGCCATGATCCGGGGCTCAAATCTTCAAAAAGTTTCATGTGTGAAGCTACCAGGCTTGCGGCTATTAATAGTGTTCAGAAGTTGCTCCTGTGCTAAAGAAATTGACCCACCCCAAGCTCATTTTTATATATATATACTTTAATGGGAAACCACCTAAAAATCTTCTTCGCAAAAACTACTTAAACTAAATAAGTCCTAAGCCTGTTCAGTTGTATTTAGTTTGTAGCAATGTCTTATGGTCCTGTTCAGTTGTATTTAGTTTGTAGCCATGCCGTATGGTCCTGTTCAGTTGTATTTAGTTTGTAGCCATGCCTCGTGGTCCTGTTCAGTTGTATTTAGTTTGTAGCAATGTCTTATGGTCCTGTTCAGATGTATTTAGTTTGTAGCCATGCCTTATGGTCAAGTTCAGTTGTATTTAGTTTGTAGCCATGCCTCGTGGTCCTGTTCAGTTGTATTTAGTTTGTAGCCATGCCTCGTGGTCCTGTTCAGTTGTATTTAGTTTATAGCCATGCCTCGTGGTCCTGTTCAGTTGTATTTAGTTTGTAGCCATGCCTCGTGGTCCTGTTCAGTTGTATTTAGTTTGTAGCAATGCCTTATGGTCCTGTTCAGTTGTATTTAGTTTGTAGCAATGTCTTCTGGTCCTGTTCAGTTGTATTTAGTTTGTAGCCATGTCTTATGGTCCTGTTCAGTTGTATTTAGTTTGTAGCCATGTCTTATGGTCCTGTTCAGTTGTATTTAGTTTGTAGCCATGCCTTATGGTCCTGTTCAGTTGTATTTAGTTTGTAGCCATGCCTTCTGGTCCTGTTCAGTTGTATTTAGTTTGTAGCCATGCCTCGTGGTCCTGTTCAGTTGTATTTAGTTTGTAGCCATGCCTTCTGGTCCTGTTCAGTTGTATTTAGTTTGTAGCCATGCCTCGTGGTCCTGTTCAGTTTTATTTAGTTTGTAGCCATGCCTTGTGGTCCTGTTCAGTTGTATTTAGTTTGTAGCCATGCCTTGTGGTCCTGTTCAGTTGTATTTAGTTTGTAGCCATGCCTTGTGGTCCTGTTCAGTTGTATTTAGTTTGTAGCCATGCCACGTGGTCCTGTTCAGTTGTATTTAGTTTGTAGCCATGCCTCGTGGTCCTGTTCAGTTGTATTTAGTTTGTAGCCATGCCTTGTGGTCCTGTTCAGTTGTATTTAGTTTGTAGCCATGCCATGTGGTCCTGTTTAGTTGTGTTTAGTTTGTAGCCATGCCTCGTGGTCCTGTTCAGTTGTATTTAGTTTGTAGCCATGCCTTCTGGTCCTGTTCAGTTGTATTTAGTTTGTAGCCATGCCTCGTGGTCCTGTTCAGTTGTATTTAGTTTGTAGCCATGCCTTCTGGTCCTGTTCAGTTGTATTTAGTTTGTAGCCATGCCTCGTGGTCCTGTTCAGTTGTATTTAGTTTGTAGCCATGCCTCGTGGTCCTGTTCAGTTGTATTTAGTTTGTAGCCATGCCTTATGTTCCTGTTCAGTTGTATTTAGTTTGTAGCCATGCCTTGTGGTCCTGTTCAGTTGTATTTAGTTTGTAGCAATGCCTTATGGTCCTGTTCAGTTGTATTTAGTTTGTAGCCATGCCTCGTGGTCCTGTTCAGTTGTATTTAGTTTGTAGCCATGCCTCGTGGTCCTGTTCAGTTGTATTTAGTTTGTAGCAATGCCTTATGTTCCTGTTCAGTTGTATTTAGTTTGTAGACATGCCTTATGGTCCCGTTCAGTTGTATTTAGTTTGTAGCCATGCCTTATGGTGGTGTTCAGTTGTATTTGTTTGTAGCCATGCCTCGTGGTCCTGTTCAGTTGTATTTAGTTTGTAGCCATGCCTTCTGGTCCTGTTCAGTTGTATTTAGTTTGTAGCCATGCCTTATGGTCCTGTTCAGTTGTATTTAGTTTGTAGCCATGCCTCGTGGTCCTGTTCAGTTGTATTTAGTTTGTAGCCATGCCTCGTGGTCCTGTTCAGTTGTATTTAGTTTGTAGCAATGCCTTATGGTCCTGTACAGTTGTATTTAGTTTGTTTGTAGCCATGCCTTCTGGTCCTGTTCAGTTGTATTTAGTTTGTAGCAATGCCTTATGGTCCTGTTCAGTTGTATTTAGTTTGTAACAATGCCTTCTGGTCCTGTTCAGTTGTATTTAGTTTGTAGCCATGCCTTATGGTCCTGTACAGTTGTATTTAGTTTGTTTGTAGCTATGCCTTATGGTCCTGTTCAGTTGTATTTAGTTTGTTTGTAGCCATGCCTTATGGGCCTGTTCAGTTGTATTTAGTTTGTAGCAATGCCTTCTGGTCCTGTTCAGTTGTATTTAGTTTGTAGCCATGCCTTATGGTCATGTATAGTTGTATTTAGTTTGTTTGTAGCTATGCCTTATGGCCCTGTTCAGTTGTATTTAGTTTGTAGCCATGCCTTATGGTCCTGTTCAGTTGTATTTAGTTTGTAGCCATGCCTTATGGTCCTGTTCAGTTGTATTTAGTTTGTAGCCATGCCTTATTGTCCTGTTCAGTTGTATTTAGTTTGTAGCCATGCCTTATGGTCCTGTTCAGTTGTATTTAGTTTGTAGCCATGCCTTGTGGTCCAGTTCAGTTGTATTTAGTTTGTAGCCATGCCTTATGTTCCTGTTCAGTTGTATTTAGTTTGTAGCCATGCCTTCTGGTCCTGTTCAGTTGTATTTAGTTTGTAGCCATGCCTTCTGGTCCTGTACAGTTGTATTTAGTTTGTTTGTAGCTATGCCTTATGGTCCAGTTCAGTTGTATTTAGTTTGTTTGTAGCCATGCCTTATGGGCCTGTTCAGTTGTATTTAGTTTGTAGCAATGCCTTCTGGTCCTGTTCAGTTGTATTTAGTTTGAAGCCATGCCTTATGGTCATGTATAGTTGTATTTAGTTTGTTTGTAGCTATGCCTTATGGCCCTGTTCAGTTGTATTTAGTTTGTAGCCATGCCTTATGGTTCTGTTCAGTTGTATTTAGTTTGTAGCCATGCCTTATTGTCCTGTTCAGTTGTATTTAGTTTGTAGCCATGCCTTATGGTCCTGTTCAGTTGTATTTAGTTTGTAGACATGCCTTATGGTCCTGTTCAGTTGTATTTAGTTTGTAGCCATGCCTTCTGGTCCTGTTCAGTTGTATTTAGTTTGTAGCCATGCCTTCTGGTCCTGTTCAGTTGTATTTAGTTTGTAGCCATGCCTCGTGGTCCTGTTCAGTTGTATTTAGTTTGTAGCCATGCCTTGTGGTCCTGTTCAGTTGTATTTAGTTTGTAGCCATGCCTTGTGGTCCAGTTCAGTTGTATTTAGTTTGTAGCCATGCCTTATGTTCCTGTTCAGTTGTATTTAGTTTGTAGCCATGCCTTCTGGTCCTGTTCAGTTGTATTTAGTTTGTAGCCATGCCTTCTGGTCCTGTTCAGTTGTATTTAGTTTGTAGAAATGCCTCGTGGTCCTGTTCAGTTGTATTTAGTTTGTAGCCATGCCTTCTGGTCCTGTTCAGTTGTATTTAGTTTGTAGCCATGCCGTATGGTCCTGTTCGGTTGTATTTAGTTTGTAGCCATGCCTCGTGGTCCTGTTCAGTTGTATTTAGTTTGTAGCCACGCCTTATGGTGCTGTTCACTTGTATTTAGTTTGTAGCAATACCTTATGGTCCTGTTCAGTTGTATTTAGTTTGTAGCCATGCCTTATGGTCCTATTCAGTTGTATTTAGTTTGTAGCCATGCCTTATGGTCCAGTACAGTTGTATTTAGTTTGTAGCCATGCCTTATGGTCCTGTACAGTTGTATTTAGTTTGTAGCCATGCCTCGTGGTCCTGTTCAGTTGTATTTAGTTTGTAGCAATGCCTTATGGTCCTGTACAGTTGTATTTAGTTTGTTTGTAGCCATGCCTTATGGTCCTGTTCAGTTGTATTTAGTTTGTAGCAATGCCTTATGGTCCTGTTCAGTTGTATTTAGTTTGTAGCAATGCCTTCTTGTCCTGTTCAGTTGTATTTAGTTTGTAGCCATGCCTTATGATCCTGTACAGTTGTATTTAGTTTGTTTGTAGCTATGCCTTATGGTCCTGTTCAGTTGTATTTAGTTTGTTTGTAGCCATGCCTTCTGGTCCTGTTCAGTTGTATTTAGTTTGTAGCCATGCCTTATGGTCATGTACAGTTGTATTTAGTTTGTTTGTAGCAATGCCTTATGGCCCTGTTCAGTTGTATTTAGTTTGTAGCAATGCTTTATGGTCCTGTTCAGTTGTATTTAGTTTGTAGCAATGCCTTATGTTCCTGTTCAGTTGTATTTAGTTTGTTGCCATGCCTTATGGTCCTGTTCAGTTGTATTTAGTTTGTAGCCATGCCTTATGGTCCTGTTCAGTTGTATTTAGTTTGTAGCCATGCCTTATGGTCCTGTTCAGTTGTATTTAGTTTGTAGCCATGCCTCGTGGTCCTGTTCAGTTGCATTTAATTTGTAGCCATGCCTTCTGGTCCTGTTCAGTTGTATTTAGTTTGTAGCCAAGCCTTATGTTCCTGTTCAGTTGTATTTAGTTTGTAGCCATGCCTTCTGGTCCTGTTCAGTTGTATTTAGTTTGTAGCCATGCCTTCTGGTCCTGTTCAGTTGTATTTAGTTTGTAGCCATGCCTCGTGGTCCTGTTTTGTTGTATTTAGTTTGTAGCCATGCCTTCTGGTCCTGTTCAGTTGTATTTAGTTTGTAGCCATGCCTTATGGTCCTGTTCAGTTGTATTTAGTTTGTAGCCATGCCTTATTGTCCTGTTCAGTTGTATTTAGTTTGTAGCCATACCTCGTGGTCCTGTTCAGTTGTATTTAGTTTGTAGCGATGCCTTATGTTCCTGTACAGTTGTATTTAGTTTGTTTGTAGCCATGCCTTCTGGTCCTGTTCAGTTGTATTTAGTTTGTAGCAATGCCTTATGGTCCTGTTCAGTTGTATTTAGTTTGTAACAATGCCTTCTGGTCCTGTTCAGTTGTATTTAGTTTGTAGCCATGCCTTATGGTCCTGTACAGTTGTATTTAGTTTGTAGCAATGCCTTATGTTCCTGTTCAGTTGTATTTAGTTTGTAGACATGCCTTATGGTCCTGTTCAGTTGTATTTAGTTTGTAGCCATGCCTTATGGTGGTGTTCAGTTGTATTTGTTTGTAGCCATGCCTCGTGGACCTGTTCAGTTGTATTTAGTTTGTAGCCATGCCTTCTGGTCCTGTTCAGTTGTATTTAGTTTGTAGCCATGCCTTATGGTCCTGTTCAGTTGTATTTAGTTTGTAGCCATGCCTCGTGGTCCTGTTCAGTTGTATTTAGTTTGTAGCTATGCCTCGTGGTCCTGTTCAGTTGTATTTAGTTTGTAGCAATGCCTTATGGTCCTGTACAGTTGTATTTAGTTTGTTTGTAGCCATGCCTTCTGGTCCTGTTCAGTTGTATTTAGTTTGTAGCAATGCCTTATGGTCCTGTACAGTTGTATTTAGTTTGTTTGTAGCTATGCCTTATGGTCCTGTTCAGTTGTATTTAGTTTGTTTGTAGCCATGCCTTATGGGCCTGTTCAGTTGTATTTAGTTTGTAGCAATGCCTTCTGGTCCTGTTCAGTTGTATTTAGTTTGTAGCCATGCCTTATGGTCATGTATAGTTGTATTTAGTTTGTTTGTAGCTATGCCTTATGGCCCTGTTCAGTTGTATTTAGTTTGTAGCCATGCCTTATGGTCCTGTTCAGTTGTATTTAGTTTGTAGCCATGCCTTATGGTCCTGTTCAGTTGTATTTAGTTTGTAGCCATGCCTTATTGTCCTGTTCAGTTGTATTTAGTTTGTAGCCATGCCTTATGGTCCTGTTCAGTTGTATTTAGTTTGTAGCCATGCCTTATGGTCCTGTTCAGTTGTATTTAGTTTGTAGCCATGCCTTCTGGTCCAGTTCAGTTGTATTTAGTTTGTAGCCATGCCTTCTGGTCCTGTTCAGTTGTATTTAGTTTGTAGCAATGCCTCGTGGTCCTGTTCCGTTGTATTTAGTTTGTAGCCATGCCTTGTGGTCCTGTTCAGTTGTATTTAGTTTGTAGCCATGCCTTGTGGTCCAGTTCAGTTGTATTTAGTTTGTAGCCATGCCTTATGTTCCTGTTCAGTTGTATTTAGTTTGTAGCCATGCCGTATGGTCCTGTTCAGTTGTATTTAGTTTGTAGCCATGCCTTCTGGTCCTGTTCAGTTGTATTTAGTTTGTAGCCATGCCTCATGGTCCTGTTCAGTTGTATTTAGTTTATAGCCATGCCTTGTGGTCCTGTTCAGTTGTATTTAGTTTGTAGCAATGCCTTATGGTCCTGTACAGTTGTATTTAGTTTGTTTGTAGCCATGCCTTCTGGTCCTGTTCAGTTGTATTTAGTTTGTAGCAATGCCTTATGGTCCTGTTCAGTTGTATTTAGTTTGTAACAATGCCTTCTGGTCCTGTTCAGATGTATTTAGTTTGTAGCCATGCCTTATGGTCCTGTACAGTTGTATTTAGTTTGTTTGTAGCTATGCCTTATGGTCCAGTTCAGTTGTATTTAGTTTGTTTGTAGCCATGCCTTATGGGCCTGTTCAGTTGTATTTAGTTTGTAGCAATGCCTTCTGGTCCTGTTCAGTTGTATTTAGTTTGAAGCCATGCCTTATGGTCATGTATAGTTGTATTTAGTTTGTTTGTAGCTATGCCTTATGGCCCTGTTCAGTTGTATTTAGTTTGTAGCCATGCCTTATGGTCCTGTTCAGTTGTATTTAGTTTGTAGCCATGCCTTATTGTCCTGTTCAGTTGTATTTAGTTTGTAGCCATGCCTTATGGTCCTGTTCAGTTGTATTTAGTTTGTAGCCATGCCTTATGGTCCTGTTCAGTTGTATTTAGTTTGTAGCCATGCCTTCTGGTCCTGTTCAGTTGTATTTAGTTTGTAGCCATGCCTTCTGGTCCTGTTCAGTTGTATTTAGTTTGTAGCAATGCCTCGTGGTCCTGTTCAGTTGTATTTAGTTTGTAGCCATGCCTTGTCGTCCTGTTCAGTTGTATTTAGTTTGTAGCCATGCCTTGTGGTCCAGTTCAGTTGTATTTAGTTTGTAGCCATGCCTTATGTTCCTGTTCAGTTGTATTTAGTTTGTAGCCATGCCTTCTGGTCCTGTTCAGTTGTATTTAGTTTGTAGCCATGCCTTCTGGTCCTGTTCAGTTGTATTTAGTTTGTAGCCATGCCTCGTGGTCCTGTTCAGTTGTATTTAGTTTGTAGCCATGCCTTCTGGTCCTGTTCAGTTGTATTTAGTTTGTAGCCATGCCTTATGGTCCTGTTCAGTTGTATTTAGTTTGTAGCCATGCCTCGTGGTCCTGTTCAGTTGTATTTAGTTTGTAGCCACGCCTTATGGTGCTGTTCAGTTGTATTTAGTTTGTAGCAATACCTTATGGTCCTGTTCAGTTGTATTTAGTTTGTAGCCATGCCTTATGGTCCTATTCAGTTGTATTTAGTTTGTAGCCATGCCTTATGGACCAGTACAGTTGTATTTAGTTTGTAGCCATTCCTTATGGTCCTGTACAGTTGTATTTAGTTTGTAGCCATGCCTCGTGGTCCTGTTCAGTTGTATTTAGTTTGTAGCAATGCCTTATGGTCCTGTACAGTTGTATTTAGTTTGTTTGTAGCCATGCCTTATGGTCCTGTTCAGTTGTATTTAGTTTGTAGCAATGCCTTATGGTCCTGTTCAGTTGTATTTAGTTTGTTGCAATGCCTTCTGGTCCTGTTCAGTTGTATTTAGTTTGTAGCCATGCCTTATGGTCCTGTACAGTTGTATTTAGTTTGTTAGTAGCTATGCCTTATGGTCCTGTTCAGTTGTATTTAGTTTGTTTGTAGCCATGCCTTATGGGCCTGTTCAATTGTATTTAGTTTGTAGCAATGCCTTCTGGTCCTGTTCAGTTGTATTTAGTTTGTAGCCATGCCTTATGGTCATGTACAGTTGTATTTAGTTTGTTTGTAGCTATGCCTTATGGCCCTGTTCAGTTGTATTTAGTTTGTAGCAATGCCTTATGGTCCTGTTCAGTTGTATTTAGTTTGTAGCAATGCCTTATGGTCCTGTTCAGTTGTATTTAGTTTGTTGCCATGCCTTATGGTCCTGTTCAGTTGTATTTAGTTTGTAGCCATGCCTTATGGTCCTGTTCAGTTGTATTTAGTTTGTAGCCATGCCTTATGGTCCTGTTCAGTTGTATTTAGTTTGTAGCCATGCCTCGTGGTCCTGTTCAGTTGTATTTAGTTTTTAGCCATGCCTTCTGGTCCTGTTCAGTTGTATTTAGTTTGTAGCCATGCCTTATGTTCCTGTTCAGTTGTATTTAGTTTGTAGCCATGCCTTCTGGTCCTGTTCAGTTGTATTTAGTTTGTAGCCATGCCTTATGGTCCTGTTTAAAATGCTTTCAGTGATGCTTTTTGTCTAACAAGTAGGCCCGGGGCAAGTAGAGAGCCTGGTGCTCCTGGGCCTCTTGTTTTAATTACCAAGCATAAAACCACAAAATGCACTGATATATGAAAATATACCACCTAACAATAACGTAGGACATTTGAATCAGATGTCGGAAAGGACAGTGGATTTTTTTACCTCCGCCAAGGAGGTTATGTACATGCAACTACCGCTGGGACATTCCCGAAACATCTTAAGTTTATCTTAAAATATTTTCACTTAAGTTAAAAAAATTTAAGGTAAGACATTCGCCCCTTTTAGGAAGGACATTAGCCCCTTCCAGGTAGGACATTAGCCCCTTCCAGGTAGGATATTAGCCCCTTCCAGGTAGGATATTAGCCCCTTCCATGAAGGACATTAGCCCCTTCCAGGTAGGATATTAGCCCCTTCCAATTAGGACATTAGCCCCTTCCAGGAAGGACTTTATCCCCTTCCAGCTAAAACATTAGCCCCTTCCAGGAAGGACATTAGCCCCTTCCAGGTAGGACATTATCCCCATCCAGGTAAGACTTTATCCCCTTCCAGGAAGGACATAAACCCCTTCCAGGTAGGACATTAGCCCCTTCCAGGTAGGACATTATCCCCTTCCAGGTAAGACTATATTCCCTTCCAGGAAGGACATTAACTCCTTCCAGGTAGGGCATTAGCCCCTTCCATGTAGAACATTAGCCCCTTCCAGGTAGGACATTAGCCCCTTCCAGGTAGGACATTATCCCCTTCCATGTAGAACGTTAACCCCTTCCAGGAAGGAAATTAGCCCCTTCCAATTAGGACATTAGCCCCTTCAAGGTAGAACATTAACCCCTTCCAGGTAGGACATTATCCCCTTCAAGGTAGGACAGTATCCCCTTCCATGTAGAACATTAACCCCTTCCAGGTAGGACATTAGCCCCTTCCAATTAGGACATTATCCACTTCCAGGTAGGACATTATCCTCTTCCAGGTAGGACATTATCCCCTTCCAGGTAAGACTTTATTCCCTTCCAGGAAGGACATTAACCCCTTCCAGGTAGGGCATTAGCCCCTTCCATGTAGAACATTAGCCCCTTCCAGGTAGGACATTAGCCCCTTCCAGGTAGGACATTATCCCCTTCCATGTAGAACATTAACCCCTTCCAGGAAGGAAATTAGCCCCTTCCAATTAGGACATTATCCCCTTCCAGGTAGGACATTAGCCCCTTCCAGGTAGGACATTATCCCCTTCCAGGTAGGACATTATCCCCTTCCATGTAGAACATTAACCCCTTCCAGGTAGGACATTAGCCGCTTCCAATTAGGACATTATCCACTTCCAGGTAGGACATTATCCCCTTCCAGGTAGGACATTATACACTTCCATGTAAGACTTTATTCCCTTCCAGGAAGGACATTAACCCCTTCCAGGTAGGGCATTAGCCCCTTCCAGGTAAGACTTTATTCCCTTCCAGGAAGGACATTAACCCCTTCCAGGTAGGGCATTAGCCCCTTCCAGGTAGGACATTAGCCCCTTCCAATTAGGACATTAGCCCCTTCCAATTAGGACATTAGCCCCTTCCAGGTAGGACATTAGCCCCTTCCAGGCAGGACATTATCCCCTTCCATGTAGGACATTATCCCCTTCCATGTAGAACATTAACCCCTTCCAGGTAGGACATTAGCCCCTTCAATTAGGACCTTATCCTCTTCCAGGTAAGACTTTATCCGATTCCAGGTAGGACATTATCCCCTTCCAGGGTAAGACTTTATTCCCTTCCAGGAAGGACGTTAACCCCTTCCAGGTAGGGCATTATCCCCTTCCAGATAGGACATTAGCCCCTTCCATGTAGAACATTATCCCCTTCTATGCACAACATTAGCCCCTTCCATGTAGTACATTAGCCCCTTCCAATTAGGACCTTATCCTCTTCCAGGTAAGACTTTATCCGATTCCAGGTAGGACATTATCCCCTTCCAGGTAAGACTCTATTCCCTTCCAGGAAGGACGTTAACCTCTTCCAGGTAGGGCATTATCCCCTTCCAGGTAGGACATTAGCCCCTTCCATGTAGAACATTATCCCCTTCTATGCACAACATTAGCCCCTTCCATGTAGTACATTAGCCCCTTCCAATTAGGACATTATCCTCTTCCATGTAGGACATTATCTCGTTCCAGGTAGGACATTATCCTCTTCCAGGTAAGACTTTATCCCCTTCCAGGTAGGACAATATCCCCTTCCAGGTAGGACTTTATCCCCTTCCAGGTCGGACATTATCCCCTTCCAGGTAAGACTTTATACCCTTCCAGGTAGGACATTATCCCCTTCCAGGTAGGACATTATCCTCTTCCAGGTACGTTTTAAGCATATTTATTTCTCGTGTACAACTAGCAAATATACAAATAGATGCACAATGCAATAAGAATAAGAAAAGGATTGAAACGAAAGAATTAAATTCTTGTCTAGTTTCTCTCCTTGAAATAGTTTTTTACACATATAGATGGCAAGGTTTTATAGAACAAACAACAAGCATTGAAGCCAGATAAAGATGTTTATATTATAGGTATTCTAAGTTTTAGAAAGACAAACGAGTGAGGCGAGAAAAAAATAAAAAATAAATAAAAAATAAACAAACAAACAAACAAAAAAAAGGATAAAAAACAAAACAAGGAGTGCAGGACTGGTGATGCACGGAATAAATAAACAGCTGACGACGGAATCGGAATCGGATTGTTAAGAAAATCGTCGGGATTCGCTTAAATACTCTTGGACGTGAAGAAATATGGTGGAATTTACATTATCGTCTAGGTAAGACATTATCCCCTTCCAGGTAGGACATTATTCTCTTCCAGGTAGGACATTATCCTCTTCCAATTAGGACATTATCCCCTTCTAGGTAAGACTTTATCCTCTTCCAGGTAGTACATTAGCCCCTTCCAATTAGGACATTATCCCCTTCCAGGTAGGACATTATCCTCTTCCAGGTAGGACATTATCCCCTTCCAGGTAGGACATTATCCTCTTCCAGGTAAGACTTTATCCCCTTCCAGGTAGGACATTATCCCCTTCCAGGTACGACTTTATCCCCTTCCATGTAGGACATTATCCCCTTCCATCCCCTTCCAGGTAGTACATTATCCCCTTCAAATTAGGACATGATCCCTTCCATGTAGGACATTATCCACTTCCATGTAGGACATTATCCCCTTCCATGTAGGACATTATCCCCTTCCATGTAGGACATTAGCCCCTTCCAATTAGGACATTATCCTCTTCCAGGTAGAACATTATCCCCTTCCAGGTAGGACATTATCCCCTTCCAGGTAAGACTTTATTCCCTTTCAGGTAGGACATTATCCCCTTCCAGGTAAGACTTTATCCCCTTCCAGGTTGTATATTGGCCCCTTCCAATTAGGACATTATCCCCTTCCATGTAGGAAATTTTCCCCTTCCATGTAGGACATCATCCTCTTCCAGGTAAAACTTTATCCCCTTCCAGGTAGGACATTATCCCCTTCCAGGTAAAACTTTATTCCCTTCCAGGAAGTACATTATCCCCTTGCAGGTATGGCATTATCCCCTTCCAGGTAGGACATTAGCCCCTTCTAGGTAGGACATTATTCCCTTCCATGTACAACATTAGCCCCTTCCATGTAGTACATTAGCCCCTTCCAATTAGGACATTATCCTCTTCCAGGTAGGACCAAATCCCCTTCCAGGTAGGACATTATCCTCTTCCAGGTAAGATTTTATCCCCTTCCAGGTAGGACATTATCCCCTTCCAGGTAAGACTTTATCCCCTTCCAGGTAGGACATTATCCCCTTCCAGGTAAGACATTATCCCCTTCCAGGTAGGACATTTTTCTCTTCCAATTAGGACATTATCCCCTTCCAGGTAGGACATTATCCCCTTCCAGGAAGGACATTATCCCCTTCCAGGTAGGACATTATCCTCTTCCAGATAAGACTTCATCCCCTTCCAGGTAGGACATTATCCCCTTTCAGGTAAGACTTTATCCCATTCCATGTAGGACATTATCCCGTTCCGGGTAAGAATTTATCCCGTTCCAGGTAATACATTATCCCCTTCCAGGTAGTACATTAGCCCCTTCTAGGTAGTACATTATCCCCTTCCATGTAGGACATTATCCCCTTCCAGGTAAGACTTTATCCCCTTCCAGGTAGTACAGTAGCCCCTTCCAGGTAGTACATTAGCCCCTTCCAGGTAGTACATTAGCCCCTTCCATGTTGGGCATTATCCCCTTCCATGTAGTACATTATCCCCTTCCATGTAGGACATTATCCCCTTCCATGTGGGACATCATCCCCTTCCATGTGGTACATTATCCCCTTCCATGTAGTACATTATCCCTTTGCATGTAGTTCATTATCCCCTTCCATGTAGAACATTAGCCCCTTCCATGTAGGACATTGTTCCCTTCCATGTAGTACATTATCCCCTTTCATGTAGTACATTATCCCCTTCCATGTAGGACATTATCCCCTTCCATGTAGGACATTAACCCCTTCCATGTAGGACATTATCCCCTTCCATGTAGGAACATTATCCCCTTTCATGTAGTACATTATCTCCCTTCCATTTAGTACATTATCCCCTTCCATGTAGACATTATCCCCTTCCATGTAGGACATTATCCACTTCCATGTAGGACATTATCCCCTTCCGTGTAGTACATTATCCCCTTCCATGTAGTACATTAGCCCCTTCCAATTAGGACATTATCCCATTGCATGTAGGACATTATCCCCTTCCAGGTAGGACATTATTCTCTTCCAATTAGGACATTATCCCCTTCCAGGTAGGACATTATCCTCTTCCATGAAGGACATTATCCCCTTCCAGGAAGGACATTATCCTCTTCCAGGTAAGACTTTATCCCCTTCCAGGTAGGCCATTATCCCCTTTCAGGTAAGACACTTTATCCCCTTCCTTGTAGGACATTATCCCCTTCCGGGTAAGACTTTATCCCGTTCCAGGTAATACATTATCCCCTTCCAGGTAGTACATCAGCCCCTTCGAGGTAGTACATTATCCCCTTCCAGGTAGGACATTATCCCCTTCCAGGTAAGACTTTATCCCCTTCCAGGTAGCACATTAGACCCTTCCAGGTAGTACATTAGCCCCTTCCAGGTAGTACATTAGCCCCTTCCATGTTGGGCATTATCCCCTTCCATGTAGTACATTATCCCCTTCCATGTAGATCATTATCCCCTTCCATGTAGGACATTATCCCCTTCCATGTAGGACATTATCCGCTTCCATGTAGGACATTATCCCCTTCCATTTAGTACATTATCCCCTTCCATTTAGTACATTATCCCCTTCCATGTAGGACATTATCCCCTTCCATGTAGTACATTATCCCCTTCCATGTAGTACATTAGCCCCTTCCATGTAGTACATTAGCCTCTTCCATGTAGGACATTATCCCCTTCCATGTAGGACATTATCCCCTTCCATGTAGGACATTATCCCCTTCCATGTAGTAAATTATCCCCTTCCATGTAGTACATTGTCCCTTTCCATGTATGACATTATCCCCTTCCAATTAGGACATTATCCCCTTCCATGTAGTACATTATCCCCTTCCATGTAGTACATTATCCCCTTCCATGTAGTACATTATCCCCTTCTATGTAGTACATTATCCCCTTCCATGTTGGACATTATCCCCTTCCATGTTGTACATTATCCCCTTCCATGTAGGACATTAGCCCCTTCCATGTAGGACATTATCCCCTTCCATTTAGGACATTATCCCCTTCCATGTTGGACAATAACCCCTACTAGTTTTTGCTGAGGCGGATAATAGCCCCTTTTATATATGTTTACGTGCTGAATCCAGTGCAGATTTGATTATGAAGCCATTTTAAAAGTAACAATTTATTATACGCTCCTTAAATAACTCACCACCGAACCTACTTAGTTATAAACACGTACGGTTAAATGAAACACGGAAGGGACCGATTTAGCTGTTTGGAAGAGAATATTGTTCTAGTTGAAAGGGACGGGTTTGAAATTCGCGAAGAGGATATTAGCCCCCCCTCCCCCCTCCCCCCCCCACACACTTCCTGAATTTTCCAGGGCGGGCAGTAAAGAAGGGGGGGCTAATGACTGCCTTTTTTAAATTCTATTAGGGGCATATGGTGTCTACATCGATCACTGTCGTGATGCGCACTTAAGGGTGCAGGTTGAAGCGTACTATAACCGAAGCGTACCATTGGCAAGTACCCGCGAGATGCATGTTGGCCGCAAATACGACTTTGCATTTCAAGGGAGGTCACTGTTTAGAAGTTTACTCCCTTATTTTCAAAGTTTCCATGCATATACAATGCATGTAATTGGTTCGGGAATTACTTTGTAACAAACTAACAAGGGTCGTTGAATGTTTTGAAAAGAAGACGATTGCACATCACTGAAATACATCAAGTTAATAATGTTCCTATCTGAATCAGATTGCCTAGATCTGTAAGGTAAGTGTGTGACGGGATCCAGACATTTCGACCTCAAGGTATTTCGACCCCATGGTCAAGACATTTCGACCGAAGTTAAAGTGTTTATAGCGATGTGTTAAAACAATTTGAGTGCCAAAAGAACGTGCAACAAATATCTGCATATTACAGTTTTTCAGCAACACTAAAAGCGGTGAAGCCTGAAGAACCAAAACTCTGCTGGGTATTTCTCCCTATATGTCAATAGAGTAGTGACAGGATTTTGGTCGCTACTTAAATGCACTGAAATGGCATGGTTACCAATAATATGTCTTAATAAAATGTACGTATCTGCAAAGAGAATTTATTCCTCAGTAATGTTTGATAAATATTTGTACGATAACATGTCCATTTTGGATGCAACACCAATTTCAACCTACACACTATTGCATTTTAAACACATCTCGCTTTCCTCCACTTTGTAAACTTTAATCGATATTCTGCTACACTGAAACAAATGTGTCATTGCGACTGGTCATTCAATCATTTATCAACTGAATGGTTGAAGCAATATTTGAAGGGTTAAACATGCAAGATAAACATAGCAGTCTGTACTTGAATGTTGATTTATACAGTTTATATCTTAATTAAACGTATGTCCTAGGTAAATTTCGCCACATAATAAGCAGTTTAGGTGTTGTTTAAGTTAAATACATGGATGGATAACTTTATTGTTGCAAATAATGGAAATTTATTTATTTTAAACTTTTAGTTTTCAACCACGTAAACTGCCTTTCAGCGATGAAACGTTATGGCGAATTTAGCCCAATCTAAAAAAGTAGCACTAAATTCGCATTAAACATTTTATTTATTAGACTAAATACAATTAACAATCCTTTAGACAAAGATCAGCAAAAACAAGAGGAGACATATGAAACACAATGGAAACTTTGGAATTGTGCACAATTAACGGTTTTTCACCTTTGAATTGTGGTTTTCGTAGGTTTTCCTTATTTTAAGTAGGTTTACGTTGCTTGTCGTAGGTTTCCACTTTTAGTTGAGATTTGCAAGCGTTTTTTGTTTTATTTTAAGTCGATTTTCGTGGGTTTTTCGCGTGTTTCTGCGGGTTTTCAGTGTTTAGTCATACCGAAGAAATGATGTGAACATGCTGAAGTATTTCAAATTACATTTTTATGTTATTTTTCCATTTTTATTTATTTACTTTTTATTGGAGGTAGTCATGGACCAAACACTTTCACCCTCCCCACCACACCCCATGATTAATTATTAGACTATTTTGAAAAATCTTAAAGTAAGTGATTATTATCCAGTGGTACTTACCTGTAAATTCTCTGCACAGTACTTTACGGTAGCGAACAAAAAAAAAAAAAAAAAAAAAAAAACAACTAACTACAACAACAAAAACGATATGTTGCATTTGGCAAATTGTCAGCTAAACAGTAAGTTCAATCGATTTTAGATTAACATCCATGCTACTGCACGAGATCTAGCTCAAACTTTCAAACTCAGTTTTTGAATAAAGTACAAAACCAGTATTATTCATTTTTACTTTTAACATGTGAATCTCATTTCAAACATCTATAAAACATATATTGGGGTTGAAATGTCCTGGGGTCGAAATGTCATGGGCTCATAAGTATGAATTTTCCTTTCAACAGATGCTTTTTGTTGTTGTTTGAAATAATGGTAATGCACCTATCAATATTTTCCCCCAGGGGGGAGCAGTGGACATATACAGGACTTAAGACTAAAAGCGATTCTCGACAGGCGGGAAATTGGTATGCCGAATGATTCTGGTTCCTGGGAAATAGGTTTTGTTCAGATTTTAGATCCTGGTAATATTGGCCCCCCCCCCCGGGGCCATTTGATACACCAATCATGCATCCCCCATTGAGGAGATTTAGACAAAAATCTTGACCCTAGGGTGGGGAATTAGATCCCCCAATATACAATTAGTCTAATTCCCCTTGGTTTGCCCGCCGCTCCCACCCTGGGGGAAGCTATTGATAGGTGCATAATTTTCATGTTTTTCCTTGTCAAATCAAACAAAACATTGTAAACTGCGATTAAATGGACATAATTGGCATATTGTTTTCAGCTCATCTGAGCAAAACGTGGTCATGGTGAGCTTTTGTGATCGCCTTTTGTCAGTTGTGCGTCGTCCGTCCTGCGTCAACATTTTCATTCAAACAACATCTCCTAAATCGCTGGGCAGATTTTAACCAAACTCACAGGAATGATCCTTGGGTGACCCTCTTTCAAAATTATATAAATCATTTCGGTCCGCTGCATATGTAGGTCACCGGAGCTTAAAATAGATTTTAAAAATTGAAACTTTAAAAATCATCTTCTCTGAAACTGCATGGCTGAGAGCTTTCATATTTGGTATTTGGCATCCTCTAGTGGTTTATCATGGTTTATATAGACTTAAATAGCAAAATGACTTTAAAAATCTTCTGCTCTGAACCCGCAAGGCCCAGAGGTTTCATATTTGGTATGTAACATCACATAGTGGTCCTCTACAAAGATTGTTCAAATGATGCCCCTGGGGTTAAAACTGTCCACGCCCCGGGGGTCACATGGTTTATATAGACTTAAATGGCTAAATCTTCTTGTCCGATACCGCAAGGCCCAGAGTTTTGGTATTTGGTTGGTAAATTCTATAGGTGTCCTCTACAAAGATTTTTCAAATGAAATCCCTGGGGTCAAAACTGTCCACGCCCCGGGCTCACATGGATTGTATAGATTTAAATAGCAAAATTACTGCAAAAATCGTCTCCTCTGAAACCGCAAAGCCCAGAGGTTTCATATTTGGTATGTAACATCACATAGTGGTCCTCTACAAATATTGTTGAAATGATGCCCCTGGGGTTAAAACTGGCCACGCCTCAGGGGTCACATGGTTTATATAGACTTAAATGGCTAAATCACTTTGAAAATCTTTTTCTCCGATACCGCAAGGCCCAGAGGTATGGTATTTGGTTGGTAACTTGTATAGGGGTCCTCTACAAAGATTTTTCAAATGATACCCCTGGGGTCAAAACTGTCCACACCCCGGGGTCACATGGATTATATAGACTTAAATAGTAAAACTACTGCAAAAATCGTCTCATCTGAAACCACAAGGCCCAGAGGTTTCAAATTTGAGTTATTTGGTATGTAAGATTGCATAGTGGTCCTCTACAAAGATTGTTCAAATGATGCCCCTGGGGTAAAAACTGGCCATGACCCGGGGGTCACATGGTTTACATGGACTTAAATAGCTAAATGACTTTGAAAATTTCCATCTCTGAAACCGCAAGGCCCAGAGGTTTGTTATTTGGTTGGTAACATTGTATAGGGCTCCTCTACAAAGATTGTTCAAATGATGCCCTGGGGTCAAAACTGGCCATGTCCCGGGGGTCCCATTGTTTGTATAGAATTAAATAGCAAAAGTACTTCAAGATTCTTCTCCTCTGTAACCGCAAGGCACAGAGGTTTCATATTTGGTATGTAACATTGCATACTGGTCTTCTACAAAGATTGTTCAAATGATGCCCCTGGGGTCAACACTGGGATGCCTTGAACTCAGGTGAGCCACCTAGGGCCATCGTGGCCTTCTTGTTTAGACAATTGGTGGAAGTCAACTGTTTTTGAGAGGGTAATTTCCAAAACAGGTATTACGGAAAACTACTTCTTTTCTTTGCAGGCTACAAGTCAGTAAATCAAAACCTATAAGGGTCCTTCTTCAAAACAACAAAATTCACGAATGTTTTCTTATCTATTTATAATTTAAGATAATGTATGTCATGTGTATTATAATGTGTATGTCATGTGATTTATTACAATTACAGTTTCTAAAAAGTCAATTTATTAAAAATGTTATTTCAAATTAATTACACCTCTTCTTTCGCTATTTACTTGAATGTAACGGAAATATTCACATGGGTGTCCTGGAATAAGACCACTGAATTAATGGGCTACATCAGTTATTTTTGACTCGTTGTGAAAGTGTTATTTTTTGTTACAGATTCTTATTCTGAATACTTTGACAGCAAAATACTGCACTGTATTAATTTTATGCTGTAGTATCTAAAACGGGTCAGTCATCGTATGACCTACTTTTGACTCATTGGGCTACGAATCACTAACAGTCGATACTCCAAACTACCACGCTTCATATGTTTTTCTGCATGGCACATTGCAGATGACTTTTTTACTGGCATGTACATGTATACGAGGGTTGTCCGGAAAGTTCGTACACCGGTGTTGTAAGCATATATTACTAACAATATTGTGCATTTTCATCATATTCTACTGCTACATTCCTCTCGTTTACATAGTCTTGGCAACACAACTACTGAAGTACGGAGCAATCAAATTGTTCTGATATTTATCAGTAGTAAATCAATTTTTAAACTTTTCATAATTTGTTAGTTCAATGCGAATCTGCATAATTTTAATGCAACATTATCATTAAAGTATATTTTAAACGTGTGCGAAATCTACACATGTTATGACGTCAAATAAAAAAAAACGCTTGAGCATATCGACAGAGGAGTGTTTTCGCGAGTTACAAAAATGACGACGTTTGACGTTCGTACGGAGTAGTGCAGCGTTAACATGTTTGGGTAAATTCCGGAATGAATGCTATGGACACATGTTATTCGTGACTTAAGGATATTCGTCTGCAGGAGGTTGAAATGGTTTTGTCGATTGAAAATGATGCTGGTAAGCAAATGAAATTATACTCCTTATCTTTTCGAACTTAGTCTGAATGCTGCTAACTAGCCATGCCACGGTGGACGTTTCATATTTTTAGGTGGACGTTTCATATTTTTAGGTGAACGTTTCATATTTTTAGGTGGACGTTTCATATTTTTAGGTGGACGTTTCATATTTTTAGGTGGACGTTTCATATTTTTAGGTGGACGTTTCATATTTTTAGGTGGACGTTTCATATTTTTAGGTGGACGTTTCATATTTTTAGGTGGACGTTTCATATTTTTAGGTGGACGTTTCATATTTTTAGGTGGACGTTTCATATTTTTAGGTGGACGTTTCATATTTTTAGGTGGACGTTTCATATTTTTAGGTGGACGTTTCATATTTTTAGGTGGACGTTTCATATTTTTAGGTGAACGTTTCATATTTTAGGTGGACGTTTCATATTTTTAGGTGGACGTTTCATATTTTTAGGTGGACGTTTCATATTTTTAGGTGGACGTTTCATATTTTTAGGTGAACGTTTCATATTTTTAGGAAAAAAAACAAAAACATTTCTGATATTTAATATGCTTAATGACAGTAAATGAAATGTCATTTTAATCAAGTTTGTAACATTCACATGAAAAATAATATGTAATTACGACTTTTTTTCGCAATTCCATAGATCTATTTCTCTCACTTCATATGCCGAGATCCTATTCATTCCTTCTGAACATAATTAGACATGGATGGATTTTGAGAACATGCTGTCCATCAGGACACATGACACATAAATGACTATCAATTTCCTCGTTTTCCAACGGATTAAGTAGGTTCTGTTTAATCCAGACGGTGTCCATACGAACTTCGCAGTTTGTTTGAGTTTACAGTATGACCTGTAGGGGCAGCGCTATGAGAATCATTACAAACTCTTAAATACAAATAGATAAAAAAAAGAAACATTGCAGAGAATGGTACATTAGAATCTGTACGCATTGAATATTTTGTAATACAAAATCGCTTGTTCGTCATAGAAAGTATGTTTCAGTTTCCAGAGAATATTTTGACAATAGTGACGTTATGTGCTCATGACGTCGTAATCGACGTCAAACTGCTCCGTACTTCGTGCGATGCTCTGTTTTTGTTGTGTTGTATGTATCTTTACCATTAATACTTTTAAAAGATATTTTGCAAATTTAACAAATATTCTTGTATTTAGTTAATTATGCAGTTCCCATTACTTTTCTAAACGCAAAACAAATAATATTCTACGAAGTCTACAAACTTTCCGGTCAACGCTCGTGTAATTCCAATGCATATGATTATTAGCTTGAAAAATATGTGTTCTTTTCTCACAAATAATTTTTATTTTGGTGTCGTATACTATGGAATAAGAAGTCATATTATCAAGTTTAAAGGTGGGAAATTGAACTTTATTCAAACAAGTGTTTCCTTTTGTCGCCAACAGTCTTTTGGTCTTCTTTCAATATTTGTGTGGGTTATAACTGACGAGCCCCCCCCCAAAAAAAATAATAAAAGTTTTTCCTGCCTACCAATACTTATTAAGCTTGGGTCGTGGGAAGGAAAAGGAACAATATTTTATTTTACGGTCAAATTTTTTTCAACCAGATTCAAACCCGGTTTGCCTTCACCAAAATCTTCAGCACATACCACTCGACCATTCTGGTTGGAAGAAACATTAAACATTATAGATATAAGCGTTCCTAATGCTGTGCAGCTCCAGATAACTCGGCTGTTGGGTATAAAAAGCGATTTTCTTCCTTTTTCGTAGGATGAGTGCACAGAAGAAAAGCAAGAGATTGTCATTGAAGAAGTCTCCAGTTACAAGAACACCACAGAACACAATTGTTTCCATGTTCAAATGTCAATCAGTGAAACAGAGTCGAGTTGAAAAAGATGTAATAATAGTGTCAGAGTCTGACAGTGACATTGACAGTGTCACAGGAAAAATTGAAGATGATGGCAACATTAACGAGAAAAAGACCAGTAAATATTTTCAATCACCAGTATTAAATAATATCTCAGGTAGCAAACTTGATAATAAAAGCAAAGAAGAAAATGATAAAGGCTCGTTTTCCGAGAAAATCTCCAGTAGTGCCAGAACTACATGTAAAAATAAATTAAATGCTTTAAAGAGCAAGTATGGTAAAGATGGGGAAAGTAGTGATAATGGAAGTGAATGTGAATTTAAAGTAAAATTAAAAACTATTCACTCAAGACGGGAAACCAACAAAAATAGGGCACATTTGCAAAGATGTGCAACTGAATCAAGAGCATACAATTTGAGAAAACGGTCAACAGCAGGTGGAATGGATTCTGTTGCTGACAATGTTGGTACCTCTGAACCAACTGCTCTTAAAAAATCTAATTCAGGTGTCGAAATTGAACAAGCCAGCAAAAAGCGAACCATGAAGGATTCCAGAAGACTTTCCCTCAAGAAAGCAAAGACTGACAGTGTCATTGTAACAGAGAAGAAAGCTAAATCTGGTCAGTATGTTGACACTGTTGATCCTATCGATCTAACTGTGGGCAATGGTGACAACAAGGCCGTTCAGGAGTCTGTCCACGCAGAAAAACAATGTCAAGATATTCATAAAGAAAAGCAAATAATGCCAAGAAGACAGTCAAGTGGGAATTTTCTCTTAAAAATGAAACAAGATATTGAAAAGCATGAAGCCAAAAAGTCTAAAACTTCCAGTAAGGCATGTACAAAAATTATAAGCAAGAGAAGTTATAAGAATGTGAATCTACACCAAGAAGATAACAAAGATGACACAAATAAAATACAAAATGCTGCATCCAGTGAAGTTGTTGGGGAAGGTGAAACAGACACAAAAGTATCTGGGAAGGCAGAAGCTGGGAAGGCAGAACATATTGATTCAGTCAGAGAAGTATCAGATAATGCAAATGCTGATGAAGATAGTCGCGATGTAGACATGGAAGCCACTGATGATAAGGTCAAGCACCCAGGGGACGGAAGTGTCGAGTATCGAGTGCCGTACTACCTGGAAAACTTTCACACGATCCTGAACAACGTTCTCAGTGACTCTGAGAACAGCAAGCTCTTTGATGACCAGGACATGGCGTACATCGCGAGCTTCAGGGAGCTTGATGGTTTGTAGACAACATGCTGTACTTTACAGTCAATTTATAGCTTAAGTCCGATATAGGAGCGTGTTAACGAACAAAAGGCGGTCGGTTATTTTTAAAAAAGGTGTATTATTTAGTAAAGCCACACGCCAATAACGACCGGATTGTGTTTTATGTATTATACTTGAACCAGGCTGCTTGTTACTATTGGCCATTATTAAATGTTTGCGAGCTTAAAAACAGTAAATGTACTACGATATCATGATATGGATATTAGTTACTATTTACGATATCATGATATGGATATTAGTTACTATTTACGTGATTCACGCTGAAATCCATGTAAAATCCAATTTTTAAATTCAAATCGAGGAAAACACTGAAATAAAATGGCAACATACTGGCGCCATTCCAGCTCGGCTGAACGCGGCCCTGGTTATAAAATACTAAAAACTATAAACCAACAGGTGCGCGTTTTGGGGTTACTCTATACCATAAAAAAATATGATTTTATAGCAAATTACCCATTATATTTGGTTTAATTATAATAGCGACAATACAACTTTTTTCCATCGCTAACATCCGCAGATGCCCTTAAAATGCGTTAAAGCCCTCGTGCAGTGTTTTTTTAGGGCCAATTTGGGGCCGAAATTCGGCCCCATTCCCCTGGTAAAAAAGTATATATTTTTCCCCTATTTTTGCCTTAAAATTCCCCTCAGAATGTAAGCTTTATTTTGAAAAAATTTGACCAAAATCGGACAAAAATTGACTAAGATAGAGGCATTTTCGTAAACAATCCCAGCAATTTTTCATCAAACCAAGTGAGTGGATAATCTAAGTTATCATTTGTAGCAAAGCCATTGATTAATGTTTGATAACAAAGTAGAATATAAACATCTAATAATGCTTTTCGAAAAAAAACTACCCCTTTTGCCATAAATTCCCCATCTGAAGGGCCCAGCCACCTTTCCCCTTAAGGTGAAAAAAACACTGTCGAGCTACGCACTCTGGCTTAAACCCATTTTTCGGACCTCTGCAGACGGTACCGACCTCAAAAAGGTGTATTATCCCAATAATATACCATGTTAGTCATCTTTCAATATATTTTATTTATATAAATACAATTTATTGCCATATATAACAGGTGTCAAATAAAATATATAGGCCTGGTAGTAAGGATAATTATTATATAAAAATAATATAATTATAATATAAAATATACACATAAAATGATCATTAACGCTCATGTTCCAAAGGCTTGCCAAAAAAACCATCAGTAAGTCGACGCCTATTAAAGCTTTTAGTTAATTTAATGCTGGATATTGACACTCGCTATTCGCCTCACAGAAGCCTCTCAGAAGCTGTATGTGCGACTGTTCTCACGAAAGCTTGCTTGGCAGCCTGTGTTGAGACTGGCCTATCCAGAAATCAGTTCGGAGCTGGGGCCACTTGTGCAGAGACTGACAGAGTCGGGGTTTCTGATGTCAGGTGAGTGGGGCAATAATGACTTTGTAAGGTAATGTTTTTGTTACGTTGTATAATATATTAAGCTCACTGTAATTCTAACACGACACCGGGCTTGTTTTCCGTAGACAATGAAAATAATCAGGTATATATTATCCTACAATAACCTATAGGCGGAGCATAATATTTTGAGAAAAAAACATACAAAATTTAATTATCTGTATAAAGTATGATTACAAACCACTTATTTTAAGATGTCTTTTAAAATTACATGTACAAGAAACAACAAGTGCGTCGTCTTCCATATTTATTGTGCTGCTCCTCAATTCACTCTGGTATTCTGGTTGATAGGCGCCCACCTTAGTGACCTTGACCTAGTTCTCAAGATCCTCTCGGCGCCTGACCTCCGGGCCCTCGCCAAGTCCTTCCACATCCCTGCCCAGGGGCAGTCCAAGCCCAGGATTGTAGAGCTGCTGATGAAGAGAGCCCGGGAGAACTCCATTTCGACCATGTTCCGGGGAGCGGCGGGCTCAAACATGGAGAAGACAATACTGAACAGGTGAGAACTGTCTTGGTTTGGGTCTTGATAAGGTATTCAACGTTTATTGCAGACAGCCAGTATCAACTTATATGTGGACTAGGTTAACTTATTCAATTTGTTTTAGAAGTAACTCGTCATGTTTACTAATTATCAGCAACTTGTATGACATTCATACTCCTGACTTGAATGGGTTGTTGCACTACTGTACATTTGTTAATTTTGGTTTATTCATGCATGTTGGTTTGGATAAGTTACTGGGAAATTTCAGAAATTATATATATATATATATATATATAATTATATATCACAATGAAAATCACTTAAATGTTGATGATTTTATTTGATGGTTTGAAGTATGCATGCATAGTATTTGTTATTTATTGTATGAGAGGAAGCTATTTTTTTTATTCCTTTCCATTTACAGTATTATAAAGCATAAACAGAAAATGTAGAGATTTAAGATATTACACATTTGATTCCTTCCAGGTCAATTGGGTCAGTTCTAGCTCTATTCAAAGGTCATGGCTACCTACAGTGCCCGCACATACCTAGCTGCAATTAGTCCCCTGCAGAGTGGGGCTTAAAGGGACCATGTCAATGAAAAATTGGTTTCCTATAGAACTTTAAGTGATAGTTGATGATAGAAATGCCCTATACTAAGACATGTTCATAAAATAAAGAATAAATAATATTAATATATAATGAGTTATTTGATAAAACATATCATCAAAATTGTGTGTAAAAAATAAAACCCGAAGCGAGTCTCGAAATCACAACTTAGGTGTCATATGAAGAAATGACAGTGGACAGCTCTTCAACCAACTGCGCTATTCTGCCTTGAAAGGAATCGTGTGTTAACTATGATTATACAAAATACTTACAATTCTGACGTAAAAATGTAAACATAAAAAGGGCAAAACACGATCCATATTATAAATTGATTTTTATCTCAGAATGCAAAAACGTTTGTCCCATTATATATACCATACTTTAACTGTTATTATATGTCATTATTAATATCTGAATTTCAGACTTGTTAAACAAATTACCCCCTTGGGGCCCTTTTCGTTGCCATAGTCCCTTTACTGATAAATTAGTTGCTATTAACATGCATACATTGTCAGCTCTAGCTCTCTTCTATAGACTCATTTCTCCCCCAGGGCCCGTACATACCTGGGTGCAGTGTGTCACCTGTGCAGAGAGGCCCGGGCTGTGTTCATCCGGGCAATCATGTTGTTCTCGCTGTACCAGACAAACTTTGACGAAGATAGTGCCGGAGGGGGGCAGAATCAGTTGTATGTTACCTACAGTGCGGGGGGAGGGGGAGTCTAATTGACTAATCATGTTACTGTATACCTACGTTGTTGTTGTACACTTTTAAACCATTAAATTTCATTACTTGTTCATTTAAGTTTTATGCACAAGTATTTGCCACATGCACGTATGATGGTTAATTAATGTGTGTGCTTATAAACAAATAGTCAACAGACTTTCCATAGTTTTCAAACTGTTTTAAATAATATCAAAAAGTAAGTAAGTCACATTTTGTTCATTGGAAAATTGTCAAATCACAGCATTTTGTTGTCGAGGCATAGTTATTTACGGACAAGATTAACATTATAATCCTTATCTTTAAATCAACCTTGCTATCTTTGTGCAGCAGACACTGGTACATGTTGTTTACAGATTCCAGATGTTGAGGGTGAACATTGGTCAGGTGACCTACCCCAGCTACGTCGTGAACAGGAAGAGGGCAGTGTTTGCAGACCGAGCCGCGCTGGTCAGGTGAGGATTCCTACATCCAATTGGAATCTAGGCAGAGACTATAGTTCAGGGATTATCATTTTGATTTGGAGCTATCATCGTCATTCTGTGCTGTTTATGAATTATGTATCTGTTGACATTACCATTCTTGGGTTGACAGTACGTTGTATCACCCTCTCTGGGGTGTGATATTTTTATGCCCCCGAAGGGAAATATAGGGGCATATAGTAGTCACATTATCCGTCGCATCTGTCCGACTCTCCGTCCGTCCGTCACGCTTCTCATGCGGTACATAACTCCATTAGTATTGAAGAAATTCAAATGAAACTTCATATAATGATATGAGGACAATGAGTGGAAGTGCAGAGTACAAGGACCACAACTCTTTCTTCAATATTTACTGAGTTATTGCCCTTTGTTTATCTCTTGTTATATTATAACATTAAACTCACTAATTTTTCTATTGACAAGAAAATGTGAAAGTTGGTTGAAGATGTATATCAATCTCAGACTATAAACTATCCTTTACTTTTTTTTATTGAAAAGTTAAGATTTCACATTTCTTTGCGCTACAAAATTTGTATATCGGAGTCCATACATACACGCTTTTCATGCAGATGATGGGACATAAATGTCAGCATAATAATCCCTCGTTTTTCTATCAAAACCACAGGTTTTACAGTCAGGAAACGCATGTGCCTATTAACTGTAAAGAGAATTGGTGCGTATGTCTCGTGAGCGATAACATTCAGATGAGTGGTTCAGATTTCAATTTTATTACTAGTGTATGCAATGTCAGTTTAATGCTAATAACATGTATAAGTTTTATAGTTGAACTATTTTATTTATAGATGTAAAACATGACTGAATTATAATATTATTAACTTTTTGGAGTAGCGAAAATAATATTGTGTATAAATGTATAGGTAAATTTGACATTGGTATTATATACAAACACTAAGAAGTTTTTTAGTTGTTCCCATATTTTAAGCTTGACTATTCACCAAATAGTTCGAGCTATACTACTCACCTATTTGTCGGCGTTATGCTTTAGTTAAGGTGCAACAAGTCCATATCTCTGTAACTACTACAGATATTCAATTGAAACTTCACACACCTGTTCAGGGTCATTATGTGAGGTCACTGACCAAGGCACTGCAATTTAGCAGAATTATGCCTTTTTTGTTCTTAGAAAATCAGGTTAACTCCAGATCTCTATATCTACTACAGGTTCAATTGAAACTCCACACATGACTGCAGGGTCATTATATAAGGTCACTGACAAAGACCCATAACTGTAACCAGCATTTAGCAGAATTATGCACGTTTTTATGCCCCGACTTTAGAGGGGGGGCATATAGTTTTGCCCTTGTCCGTCCGTCCGTCGTTCGGATTTTTTGTGTCACGCATAACTCAAAATGTATAACTGCTAGAGTGATGAAACTTTATAAGCATATTCATCGGCACCTGTGTATTTTGGTGCAGTTTTTTCCAACATCAGCTGAGTTATGGCCCTTTTTATAGCAAGAAATGACATTTTTGGACTTGTGTCGCGTGTAACTCAAAAAGTATTATTGCTAGAGTGAAAAATATGCATATTCACATAACTGTGACCAGCATTTTTCAGAATTATGCCCCTTTTTAGCTCACCTGAGCACAAAGTGCTCCTGGTGAGCTTTTGTGATCGCCCGTTGTCCGTCGTGCGGGTGTGCGTGCGTGCGTGTGTTGTCAACTTTTCATTCAAACAACATCTCCTCCTAAACCGCCTGGCAGATTTTCACTAAACCTCACAGGAATGATCCTTGGGTGGACCTCTTTCAAAGTTGTTCAAATCTTTCCGGTCCGCTGAATATGTAGGTCACCAGAGCTAAAAATAGATTTAAAAAATGAAAACTTTAAAAATCTTCTTCTATAAAACCGCAAGGCTCAGACCTTTCATATTTGATATGTGACATCCTCTAGAGGTCCTCTACAAAGATTGTTCTAATTATGCCCCTGGGGTCAAAACGGGCTACGCCCCGGGGGTTACATGGTTTATATACAATATATAGCAAAATGACTTTAAAATTCTTCTCCTCTGAAACCACAACGCCCAGAGGTTTCATATTTGGTATGTAACATCCTATAGTGGTCCTCTACAAAGATTGTTCAAATTATGCCCCTGGGGTCAAAACTGGCCACGCCCCCGGGGGTCTCATGGTTTATATAGAATATATAACAAAATGACATTTAAAATCTTCTCCTCTGAAATCGCAAGGCCCAGAGGTTTCATATTTCAAAATCTTTACCTGAAACCGCAACGCCCAGAGGTTTGTTCAAGGTTGTTCAACTTATGCCCCTGGGATAAAAATAAGCCTTGCCTCTGGGATGCAAATTCCAATTGGGTTACAAGGTCTCAGGTGAGCGTCCTAGGGCCCTCTTGTTTGTAGTGATAAAGGCCAATAACTCTAACAAAGCGGTTGAATAGTCGAGCGCACTGTCATGAGGCAGCTCTTGTTTATTGCGTACCCACATTTTTCAAAGGGATTGGGTACATGTACCCCCAATATTTAAAGTTAGCGGGCATGCTGCGTGGCTATTCAACAACTGGGGCTAACATCCTTGTGATTTAATCTTACGCATCAGAACTCCAAATCGTTAATTATTGGCTGATTTACAACGATAAATCGAAAATTATTTCTTAATTATAACATGAATGTGTGCCATGTATTGTAAGGTTTGAGACAGCGCTGCAGTTTGACCTTGACCTCCAGCACCTGACGGAGAGAGGGAAGTGGTCGGCAGCACTGGAACTCTACCAGAACGCCAGACAGGTCGCAGATAATGTGTGTGGAAATAAGACCTCCATCAAGTACGGGGCTGCCTTAGTCACTTATAGGCTATCTTTGTGTTATGTACTGTTTTACTGTCAAATTCTCTTGTTTATGAATCATAGTTTGACATAACAATAAAATAATAATTTGTTCGTATGTAAAAAAATAATGAAAGATAATTACAATGGATAATATTATGTGTTATATCATTAATTTTAAAAATAATGTTAATTGATGAAGTAAGAGACTTGAGCCTGTCATAATTTGGAAAATTTAACCCAGATTCTCATTATTATCTCCACGCAATGTGTTGACATCCCATTTCCTGTGCCCAGATCTGTGTTTCTTGAAAATGCCATCACTTCACTCGATTAAAAGTTGTGCTCTCAGTTCAGTTTCCCATGTTGTACTCTCAGTTCAGTTTCCCATGTTGTACTCTCAGTTCAGTTTCCCATGCCAATTTTCACGTAGCTTGTTAACACTGCACTTTTTCCTGCACCCAGATGGGATGTCCAGTTGCCCCTGTTCCTGAGGTGCTACACTGCGGGCTGGGTCTACACCCGTATCCACACCCAGGGGGTGGAGATCCTGCAGAGAGCCCGACAGTACCGCGAGGCTGTGACCCTGCTAGAGCACCTGCTGTCACAAGACGTGTATGGGGAACAATACCGAGGTCTGTGGTACGAGAGACTGGCACTCAACCTAGAGGCCCATCTCAAGTCACCTGATAAGGTAGTCTATTGGTACATTCAGTTTTAATTTTATCTATTTTTGAAAATATTTTTATTTTATATTTTCATGCCCTCAAAAGTAGTAACACCGTCTCTCCGTCCAGTTGTCTTTCGCCCATGGGTCCATCCGTTTCAGCTCTTTAACTCTTGAAAGGGTCTTTATTTTAAATTGGCATAAATGTTCATCACAGCCCTCGGATTGTCATAAACAAAAACCAAAACTCTGTCTTTAGTGTTCTCAGAGTTACTGCCCTTGCTGTATATTTTGTTCTGTCCTCAAATTCTGGAATGCATGAAAGGATATTAATAACAAAGTCTCTTGATTATTTATTTTCAAATGGAAATGAAATGGAACACTTTTGTACAATGCTTCACTATTTTGATTAAAACATAGATTTTTGTTTCTGAGACAGCATGGATATGTAAATATCAACCGTTTGCCATATTTGCCATATTGTTTAAACGCAAACATTACTAAGCAGGCAAAACAAGTTTGCATCTTTTAAACATATTCCTTAATAAAAAAAATATATATTAATATAAATGTATGATAGTTACTTTACAGGTTTACACATACATTTATCGTGCCCCACCCCACCCATTTAAAATTGTTTTCACTTTTAAAATTAAACAGTTTTCACCAGAATTTAATCAATTCATGAAAATGTTTGCGGCATTATAGCTAGGACAAGTTCAATGATCATCCAAATTGCCATAGGAATTGTAGAGTTATATCCCAAGAAATATCCAAAATGGTATTATTTAGCAAATTCCGCTCTTAAACAATTTTTATATTTGATCTTCACCAAATATGATATTTTAAAGAATGCTTTGGACCTAGAGTATGCATACCTGTTTTACAAACAGTTCTTGTTATTTTGAATTCAGTAAATACTAATTTATGCTTTTTATCTCAGATTTCCCCAGTGACCCACAAACTGAATGTTGCCCCCATTGTTTTCCACAGAGTCTGGATGTAATATCACGAGGGCTGTCTGATACCAGGGTTCATGTCGGGCGCAGGTACGCCATCTACGAGAGAGCCCGCCGGCTGTGTGAGGCACCCAAGTCCAAGTTCGCTGACAGGATGGCAGAGTTCCAACATGACCCAGTCCATCCCACACCTGAGGTAAGGTGGTCTGAAAGAAAATAAATCAAAATGCTGACAGCGTAGAAAGACTGTTGGTGACAAAAAAAAACCTAAAATAATGTGAATTATGAGTGCATTTTTGCTAAAAATGAAACATTTGTTTGAATGAATTTGAATTTCCCACCTTTAAACTTGATAATATGGTTTGCCATTCGAAGTATATACGACATCAAAACAAAAATGTATAGCTAAATTTTGTCAGTAACATATAAATATTGTTCAAGCTAATTATTATCTAATGCAAATGGAATTATATACATGCCAGTTAACAAGTCAATCTGCAACGAGCCATGCAGAATAATCGATAGAGCGTGTAAAGAGCATCGATTGTAAGTGATTGGTAGCCTACTAAGTCAAAAGTAGGTCATACAATGCGTGCTGTCAATTTTTCTTTTTGCAGTTTAAAATCAATACATTGCAGTAATTTGTTGTCAAAATATTCAGAATAAGAATCGGAAATAACACTTTCACAACAAGTAAAAAATAACCTACATAGCGCATTAATTTAGTGGTCTTATTCCAGGACACCCAGGTGAATATTTTAGTTGCATTCAAGTTAGTAGCAAAAATAGAGGTGTCATTAAGTTGCAAACTCCTTGCAGTTATTTACCTCCCCTATCGGTTAACGGTAACAACTGCCATCACAAGTAAAATTCTTCCAGAGCTGGAAGGATTATGTGTTTGTAACTGTTACTTTTTTAATGCAACTCAGTGCAATTTTCTACATAATTACAGTTTTTACATATCGTTTGCAGTCAATAATGAAAACAGAAAAAGAAAATAACTTATTAAAACCATAAATAATATCTAGAAGATTCAACTCGATCATCACATGGTTTGTTATGATGGCAGGGATTTGATTACAGCTATGCTCAGAGCCAGTCAAATCTCAGCGCGGAGGTTGATTAGTTTGACGTTACATTGTTTATAAATTGACTTTTTACAAACCGTAATTGTAATTACATGATATACACATTATAATACAAATGACATATATGATCTTAAATAATTAAAAGATAGGAAAACATTCATGAATTTGTACTGTTTTGAAGAAGGACCTTTTCAGATTTTGATTTACTGACTTGTAGTCTGCAAAGAAAAGAAGTATGTTTCCGCAATAACTTTTTGGGGAATTACCCTCTCAAAAGATAGTTGGCTTCCGCCAACAGTCTAAGAACCAATATTTTTGATAGATTAAATGTTGATGTGTTTAGTTTGCAGGAGTAGAGGAAGGGGATGAGGATACTTGATGCTGCATGTTTGCAGGTGGATAAAGAGGGGAGATAGATGAAGTGTTGATGTGTTTAGTTATGAGTTTGCAGGAGTAGAGGAAGGGGATGAGGATACTTGATGCTGCATGTTTGCAGGTGGAGATAGATGAAATGTTGATGTGTTTAGTTATGAGTTTGCAGGAGTAGAGGAAGGGGATGAGGATACTTGATGCTGCATGTTTGCAGGTGGATAAAGAGGGGAGATAGATTAAATGTTGATGTGTTTAGTTATGAGTTTGCAGGAGTAGAAGAAGGGGATGAGGATACTTGATGCTGCATGTTTGCAGGTGGATAAAGAGGGTAGATAGATGAAATGTTGATGTGTTTAGTTATGAGTTTGCAGGAGTAGAGGAAGGGGATGAGGATACTTGATGCTGCATGTTTGCAGGTGGAGATAGATGAAATGTTGATGTGTTTAGTTATGAGTTTGCAGGAGTAGAGGAAGGGGATGAGGATACTTGATGCTGCATGTTTGCAGGTGGATAAAGAGGGGATCCTGATATACAGTTACAAGTTTGCATGCCTATAGAGAGGGTGGGGGGTCAATTCAGATGCTTCATTTTCTGGTTGTTCGCAGGTGGAGATAGAGGGTATGGTGATACAAGATGATTTATGTTTGTGGGTGGAGATAAAGGATAATTATGGTGATATCAGATGCTATATGTTTGCGAGTGAAGATAGAGAGGTGATATCATATGCTATATGTTGCAAGTGGAGATAGAGAGATGATACCAGATGCTATATGTTTGCAAGTTAAGATAGAGAGGTGATTTCAGATGCTATGTGTTTGCAAATGGAGATAGAGAGTTGATATCAGATGCTATATGTTTGCAAGTGGAGATAGAGAGATGATACCAGATGCTATGTGTTTGCAAGTGGAGATAGAGAGTTGATATCAGATGCTATGTTTGTAGGTGGAGATAGAGGGTATGGTGATATCAGATGATATATGTTTGTGGGTGGAGATATAGGGTATGGTGGTATCGGATGCTATATGTTTGCAGGTGGAGATAGCAGGTATGGTGATATCAGATGCTATGTGTTTGCAAGTGGAGATAGAGAGGTGATATCAGATGATATATGCTTGGAGGTGGAGATAGAGGGTATGGTGATATCAGATGCTATATGCTTGCAGGTGGAGATAGAGGGTATGGTGATATCGGATGCAGGTCAGATGGGGGTCAAGTACCAGTTTGTGATGGCAGGGGACGCTGACTCCACTACGCTGTGTGCTGTGGAAGAGTTGGTCCTGGAGCACTATAAGAACAATGGATACCCTGAAGGTTGGAGACATTATGCCCAGTAATGTATCCGTTTATCACTGTGTTAGTCCGCACAGGCTAATCCGGGACGACACTTTATGCACATGCATTTAGCTCAGTTTTCCCACAATACACCTCAAATGTTTTAGCTACAAGCACTTTTTCTTGTCAGTAAAACAAAATACCATTGTCTCCGATATACAGATATTTTTAGCTCGACTATTCGAAGAATAGGTGAGCTCCGGCGTCGGCGTCTGAATTGGTTAAAGTTTTTATTCAAAAGTTTTATAACTTCAAAACTACGTAAGTTATTCACCTGAAACTAACCTTTGTCATCAACTCTAGTATCACGGGCAACATTACCCATAACTATGTTTTGTATTTTGACAGAGTTATGCCCCTTTTTCACATAGATTTTCAGGTTAAAGTTTATATTCAAAACTTTTGTAACCTCAAAACTACATAAGTTATTAACTTGAAACTTGGAACTAACCTTTGTCATCAACTCTAGTATCAAGGGCAATATCACCCATAACTCTATTTTGTATTTTGACAGAGTTATGCACATTTTTTACATAGATTTTGTGGTAAAAGTGTTTGTTACAAAAATACATAAACTACACAAGGCTTAACTTAAAAGTTTTGTATTTTAACAAATTTATGCCCCTTCCACTGTCCAGAATATTTACCAACTGAAATACTTCGAATAGTCGAGCGCGCTGTCTTCTGACAGAACTTGTTCAAAAGATAGTCATCTTTACCAGTTTAAAGTTAATGTTTCTATGTACTATCTATCAATCTGTGTGAATTCTTTCATGGACTAAAAAGCCTCGTATATCAATTTTGTTAATAATATGACCTTTGTTTCTGGTTGTGTTGGAGTAATATTAGCTGCTATACAGTGTTCGGTAATCAGTTTTATTTGTAAAAGATATGAGGCACGTCGTGGGAAAACCGGACTTAATGCATGTGCGTAAAGTGTTGTCCCAGATTAGCCTGTGCAGTCCGCACAGGCTAATCTGGGACGGCACTTTCCGCTTTTATTTTATTTTCTGTTTCAAGGAGGTCTCTTCTAAACATAAATCCACTGTAGGCGGAAAGTGCCGTCCCGGATTAGCCTGTGCGGACTACACAGGCTAATCCGGGACGACACTTTACGCACATGCATTAAGACCGGTTGACCCACAACGCGCCTCATGTATACTCCTGCAGTTAAGAAAAGATAAAGGGTTTATATGTCACCCTTAATTGTCCTTTAACTCATCAGAAACCGTGGTACTGTTTCGTAATTTTCAGTTTGCACCTTGACTATTCACCGAATAGGCCGAGCTATGCTACTCACCCATTCGTTGGCGTTGTCATTAGCGTAATGCTCTGGTTAAGGTTTGCGTGCAACAAGTGCATATCTCTGTAACTACTACAGATATTCAATTGAAACTTCACACGTCTTTGGAGTCATTATGTTAGGTCACTGACCAAAGTCCATAACTCTGACCTGCAATTTAGCAGAATTATGCTCCTTTTTTTGTACTTCGAAATTCAGGTTAAAAGTTTGCGTGCAACAACTTCATATCTCTTTATCTACTACAGATATTCAATTGAAACTTCAAACATGTCTTTGGGGTCACTGGCCAAGGCCCATAACTGTGACAAGCATTTATCAGAATTATGCCCCTTTTTTGTACTGACAAAGACCCATAAGCGGATTGAATAATCAAGTTGGCTCTTTTAAGTAACGTTTGTACCACCATACTATGCCACATTCTGTTCACAATGCCCCTGTGGTTCTATGGCCCAGGTCTGCACGCGGAGGGCTCGGTGGTGAGTAACCTGTTCATTCTCCTCTTCTGGGACGTGATGTTCATGGACGTAGCTGACGTGTTCCAGGGGCCTTACCAGGGGGCGCCACTCGACATGACCATGCAGGACTTCTACAGGAACAGGGCGCAGGCCGTGGACGAGCGGCTAGCGTGGATACAGAATGCTAGCATAGAGGTAGGGAGGAATAGGTTTTTAATTGAGGCGTTTCGTTCGGAAAAGCGGGCTTAATGCATCTGCATAAAGTGTTGTCCCGGATCATCCTGTGCGGGCTGCACAGGACGACTCTTTCCACTTTTATGGTATTTCTGTTTCAATGAAGTCTCTTCTAAACATAAATCCACTGAAGGTGGAAAGTGCCGTCCTGGATCAGCTGATCCTGGACAACACTTTACGCATATCCATTGAGCCGGCTTTTCCCACGACGCGCCTCATATTATTTCAGAAGCCCTCCTGCAGTTCATGTAATATTACTTGTAAGAGCAGTCTCAATATGAGATGCCCATGAGGGTTTATAATCTATTAAAAATCAGGGATATTTAATGTTTTACGTTTATGAGAATTACATGCCCAAATGTATAATGAGATTTTATTAACAATCTAGGACCATCAACTATTTAATGTGAGCTCGCCATTAAAACTTGTCAGAAATTACAAACATGGTTCTCTCTCTTTACATACAAATAAAAATTTAAAAAATGGTATGTACATATATCCACAACAACACGATCTAATAAAATGATTTTGTACCAGCAATGTAAAAATTAGGATGTACTTCATGTAGTACATTTCAAAATGAATGTTGGTTCTCTACCGGCTTCGCATACAAGTGTGTAGTCCTATCTCTGGTCTTGTTGTAGGATCTGACTGCAGAGGTGGGGAGAGTGTGGTCGGAACACTGCGGCACCATGTGTACCGGCATGGCATACAAGTGTGTAGTCCTATCTCTGGTCTTGTTGTAGGATCTGACTGCAGAGGTGGGGAGAGTGTGGTCGGAACACTGCGGCACCACGTGTACCGGCATCGCATACAAGTGTGAAGTCCTATCTCTGGTCTTGTTGTAGGATCTGACTGCAGAGGTGGGGAGAGTGTGGTCGGAACACAGCGGCACCATGTGTACCGGCATCGCATACAAGTGTGAAGTCCTATCTCTGGTCTTGTTGTAGGATCTGACTGCAGAGGTGGGGAGAGTGTGGTCGGAACACAGCGGCACCATGTGTACCGGCATCGCATACAAGTGTGTAGTCCTACCTCTGGTCTTGTTGTAGGATCTGACTGCAGAGGTGGGGAGAGTGTGGTCGGAACACTGTGGCACCATGTGTACTGGCATCGCATACAAGTTTGAAGTCCTATCTCTGGTCTTGTTGTAGGATCTGACTGCAGCGGTGTGGTAGGAACACAGCGGCACCATGTGTACCGGCATCGCATACAAGTGTGAAGTCCTATCTCTGGTCTTGTTGTAGGATCTGACTGCAGAGGTGGGGAGAGTGTGGTCGGAACACAGTGGCACCATGTGTGCTGGCATCTCCTGGGAGATGTTCTCTGGCCCGGACACACACCAGGTAGAGTGTAACCTATAGAGTGTGCAAATATTGGTGGATAAGTGCATCCAATTTCCTGCTTCATATAATGTGTGTAGAAGTCTTACAGAGGTTGTTATCTTGTAACAGAAGTATTGACAATCATGGCTTGCAGCTTTGCAGAATATTTATAATGACGGTACTGGTGATAAGCTATTTAGCATACATTTGTATTGTGTTATGTTTTATTTGTTTAAACTCTCTCTTTCAACCTGTCTTCAATGTATGTAAATTCAGCCTTTAAAGAGACTTGTTCACAGATTTTAACATTTTTTGAAGTATGCCATTAAATGTATTAACTTGACAGATTTAAGCATCGGAAATAGAAACTCAATTATAATAACAAGATAAGTATTTAGAGAAAAAAAAAGAAAATGAAAAAATTGGTCCCACCGGGGTTCGAATCCGGGACCTGCATATTAAAAGGCTATCCCCTTAACCACTCGGCCATTCCGACTTCTGTATTTCACCCTGAATTATTTACTTCTTGTCATTGTTCCACGTGATGTCAACAGTTTCAAAGAAAACAACAGCAACACTCCAAATTATTCCATCGTTTAGCGTTACACACGCTTTATAATTTTATCAATTTCAAGTGATGATTACTCAAAAACGAAACGGTTTTGACATTTTATGTTTTGGTCTGTAGTGTTATTCTAGCATAGAGGTAGGGAGGAATAGGTTTTAAAATTGAGGCGTTTCGTTCGGAAAAGCGGGCTTAATGCATGTGCGTAAAGTGTTGTCCCGGATCAGCCTGTGCAGGCTGCACAGGACGACTCTTTCCACTTTTATGGTATTTCTGTTTCAATAAAGTCTCTTCTAAACATAAATCCACTGAAGGCGGAAAGTGCCCTCCTGGATCAGCTGGATTACTCAAAAACGAAACGGTTTTGACATTTTATGTTTTGGTCTGTAGTGTTATTCTGCTCCCTTGTTTGCATTGTTCTTTTATTTTTGTAATTGGTAACAAAAAATTAAAAATGGTCAATTCGTCAATCTGTGAACAGTGCTGGTAGTTATAAAGAATCTTAGGCGAAAATTGGAAATGTCTTAAAATTCTCAAAATTAATTATTGGATTTTCTGACAAAGTAATGCATATCTGGAAGATTTTGACACATAATTTGCAATATAATTCAAAGTGTATTAATATCAAGCATTAGTCATGCAAATGTTCCAAAGCTTAGTGTTTTAAACACAAATTCTAATTTTGACTTATGTTCAACTTAAGTTAAGAATCGCTTAAGAATCTTTATAAATATGGGCCCAGGTCCCTTTAAAAATTAAGTGTCTTCACATTCATTGTGTAAAAATCGAAAGCTAGCTAAGAGACTATTTTCCAACCAAACCCATCCCAGTGTTTGACCGTCTTTCTGTCTGTCTGCAGCGCCTGGTGAGCTGTATGGGCGGCCCGGTGATCTCTGGCATTCTCGGGCGGTACGTGCGGGACCCGCGACATACACGCAGTGGTTTCCCAGACCTCACCCTGTGGAACGCGGACACCAAGGCGTTCAAGGTAACATCGCCCCGATTTTATAGTACACTTGAATGGTGTTTTGGTGCGTGTGTGTGTGTGTTTATTGAACCGTTTTAAATTGCGCAGTTCATTAGCCCGGTGATATTTTGTCTCATTATCAGGCCTTGATTTCTCACAAAATTTGAAATCTGTAATAATAAGATTAGCTAACGCTCACTATTTTTACTTTGCAAGAAAGTGTGCATAAACTACATGTATATTACATTTTGAATAATAATTGTTTTTCAAAATTCGCAATATTTTGTGTTGTAACAAGTTTTAAATAATTATGTTGAAATGAGATAGATAAGCAAGATAATCTTAAGAAAACTCTACAAATTTGACCCTTTGTGTTAAAAAGGAATCACTATCCATCAGTAATCTAGACAGTGATTTATAGATTTGCAATTAGTAAAGTTTTAAGCTTTTCATACGGTTGGAACATTCTTTAGTATTAATCGCAACAAAAGTATGCCAGCTAATTAATATTTTGTCAGAGTCTGTGTTCATTTTTAAGAAAATATTGTAGTTTCAATATTCATCAACTAAATTCAGAATAATTTATGACCAGTGGTGTAGTTAAAGACCTTTGTCCCCTTAGGTAAATACAGACCCTCACAGCATTTAATCGAAACGATTTTATTCAACCTGCCAGCTATCTCACACACTATTGTCTCACACAGATATGTGAGGTGAAGGGACCCAATGACCGGCTGTCCACCAAGCAGATCCTGTGGATTGACTTCCTGTTGAAGCTGAAGGTGGATGCCGAGGTCTGCTACGTGAAAGGTACACAGATATTCATGCAAGACTACTCAACATTGTTGCTTGCAGAACAGTCTTTAAAGGGTCTTGTTCACAGATTTCACAGATTTTCGTATTTTTGATGCCCCTGGCATCTTGATATGGGAGGCATGTAGTGATTGTCCTGTCCGTTCGTCCTTCCGTCCTTGACAAGGTTAAGTAGATTTTACCGTTTCGTCTAGCACCAACACTGCTTACTACAACACTTAGATATTTACATAGTTTTTACTTATGACCATTCCCAATCCACCCATATCACCCAACCTTACTTTGACCTTGACCTAATTTGCACTTAGAATAATTCAAATGGGCTGTTTCTTGGTTAACTAGATTTTACCATTTCTTCTAGCACCAACACCGCTTGCTACAACACTTGGATACTTACACAGTTGTTACTTATGACTGTTCCCAATCCACCCATATCACCCAACCACACTTTGACCTTGACTTCATTTGGACTAAGAAATGGGCTATCCAGCACCAACCGGGGGCCTGTGTGTTTATCAAACACAGAATATGTTTTTAATTCTAATTTAATGTCTTAACTGCAAAAAAGCAGTTGGACTAACAAAAAACACATTTTATATAAATAAAAATATGTAATTTTAAAGATTTGTCTTTGCCTAAACTCGTACCTTTGTATCGTTAAACATTACGGATTTTGTTTTCTCTGAAGTGTTTATGTAAGATACTTTTGAAGTAAGAATGCAGGGCTGGTATTTATAAAGAATCGTAGTCGAAAATTAAGAAAAATCTTTAAATTCTCAAATTTAATTACTGGATTTTCTGACGAAGTAATGGATTTCTGGAAGATTTTGACACATAATTACAGTATAATTTTCAAAGTGCATTAATATCTAGCATTAGTCATGCAAATGTTCCAAAGCATAGTGTTTTAAACACAAATTCTAATTTTGACTTATGTTCAACTTAAGTTAAGAATGGCTTAAGAATCTTTATAAATATGGGCCCAGTACCCACGACTACAAACTTCTCAATCTCAAACGCAGGCTTTACTTAAAACATTGACCAATCAAATAGGTTCTTACGTGCCAAGTTTGATTTTGAGAACTTTCGTATGGGCCCAGTTATGTTAGGGCCATGGTATTCGACTGTGTGCTGGTGCTATACGTGTTTACCTGTGGGCATAAACAGTAAGGGGCAGGGGAAACGAAACACTTTTGTAGTCTCATACAGCAAGGCCACAGTTACAATAAACTTTACCTGAGATTTTATGAGCTGATTCTTGGTGGAAGATATACCACTGAAAATCACAATTTTCCAAAAAAAAATGCATGGAGTGACATTCATAATTAAAAAGTAAGTACTACAATGTTTAAGATTAGAGTACAGGTTTATGTCAACACAAATTAGTATTATACTTACTGAATATTTGATACTGCAATTTTCGAATTCCATGAGCCCAGAAAATATGTCGAAATACAGGGAGGATTTTGAAGGCACCCAATTAGGCCCAGAGAAACAGTACAGTGTATTTCCAGCTGGCCCTAATTGAATTTTGTTTCGTTTTTTCAGCCTCTTATTGTAGTAGAAATAAGTGATGACATCCACAGAGCTTGCAAATTGTCAACTGTATCTATTTGTACATGTATGTGCGTGTGTCACTCATTATTTTGATTAAATGATAAAACAACCTACTGTGTATAAGTTTCAGAATTTTAAGTGCCCATGAACTAGTGTCTGTAGAAAAAAATGGTTTATTAGTTTTCGACCATAAAATCATATACTTATATAATACCCTAACATCTTGGAACTCGCAGTCTTTACTGTTTGCTGCCTGTTTGAATGTTGAAAAATAAATGCATGTACTTACAGCGGTAGGAGCGAAACGACTAAAACCTGCAACCTCCAGTAAGAAGTGAAGACTGCTGTCCCTAACAGTGTATCCCTATCTGTGATATGGCGACAGGATTTGCAGCTTCTTTCTACACTTATTTTGTGGTCATGTTTAAGCTTTGTAGGTTTTTTATAGTATGCGATATTTTCTATCTTAGAAACACATGTATACATATTATTTCGACACTATGCTCGGGTACAATAAATCTGAAAAATGTTCAACATTGATACTATTATTGCATTTTTGTTCTGTTTGGTATTACACGGTATATGTGGTGCATTAAAGAAAGATAAAGATGTATACATAATGTACTTAAAATGAAATTCCCGGTACACTTAATTTAAGTTTGCTGTTTTCTGTATTTTAACCAGATATTACTTGGGTATAAATTGTGTTCAAAGCAATTTTATTTTAGATAAATATATGTTCAAATGTTTGATCGTTTCTAGGTTACAGTGCAAAGGTATATATTTTGCAATGAAAATAAAGATAAGTAAACGCAATGCCTTCTTATGTCCATTATTGATCACAGCGCAGTCTCAGCTTGAAAACAAGTTGTGGATTACGTGATGAAAATGTCATAAGTAGCTAAACATGACAGGGTCCTACCTGTAGGCTAAACATGACAGGGTCCTACCTGTAGGCTAAACATGACAGGGTCCTACCTGTAGGCTAAACATGACAGGGTTCTACCTGTAGGCTAAACATGACAGGGTCCTACCTGTAGGCTAAACATGACAGGGTCCTACCTGTAGGCTAAACATGACAGGGTCCTACCTGTAGGCTAAACATGACAGGGTCCTACCTGTAGGCTAAACATGACAGGGTCCTACCTGTAGGCTAAACATGACAGGGTCCTACCTGTAGTTGAGAGAGTGCGGATATCAGGGCCGGGTCCAGACATAACTGTCCTGGGGGGAGAGAGGTGGGGGCACCAGCCAGAGGGTATGGGGGTCCTATTCATTCGTCCGTCCCTCCGGCGATTCATTCATTCATCCATCCATCCAAGTCAGTCAATACAGTGTAGTTTTTCAGTTTATACCAGATGAATTTAAATGCCATTTGCTCTATTATTTTCTTAAGAACCTCGGCCCCTGACTATACCTAGAAACATGTAACTGATAAAACGGGTAAATATATGGAATAGTTTTCTACTGCCTGGCTATCGTACTCGCTTTTCCGGGGGGGGGGGAGTATTCCGGGATTCGGACAAAATCCCCCCAGACGTAGTCCCTCCCGCTTCATTTTACGTACCCGGACAAAATACTTCTCGTTTTCACCCTGTCTAAAGTTTGCTCCCGGCCGGCGCATGTGAGTTAATTTGGTGGTGGACTTCCATCGCGCATGCACTTCTGCCCCACCCACCACCCCCCACCTTCATGAGCAAACCACACAAATTCAAAACAACAAGTAATTCATTAAAGATGGAAACTGCATTTATGAGTACAATTTCGATTCAACTTCATTTCAATGTGACACAAAAATTGAAATAAAACGCACCTGGATTTAGCGAGAGTTGTTTTGCACACTTGGATTTGATGACGATTTTTTTGCGCGCAAAAACTCGTGTAAAGTACAAAATAGACTCATATAGGATAATTCCATCAAACGTTTGGTGCAATTCGGACCACCACTTTCATGAATCTTTAGATGGCTTTGTTTAAGCGAATATCATTTTAAGCAGTTATGCAGTTAGTTTCAAAGATAGAAGTTCTGGAGAGTTTTGTGACCATTATTACTTTGACCCAGAATGAGTTTAAGGCGATGGTTTAGTTAAATATATCGGAGTCTTCTATAATTTATCTTTTAAGCGCCGAGTGGACATATCACTTGCACCTATGCTACGATGTTTAAAGGCTCTGCCACACTGTGGCGCATTTGAGCTTAGAGTTTTGCACGAGTTCTGGCAAGTTATTATTCACCGTAAAGTGGACGAGTGGGTCGCGGAATTGTTTTAAGACATTTTTTCGAGTTCTCTTTAACATATAAGTACGATATACGTAGGATATCTCTTCGACAATCGAAGACTTGTCTTCGAGTTTGTACGACTTGTGATGACATGTGCACGAGTAGCTGTCGTAGGCAAGTCTCCCAAACTCGCAGCAAACTGGTATTATATCGTAGAACGATAATATACGGCGAAACGCTACGACAAAGGAAGACGGAATGTGTTCGAGAGTGCGCGAGATTCCTTCGACATGTCCACGTGTACGAGAAAAAAGTCGCCGAGAAGCGGCGAGAATTTTCAACGGTTTAAAATTCTCGTCGCTACTTGGCAAGTTCTGGCGACATAAGAAGACATTCAAAGAAATCAATGCGACATAGAACATGTGTACAAGATCTGCGCGACTACAGGCGAATTGTGGCGAGTTACAACTCGCCAGAACTCATAGCTCAAATTCGCCACAGTGTGACAGTTAATTTTAAAGCGGTGTTATGAATTCGCAATGAGGATCTTCATGTGGACAAATGCGATCACATGCCCCTAGTGCCCCCACTTCCCCGTCCTGTGCAATACTGTTTGTACCTGGCCAAGAAAGCAGGTGAGTTTGTAGGTTCATTGTATCCTTAAATTCAACTATTAGAATATTGAATAATCTTGGCTTATTTACTTCGATGTCCCCGTTTTTGTTTAAAGTTCGTACGGACCAAAAACAGCATGGGAAAGAGAAATGTGATGCGCCAATCCGACTGACCTGTTCCATCACTGTGGCGGCACGGTCGGACATAATCTGCGACAAGCCGGGACATCCGGGTCGCATATGTCAGCACGACCTTTGAGCCATTTTATCCGTAACTTACCCTCCACAAATTCTCCGTATTAATTCTAAAGGAGATGACAGCTAGGTGTATGGACAGCAAAGTGATAATTACAATGTAAATTATTGGAAAATGAGGAACACTGTTTAAATTGCAAGCGCAAATGAATACAAGAGGAAACGCAGACCTGTCTTGCAGTAATTTAAGGTAACTAATTAAGCTGGTTAACGCTATGTTTTGATCTGCATGTGATAACATAGTATCAAACGCGTATAAACGTTGAGCAAACATTAGACGTTTGACATTGGAAAAACTTGTCCTTTGTCCGTGAAGTATAATTGTACGAACATTGTGAGGTGTGATCTACACAGCGACAAAAGCTAAAAGACCTCCTGTATCACATTTTGTTCCGTTATATACTATAGCGGAAAATCATCTCAAGATAAAAGTGGTGCTATGATCGTTCTACACACCGGTAAGTAATTCCATCTCTTGATTTTGTTTGCCCGTCCAATTATTATACCTCCACCTATAAGAAGCTTAAGATGAAAACGCGCGTGTTGGTTCGTCCGTCCGACGTGTTTGGTCCGTCCATATTTCGTTTGCGCTCCAAACTATCGAAATCTCAAAAGATTAAAAATTTTACTTCAGATTATTATTCCAAATAAGCAGGTTATGTGTCGCGTACGATGTCCGCGCTTGTTTGTCAAAGGTCAAGGTCTCTCACTATGCAAGGTCAATGGTCACTATGCAAGGTTAATGTCACTATGCAAGGTTAAGGTCACTATGCAAGGTCAATGTCACTATGCAAGGTCAATGTTACTATGCAATGTCAATGTCACTATGCAAGGTCGATGTCACTATGCAAGGTTAATGTCACTATGCAAGGTTAAGGCCACTATGCAAGGTCAATGTCACTATGCAAGGTCAATGTTACTATGCAATGTCAATGTCACTATGCAAAGGTCAATGGTCTGTATACAAGGTTAATATCACTATGCAAGGCTAATGTCACTATGCAAGGTCGATGTCACTATGCAAGGTGAATGTCACTATGCAAGGCCGATTTCACTGTGCAAAGTCATGGTCACTATGCAAGGTTAATGGACACTTTACAAGGTCAATGGTCGCTATGCAAGATTAATGCCACTGTGCAAGGCCAATGTCACTATGCAAAGTCAATGGTCATTATGCAAGGTTAATGGTCACTATTCACGGTCAATGCCACTATACAAGGTCAGTGGTCACTATACAAGGTCAATGGTCGCTATACAAGGTCAATGTCATTATACAAGGTCAATGGTCATTATACAAGGTCCTTGTCACTATACAAGGTCAATGGTCACTATACAAGGTCAATGTCACTATACAAGGTCAATGGTCACTATACAAGGTTAATGGTCATTATACAAGGTAAATGTCACTATGCAAAGCCAATGGTCACTATGCAATGCCAATGTCACTATGCAAGGTCAATGTTACTATGCAAGGTCATTGGTCACTATCAAGGTCAGTGCCACTATGCAAGGTCAATGGTCACTATGCGAGGTCAATGTCACAATGCAAGATCAATGGTCACTATATAAGGGCAATGTCACTATGCAAGGTCAGTGTCACTATGAAAGGTCAATGGTCACAAATTTGTCATAGTCATAACATTATCTGAAATGGAGCGATTTTTAAATGACACGGTAGGATAAAAAAAAACAACAACGAAAGTGTAATAATGATTCTAACACGGCACGCGGCCAGCGCCCTAGTGTTTTAACTTCTATGCATCGGTACTCCAAACAATTGGTTATTACCGCAATAACCAACGCTTACTGGTTGGCGAGTAGTATCCTTGATTTTTAGTAGTTTTTCTTTCTTTTCAATCGCGTAAGTTATACTTTTAAAGAAAAGCTTGTTTCAGTACAATGTTAGGCTCCTTCTGTTTACAAGGATGAAACTATCTTGTCATGACGTCATACGGTTTTTTCCATATAAGGGGCTCCAAAGGGGTAATCAATAAGCATTGCTTGAAGCAATAACACTAGTGGTAACCGTCATTTTTCTTTTCAATTGAAAATGCGGTTTTGTGCTACAAACCTCAAGATTTTAATTTTCACTCTATACTATTCTACATTATATTACCTACAACATAATGATGTAATATTATTAAATTCTATGCCAGATTAACGGTGATAATGCGGCTACAAACATAACTGGATTCCGGAAAATGGGCTTTTGATTACCCCTTTGGCGCCCCTTAAACATTTGCTGATTGTAAACGGGAGATAACCATGGTATTATCGAAGTAGACGCTTCCCTTGCTTTGAAATTTTGTCAAAATCGTCCCGAAACTAGCCGTATAATTTAGTAAACATTTCAAAATTGCTATTGTTTGTTAATATTCTCGTTAAGTTAACATTTTGCGATTGCAATTCTTGATTTTTGTATTAAAATATATTTCAAGAAGAATGCGTGTTGAATAAATGGATGGTGGTGTTTAAATACTAAAATTGCTGCTTTATGTGAATAACCTAGCGATCACCCTTGGTCAACCGAAAATAGGGAAGTACAATATAAAAATAGGGGTCCAATTATAGATTAATGCGCATGCGCAAAGACGTGCGCGTGAATGCCCCGCGAGGAGTAAAGTTGTTTTGAGATTTTTTTTTACAAAAATGTAAATATCTTTACAAATATGAAATTTTGGAGACTTCAACTTAATCTGCGTTTGGAAAAGTTGCTTCTAAACTCAATATTCAATGATGGAGAGCTTTTACACCTTTTAATAATCAAAAACGGATACTGCTAGATCACGGATACTACTCGCCAACCAGTACCCGTCAATTATTTCTTAAATTTATGTGTCCGCGCCATGTATTCGACATGCAAAAATGGATGCTGATATAACTTGAAGCAATGTGATCACCATCATGAGATGATGTGTCACACGCAACAACGATGTAACAAGTTTTCAGGTCAAAATTCGATATTAGTTTAAAAATATTCATTCTAGCTTGATTGTGTAAGACCCTGAGGCTTAGTGAAACACTCTCTCGTGTTTTTCCTGGGTAGAACCAGTACTTTGTGTCGTATGCTATATTCCCACTACCACGATTCGCGTCACGATTCAAATCGTGGTCTTAATCGTGGACCAATCGTGGTTATTCTATTAGATCTTGAGGTAAGTCGTGGTAATCGTGTTAATAGTAGATAAATTTTGAACGGTTAAAAAATTCTCTACGATTAACACGATCAACTGCGATCAACTGTCCATCGGGATCATCGTATCAGATCTTATTGCATCGTAACAAAGCGCGACAAATCGTATTTAAACTTGCATCCAAATCGTGGTGATCGGGGTCGATCGTAGACAAGAAAAAACACCACGCTCCGTTCAGATGTTTTGCGATATCAAGAAGCAATGAAGTCAAAAGTCAGTCGGGCTGTATTTTTATTATTCGGGTTCAGTCGTAGCTCAAATCGTGATTTCTCCTTCGATCATGAATCGTGAAAGATATCGCGAACCTATCGTAACGGTGCGCATTTATTCGTGATAAGCGTATCGGAACTTATCTGTACGTACTAGAACGTCCTAATTCGGGCAACCTGATCGTGATGATCGTGTCAGATCGAGACACAATGGTGGACTCGATCGAAACAATCCCAACGGAACGTATGTAATCGTATCTAAACTGGAGATCAGACCGTGACAGATCGTGACACCTGTAACTGAGAAATTGTGACCAGATCGCAACCAAGCGCAAAACATCGTATCACAACTTATGGACTCGCATCACATCGTATCCAAGCCTGAAGTCTCATAGAAATACCACGATCAGCTATGAGTGGCGAATCGTGCGTTCGTAACGGATCGCACGATAGTGGGAACCTAGCATAATTGAGAGAGATCATTCGAACGGTCCCCTAGTAGGGATCGAACTCACGACCCCCCGATTGCAAGGCGGACACCATATCCAGTACACCACTGCAACTCGTTAAAATTCCAAATTAAGGGTCAAAGGTCCAAATATAATCAAGCAAAGTTATTGTTCCGAGCTTAATTGTGTCCCGCACGAAATGATTTAATATAACTTGGTGTAAATAAATCCCACGTATATCTAATCACACGTACTAATTGAAAGAAATGATAAGCCTTGCCTTAGGAAAAGCTTAATAAAAACCTAAAATTTATACTCTGTTACAGTCAAGATTCACAGTCAAGATCAAAGCGTTTATCAGATTTGCACTATTCTGAATAATATCCTGATTGTCTACACGTTTCTGGCGGTAAACGCTTGGTGCATTACATAGTTGTCTTTTTCCCCTGTCCATTTGGTTTTTCCAGAGAAAACACGCACATTTTTACTGCCAATAGATCTTTAACAAATAGTACGATGTTCAGCTTCATACGCTCTGAAGTTCAAGAACACAACATTCCTTATGAGTTGCAGCATGTTTTAAATTGTTTTTATCCCATGTATTTGGCAGTGTCCTGTAGAATGACACATCCCTAATTTTATTAAATGGTTTATATTTCCCAATCAGGACATTCCCAATTATGGAGTGACACCTAACAAAAAAAGCCATAATTATCTTCATTCGACCGTATGTGCCATAATTACCCAAGTAAGTTTAACCATTCAAGCTTGATCTAGTGACAATCCTTGAAAGTTAAGTTTCATGACACAAGCTCGATTTAATGTCAGTCTTTATTATAAAAAAACGCAGTAGTTACCTACAAAGCGTTGATTTGTATATCTTTCGCAGGTTTTGAATTATTTGATTGGAATTAAATGTGTTCTCTTGGATATGAATAATAATTTCAGTGTGCGTGTTTACTGGTGTTGATGAGAAGAAAAAGTAGTCTTGGGCTATGTTTATTAAACAAGGAAACACAACTGATAGATTAGACCAAATCTCAAAAGACTACGATTGTTTTATTTTCGTTTAAAGTTACTTCCGATAACGTCTGTCAAAAGGTAATTAACTTTATTTTTTGCAAACAACCAGCATACAGTGATGATGTTGAACACCACTTGTACAAGTAAATACTAGTAATGTGTCTAAATATTTCCCATTTAAAGCCTAACAAAAGGTGAAGGGGGTCAAATTCAGACTTAACAAATAAAATGGTCATCTTATTGCCTGTTGTATAATTTGTTTATAAGTTTGTATATATAAGTTCGATTGTTTGCGTTGTTATGGACGAGTTTCTGCTATTGGAATTTAAGTTGATATAGATTTAAATACGGTGTAGCGAGTGTGGTATTCAATGGTCGTGTGGTATAAGTGTCGTATTCAATGGTCGTGTGGTATAAGTGTGGTATTCAATGGTCGTGTGGTATTAGTGTGGTATTCAATGGTCGTGTGGTATTAGTGTGGTATTCAATGGTCGTGTGGTATTAGTGTGGTATTCAATGGTCGTGTGGTATTAGTGTGGTATTCAATGGTCGTGTGGTATTAGTGTGGTATTCAATGGTCGTGTGGTATTAGTGTGGTATTCAATGGTCGTGTGGTATTAGTGTGGTATTCAATGGTCGTGTGGTATAAGTGTGGTATTCAATGGTTGTGTGGTATAAGTGTGGTATTCAATGGTCGTGTGGTATTAGTGTGGTATTCAATGGTAGTGTGGTATAAGTGCTAGCGTATCACGTCACCGTCATCGTTTCTAGCCTTATCGCGCTAATCAGCGAAGCGTCTGCTATGTCAAGCGCATAAAGTGTCGAGCGAGTATCTATCAATATTTTCGGCGATTTTCCGAAGATCACCGGACAATTGCTTGAAGCGATAAGTTTTATAGCCTTATCATCAAAAATCAATGATTGAAAGCTATACTTTACAAGGCCGGGAAGTGCATTCTGACGCATTTCTTCGATGAAACTTCCTCTGGCAGAAAATCGATATAGAACATATAGGGAGGTTTTTACTTAACTGCTTATCTCGGTTTTATTTAAAGTTTCTCGGGATTTTGGCAAATTATTTCGGAGACTCAAATTTCTTACCAATTAACTGATACAATTTTATTTAAATTTCGAAAAAGGTACCATTACAATTTTGTTTTTAAGTAGTGTATACTTCTATTTTCTGCAATGTTTTTTTCCCCCCTCTTATTGTATGCATAAATATATTAACATACATACTGGTTTCAGTAAAAATATAATATCCAAACTACCGTAACCTTAATTATAATTAGCAAACAAATTAAAATTTAATGTAGTATTGCGTTTTTTATGAAAATGATCATAATGCGACGTAATCCCTCTGACTGCCCAGATAGTCCCTGATAACGGATGGGGTGGGGGTCAGATAACCATCTTTATGACACGGTCATAAATCTTATCGGATTATGTTGGCCATGGGCGGGTCCACAGCTGAAGAGTTAAGCTAAAGTTATTTTGGCAGTGAGGAAGTTTCTTCCATATGACAAATAAATCAGTGCAAAATACTATTCATTCTCATTAATATTTAAAAGTACCAATATGCGCAAACAAACGTTCAGTGAAAAATGTCCAAAAATCCAGCAGTAACAATCGCCGGTTTAGATTTTTAAGTATCATAATTAGCTCGGTAATATTTGATTTGATGTGAACAGCATACATGTAATTATGCTTAGTAAGAGAAAACAGGTAGTCCTGTTTATTTCCTAATTATTGCCATATTATTACCTTTTGTCTACATAATAACTAAAAAGTGTTGCCGGTACTGAAATAAAGAACTCAAACATTGGCTACTTTTTTACGCGAAAAACATAACTGTTAAGAAGATTTATATGCGATATTATTTTTTTAAGACGCATAGCACAAGCATGGAACGCTCATTAAGAGTACGTACAAAAATAATTACACATTCATGAATGAAGGTGACACACCGTGTTTATCCTGCATATTTGTATACGACATGGATCCAGATCCGTGTATACGGCAACAATATGACGCCGGCTAGTATAAACAGGCCACTTAGTAAAATTTTAAAAATAAAACAAACTACATGTCAATAGAATATAACCATAAACGGTAGTTTTATTTCAAAATAAACAATTAAATTAAACCGTGTATTTTCTCTTCCGTAAAATGATAAATGGAACATAATAGGTTATGATACATTAAATCCTGCACTAATAAATGAACATAACCATAAAATAAATAAAAACAAAGTATATTCTCAACGTTGATCTTCTTCTCAATCTATTTAATCTTAATACTTAATCTAAATTAATCTCTAAATAGAAAATCAACTTTCAATTAAGTTTCAATACCAATTCAACCAATATACGATTAAGCATTATGCCAGTTTTATTGCAGTCCGTAATTTATTGTCGATACAAGACCGAAAAAGGCCGAACTCCGAGATGAATTTCGTCCATTTCCGTGAATGGATGAAAATTACCACTAGAATCAATTACAAGTGATACTAAAGTTAATAAACGACGGTCTAAATGCCAACGTTCATTGACAAAAGTATATTGCATCGAAAGGAAAATGATTTTCCTAGCTAATTCCACGTGTGCAATTTTGAATTTAAATATAGAAATACTGTTTTTTGCAGCAATTTGATAACCCGTTGTCAGCACATTTTACCTAATTCCCTATTACTTACATTGAAATAAGAACAAAATGACACCTATACTTTTAAAACCTTAAAACGACGGTTCAAACGTTAAGTTATCAACACGAAAAAAATACCATTGTTTAGAGAAGATATTATATATTCAAACGCAATCTGTGCAATTTTTATATTTACATTATTAACAAAAATAAGACTGTTTGAAGTACACAGTTCTTAATTTTCCTATTCAATTCAATGTTAAATCTTATCATCGATTTTGATCGATAGCGATCGCGGGATTGCATTGAAAGTTGAATATGAAATTTTATTGTTTTACTTTCATTTTAAATATTGTTTATTGTACAAATTTTATTGTTTTACTTTCATTTTAAATATTGTTTATCGTACATTTACCAAGGTTTCAGTTACAATCACACACTCAATGGATAACTCGTGAAAAACGTGGGTTCTTACCCACAACAAAATGTGTAAAATAAAATGTTTATAAAATGTCAACGCCGAGACTCGAACTCCAAACTTCACATCGCCAGCTCGGAATCTGTTCCACTACACCATTCGCGCTTTACGATATATAAACCAATACGTTATCAATTTACATTGTAGTGGCTAGCGCAGTGGTTGGTACACTCGCTTCTCACCTAGGCGTACCGTGTTCGCTTCCCACTCCCGGCGCATGTGAGTTTGGTTGGTGGTCAGCATACCGGACAGGTGGGGTTTCCTCCGGGTACTCCGGTCCCCCCCACCCCCACAGAACAAGACCACACCAAAATTAAAATCTTTCAGTACAAAATAAATAGCTTGAAATTGCAGCTATGATTCAAAATTCTTCCAAACTTTCGTGAGTCTCAAGTAAGTATTAAGTAAGTAGGTAGGAGTGCTGGGACACACACCGGGTCCTCACATAATGCAGCCTCAGGCACGGAAGGACCTCATAAACTTCGAAATACACACACATTTACATGTTAGTATTACCTATGTTACGCTCGATGCTTGTCTTGGTATCCGTAAAATAAATATCGATTGGGTACGGAACATTCATGAGTGTCAGGTTAATAATTTCGCACTATACAAAAACATTGACCGTCCAAATGAAACTGTTGAAAAACACTAGCTGTATCTACATGACGAATATCGTGTGCGATGGAAAAAGATCATAATTAGAAAAGAAAGCGATGGTTCTTTGCAAAGAAAAACTGTAGCTTATGGTGGGATTCTAAAGCCAAATGTTTATCATACTGCAGTGCAACCAAAAAACTGTACTAACAATGCAATCGAATAATAAACGATGGTAAAAAAGATTTATCCATACCAAAACCGATATTCAGGACATGTCAATGTTTATTTAAAATTACCATTTCTAAACCGGACAAATTAAGTGGATCGAACTATAAAATAACATTTATTTTATGGAAATGTTTTTAAACATTTTGCCAATAATGCATTATTTAATGTTTTTGTTATCTCTCAATTTAGATTTTTAATTGTTTTGTTTTATTTGCAACACATTGTTAGTGCCTTTAAATCAAAAACACTTGAACCTTTGACGTTGCTCAAAAGAAACTGCTTCTACTACTTCTACTACAACAACAAGAACAAGAACAACAACAAGAACAACAAGAACAAAAACAACAACAACAACTACAACTACTACTACTACTTTTACTACTACTACATCTATTACTACTACTACTACTACATCTATTACTACTACTACTACTTTTACTACTTATACTTCTACTACTACTACTACTACTACTACTACTACTTTTACTACTTATACTTTTACTACTACTACAACTACTACTACTTTTACTACTACTACATCTATTACTACTACTACTACTACTACATCTATTACTACTACTACTACTACTACATCTATTACTACTACTACTACTTTTACTACTTATACTTCTATTACTACTACTACTACTACTACTACTTTTACTACTTATACTTTTACTACTACTACAACTACTACTACTTTTACTACTACTACATCTATTACTACTACTACTACTTTTACTACTTATACTTCTACTACTACTACTACTACTACTACTACTACAACTACTACTACTTCTACAACTATTACAACAACAACTGCAACAACAACAACTACTGCTATTACTACTACTACTACTACTTCAATTACAGCCGGGCCGGCTAGCTCAGTTGGTATAGCGCTGGACTACAAATCCGAGGATCGCGGGTTCGAGTCCCAGCTCGGTCATGAAATTAAATTATTTCTACGGCCATTCTCCCCCTACCTCTGATACAAATAGGGCAGTTGTCAGTTACTGGCATAAGTATGTGCACCTAGTACTGGTAAATCAGCCGTTATATGACACCACCACCAACAACAACAACTACTACTACTACAAATACTACTACTGCTGCTACTCACTACACTGGAAATGTGATTTGAATTTTGTATATCAATAAATGTATTTTAGTTTATGGATAAATTCCATAAAATTCTTACTTCAACCATAATTCAATTAGTTAAATTAACAATTTTAATTAAATTACTTGTGAAACCAACCACTGTGTATTGTAACTACACAATTTGATCCTTGTTACTTTCGCAACAAAATCTTGAAGTGTTATGCGGAAAATGCATTTAAAATATCGTACAAATCATGACGTAAAAGCAAGCAGAAAACACCAACGACGACAAATACATGAAAAGTAAAATAGAGCAGTTGATTGATGTTAGATTTTTAAGACTATTGCGATATATTATTCTAAAATGAGTACTTATTGTTTACAAGGGATTTGCCAAAAATGGAAACTTTTGACTTTTTACAGAACTCCATGAGGAGCATTTACAATATTTTCAAACAGTTTTTTATTCAAATGCTGAATTTCTGTAAGGAAAAACCTGAAACTCAATATGTGTGAATTTTCAACTGACAGTCCAAATGTTCTTTCAACATTGATCAGAATGAAAATTAGAAATTTCATCCCGTGTATAATTTTTGTCATGCCACATTTACTATGCCCATCAAGTTGGACAATTTGTTGAAGCTTGAATTTCTTTCCCTGTTTTTACCACTTGCAATTCTGACCACTTTCTTCTAACGCAACGCTTTTATTTTTCATAATTTCTCGACTATTTGTCATGGAATTTAGTCAAAATCTGGAATATGAATACATTAATGATTTCTATATATTTTTTCTTATAAATTTACTGTAATAGAAGATAAATTCAAATAATCGAAATACTGTAAAATAAAAAAGACTTAATTACACCATACGAAAATATTAACAAAAAGGTAAAAACATCACTCAACGGTCGATCACTTTTTAGCAATCTCAGAATAAGACGCTGGTCTTGGTTACTTAGTATCTCATATGCACATCACATCGTGAAACCTTAAACCATGAAAACATGAAATCTCTCAACAACATGTAGATAATCAAGTGGGAAGTGAAGTGAAATAAAATATGAAATATCGTGTATACTATTATAATATATTCGTCATCAAAGAGTACGTAATATTTAATGTTGTTCAAATTTTACAGTCCAACAGAATTTCACCAAAATATTTTTATCTATTTTTACCATTGTAAAAAATTCAAGCGCTACTGTATACACCGGGATACTTAAATATAATTATACGAATGTTAAACACTCCGATAGTTGTACTTGTTGAACACGAAACGATCTGTTTCTCGTGGTACTAAATAAGTATTTACTTTTTGGCTCACCTGTTCAAGAAGTATTCGGTGAGCTATTGGTATATGGAAACTCTATGCGTTGTCCATTGTCCGTATGCCGTCAACTATTAGCCTGCGCACTTCAATTATTCAATTATTATCTTACACAATTTGCTAAAGATGCGGATATCAAATCATATTAGATGACAATACATGTTAAATGCAACATTATTTACCTTATAATTTACCTTTACTAAATATATATTTCATTGTGTTTTTACATAAGAACTGTGATTTCCAAACTCGTCATAAGGAATGTGTCATCAGTGAAAATGAACGATTCTATAATTCTTTAATTAGGTTTTCCTTTTTAAAAAAATATTGGCTGTGTTCAAATTTGTATTTTGTTTGAATATTTAAAAATTCGGCTTGGCTGACAAACCAAAAATCAAGAAACTGACCTAAGATCTCAGCAGAAGCCAAACATAGTTCAGCTGTTGTCATTGCCCATTGTTTATTAAAAACATGCACAAACGATTCTAAAGTATATACTTTATTTTTCATCCATGCTAAAAGAAGATAAGAACGGGCCACACAGACTAGTTTTATGGTCCTTTATTACTGAAAAGGAAATGAAAGGAAAGGACTTTCGAAGGATAAAGACTTTATTATTCATCCAATCATGACAAAGTCGGTACAGTGTATCTTAGACCAGTGTTATTGCCCCTTGTTGTTGTAAAAATGACCCTATGATGCCTCCGATTGGCTTAGGTACACAAAACATACATACGTTTTTATACAAGGTATATAGATTTGCCCTTGTCCGCCCGTCCGTCCGTACGTACGTCCGTCCATCCGTCCGTCCGTCGGATTTTTGTGTCGCGCGTGAATCAAAAAGTGTAAGTGTAAGAGTGATGAAAATATATAAACATATTCATCTGCATCGGGGCGTGTGCACCTGGGTATATTGGTGCAGTTTTTTTCGAAATCAGCGGAGTTACGGCCCTTTTTTAAATAAAAAAATGACATTTTTAGACTTGTGTCGCGCGTAACTCAAAAAGTATTACTGCTACAGTGATGAAACTTTATAAACATATTAATCAGCATTTAAATTTGTGCACCTGGGTGATTTGGTACAGTTTTTTTTTCCGACATCATCGGAGGTACGGCCCGTTGTTTTAGAAACAAAAAGACATTTTGCGACTTGTGTCGCGCGTAACTCAAAACGTATTACTGCCACAGTGATGAAACCTTAAAAACATATTAATCAGCATGTGAACTTGTGCACCTGGGTATTTTGGTGCAGTGTTTTTTCCGACATCAGCATAGTTACGGCCCTTTTTTAGCAAAAAAAACACAACATTTTTGGACTAGTGTCACGCGTAACTTAAAAAGTATTACTGCTAGAGTGATGAAACATTATAAACATATTAATCAGCATGCGAATTTATGCACCTGTTTATTTTCTTGCTTTTTTCCGACATCAGCGTAGGATTGTGAGGGCATCCGTGTCGTACGGACACACGTCTAGTTTCTCCAATGATGACTTTAATTTGTTCAGTTTGTGCATGTCCAAAGGATGTCAGCAAAGACCAAAAATGAAATATTTGCCACAAAACCGTGAACAAGAATGCAACATAAGCTTCATGCAGGATAGACACTTTCAAAGAAACATTTATCGAATTATCAAGGAATGGCCAAACTGACATTTGCACAGCCCAAATTTTTCTTACTGCAACATTTTCACTTTTTTCCCCCCAAAACAGACTCAAAAAGGTATAAAAATCAGCTAAATCTGTTGTTGCCAAATGTGCCATTGACAAAATGAAAGAAAAGACCATACAATATGGTAAATACACATGGTCTGAGAATAATTTGCGTAGAGACTGCACCTCCAATGCCAAGTCCTGTTTTTCGATGCAAAAACAGACCCAAACTTTCTATGCGCGTATAGTTGTATTTTTCAGTTTCATTAATGAAAATATAGGATACAAGGGTAGAGAAAGAATACACACTAGGATATTACCGTTACCTGTTTTATGACCATGAGTTGTTTTGTGTTATTTTTGATAAGCATGCGTAAGTCAAGCTGTAAAAGAAATGTGGACACTAATATTTTAGCAAAATGGTCTAAAATGGGAGTATTGTGAGACACAAACTTAAGAACATTAGTTCGAATAATGTACAACAATAATGCTTGTGTCGTAGCCAGTACTCGGGTGAGCTATTTGAGCCATCGTTGCCTTCTTGTCTTTCTTAAAGTGTACAAAAAAGAATTGACTGACACCGAAGACGTCCGCAGCTAAAACATCATCGCAGAACACCATTAATATCGTTATTAAATATCAACAAGATAAACATAGTTAAACATAGAAAAACGTGAAATAACAGCGTCAGATTCTGACAGTGACAATGACATTGCTGAAACAACTGACACAACTGGTCATATAAAATCAAAACAAACCAGTAAACAGAGAACTTTGAGGAATTATGGGAAGCTTTCATCCAAAAAAGCAAAGGCTGACAGTAATATTCTGGAAAATAAAGCTGAAACTGGCATAGACTTCGCTGATGACAATCCTATAGATGTGACTGTACAAGGCTGATCAGGAACAAAAAGGAGAGGAATATAAGGAACAGCAAATAATGACAGGAATACAGTCAAGTGGCAATTTGCGTTCAAAAACGAATGACGCTATTGGAGAACATGAAGCCAATGTGTCAAAGAATTCCGGTAAGAAAGGTAAACAACAGCTTGGCAAGAAAAATCTCAATGATGTGAATACCAAACGAACAAAAATAAATCTGGACGACACAAAAGCAGTTTCCAGTAATGACGATGAAATATCGGAATGTGAAACAGTTATTCATGAATCAGCTAGAGGTAAATCTGATGAAAACAGTCGTTGTGTGGATATGGAAGCCACTGTTGATAAGACTGGGGACCCAGACAACAACAGTTTCGAGTTGGAGATCTTTCGCGCGGTCCTTAATAACGTTCTGAGCGATACGGTGAACAATCAGCTGTTTGATGATCAGGACAAGGTGTACATCAATAGCTTCAGGGAGCTTGGTGGTGAGTAGACAACATGCTGTACATAATAGTGTACGTATTCAATACGTTTGCAATAAAACGAAAAAAGGGTCACAGTTACACTTTGATGCTTCTTTGTTTCTTTTTTTCTATAAATTAAATGCACCCGTATATTTGGACATTCTTACTAAATAGTGTTACTGATGATATAATATTTACTTAGAATTTTGATTGTTAAGATAAATGAATGTTTTCCTTACAACATTTAAATTAAAAACTATGAGCAAAAGAAGACAAACAGAAACACACTCACAATTTGTAAGCAGGTTCATTATGACAACCAAATGCTGCTGGTGATGGTGATTATCACAATTATATCGAATGTTGTGGTGACAATGCAAATCTGCGGCTGCTGAAGATGATGATGACAGTGGTGATATTGGCTTTGAAGATGATAGTGAAAATGAAGATACATTATTGGCCTTTAGTTTTGTGTCATAACAGACAGTCAGACATTCTTTTTAACTTGTAGATAATACTTAGCCATCAACACGCAGAGTTTGAATAGAGTCATTTGATTCGTGATTCGTGGAGCACCTGTTTCATGACATTGTGCTTTGTAGCAGTACTGAAAGAAACACCTTTTAGACAAACAATTCTGATATTGTTTGTATACTTTATTTTACATGCCGTTTACCTTATGTTAGAATATAAATTCTTGAGTAGTTCAAAATAAACCACATTCACGAAGATTTTTGTGTGATATTTGTATTACCAGAAATTAAATTGTGTAACTGTTGAGTAAGTCAACCTGGTTCCCTCTAGTTATAAACTGCTTGAATTTAACCAATCAGAATCATTATGTTTGTTGAAACACTAATTAATTCCGATTTAACAAGGTGACACATTAAATGTGAATATTCCGCAAACTCATGTGTGATTTAGGTTGTAACTGAGAACAGTCCGCAAGTAGTTATTCTCAGCAAATTAACCGCGAAGAGGTGAAGAGATGTTTAACAAGTACTTCAGTTATCATTCTTGAAAGAGTATCTGCACAATTCGTCGTCAGAAATAGATTTTTGCAAACGTATTTAATATTTAGATATGCTATTTGCCTCACAGAAGCCTGTCAAAAGCTGTTTGTGCGGCTGTTAGTATGGAAGCCTTTGCACTCTGTGTCGACATACCAGAAGATTAGTTCAGAGCTGACGTCACACGTAGAGAGACTCACACAGGCGGCACTCCTTATCTCAGGTGGGTGTGGCGGTTACTTCGTTATAAGATAATGTTGAATTTATTACGTTGTAAAACATTATCGTATGATAAATCTAACACTACATCAACTTAGCTTATACTAGACAAAGAAAATCAGGTACAGACTATTCTATATTTTAATGCTCCTACAAGTAAACAAATTGTACGGTAAATTAAATGTTCAAGCAAAATTATAGAAAACTATCGTTCCGGTATACAAAACTACGTATTTAAAGATATCGTTTATAATAACATCTACAAAAAAGCATAAAAAAGGTATATGTCGCGAGCTTAGAACAAAAACCTAGTATCTCCATTTTCAGAAAGTTTTAAGGAAATGAAAAAACTGTCATACCTGTTTACAATCTGTATATTTGTAATAAAACTTTAAAATAATATTAAATTATGAGAACATAGTTTAGTCATAGTGGAATCAGAACACCGATATAAAATTAAATAAATGAGAAAAAGCCACACATTCTTTTTGCAGGTACACTTTGTTATTAATTAGCTCATTGTATTAGAACAAAAACTTAATATAGTAAAATACATGAATGTTGCTGAAAGCATTGACAAAATAAAACAATATTTCTTCAACAAAAATAACCTAACACCAAATACAGTATTTTTGCTCCAATCACATCGTATTGTATCCAGTCACATAATATTGTCTGGATGTTTCGTGCAGTGCAAAAACATTGCACATGGCAATGCAATATCTTTGATCCAATGAAACATTGCACATGGCAATGCAATATCTTTGATCCAATGAAACATTGCACATGGCAATGCATTATCTTTGATCCAATGAAACATTGCACATGGCAATGCAATATCTTTGATCCAATGAAACATTGCACATGGCAATGCAATATCTTTGATCCAATGAAACATTGCTAAACAGTTTGAAAGGAAAGATCATAGGCACGGTATCAATATATACTGACAAGATATTTTGTCCTCCAGAACAGACAACATAAAATATACTGGATTTGATGAAAAATCAATATCTTCGAAGTAATTAAGATACGGTTTGAAAATTTTGTGAAATAATGTTGTAATGAAAATACATCTGTATGTAACAAAAAGCCCATTTTCAAAAAATTTGCCAGATACTGGGTTTTTACACTAATCCCTTGATATATTGTGTTGCTCCTCCCTTCGCTTTGGTATCCTGGTTACTAGGTGAGCACCCGACTGGCCTTAACGAGGTTCTCGAAATCCTATCCAAGCCCCAAATCCGGGCCGTTGCCAAGTCCTTCGGAATAAACGACCAGGGGCTTCCAATGTCCGAGATTAGAGAGCTGCTGATAAAGAAAAGCCGGAGTATACCCATTTCGGCCAAGGTTAGGAGAGAAGAATCAAACATGGAGAAGACAATACTGAACAGGTGTGTACTGTAGTCTAATGGTTTGTATTAGGAATTGGTATTTAATAGATATATTTCAAACTACTTGTTATATTAAATGATTGTCAGGTAGTTGGTTTTAGAAGTAAGCCATCATGTTTGATAATCTGCGTCTGGTATCACATTCTTGCAGTTAACATTAATATAAACAAAGCGAAACTCCTGCTACGACAGCAGAAGATAAATCTTATTAGCAGCCCGAGGTCCTGTATTTATGGTAAGTGACGTATTGCCAAAAACAACACAGCACATCACAAAAACATATAACAAACACAAAACACACATAAATTAAACTTGGAACGGTCAATGCAAATGCATTGGGGGTATAAACCGGTTTGCTGGCACACGAACCTCACGCTTGGCCCAGAATTATGCACAAAATATTTAAGTGTAAATACACATTACCACTCTGAGCATGGCAATTCCAATTAAACAGGAATAAAAGAGTTACTAGTAAGTAAGAGATTTGTTCTTAGAAAATATATAAATTAAAAAAATAAAAACATTGCTAATAATCTTGAAGAGTGCGAGTTAATAATGTTAATAATGTTGAAGAGTGCGAGTTGGACAACGTGTGCATTATGAATGGTGTGTCATAGCATTTAGAACGAAATAATTCTTTTGCGCACTGACGTTACAAAACAACATATTCGGATATTTTCAAAAACAAGGTCACTAACCATATCAACAAATACAAGTTTTAAGAAAGTGTGAATTTACGTCTAAAAATGTTTAAGAGTATTGATTTGCAGGGGCTGTTTTTGTCAATATCCTTAAATTCTCAATACAATATTAAAATATGTTGTGGGATTTTTCGCAATATTGTTAATTCAAATTGGACTCTATGTCTTTTAATTCGTCGTTTTTACTACAACAAATTACGCATGTCAGTATACTAATCTTTACTCGTAATGTCTTGATCAATTGATATTTTATGATAAATTACATTTATATTGGACTTATACATAACCACTAAATATCCAATCTCTGAAACCTGTATTATTTTATGTCATTTTAAGAGTGCACGTATATCAAATTAAAAAATGTATATGCTGTTATTCATTTAATGGAATTCAAATAAATTTTTTTAGGTCACTTGAACACAAAGTCATTTGTGAGCTATTTTCATAGGTGGACCGACCTGCTTGTTCGGATGTCCGTGAACAAGAGGCTTGCAGCCGCGAAAGTAATTGACCTTCTTTTGTGAAAAAACAATACAAAAAAGGGGCTATGGTGCTGGACAGAGACTTCATTTGTCTATTCTTGACGAAATGTTTTTGGATGCCCATAATGTCTCAGACAAGTTGACTATCGGCCAGATAGAGCTTTTGCCCCTGGTTTATGAGAAATCATAATTAATCAGCTGTTTACTTGTGGTGTGAGAGAGACTACTTTTAATTTATTTTCGACAACGTTGGCGCAATTTGTGTATATAAACACCTTGCTGGGTTTGATAATGGACCAGATAGGATCAGAAATACTGGTTATAGTTATTACCCATTTGTCATGAGAACAGAGTGAAAAAATGGATCGGGGTACAAACAGCTGGCCCCGTGTTCAGAAACGTTTAACCACTGGAAGAAAAACATTCGACAAGGTGATCTTGATCTTGTAGCTGAGGTCCCGTATTCATAATGGATTAATTACATGTATAGAATCAAGATCAGTCTAAATAAGCAGAATCTCACAAAGATTTCATATTAAAAATAGCATTTTGTCAAGAGTAAATAATATAAAATGTTGTGAGGTTTGGTTTTAATCTTCATATCTGATTGCAAATGTACTCAGAGTTCAAGTCAGAGTTAAGAATAATGCATATTTTACAAACAAATGAAATTGATATTTAGAGAACAACATTGTGTGAGCCTGATCCTGATATATCTGGCTCAAGTTCATCTTGAACCAGAAAATCAGGCTTAACTTGTTTTATGAACAAAGGGCTTGCTGAGCACATTCTCAAACATATTTTGTATTCCAATTACTCTTTGTCTAGATAAAATATCATGAAATGGTGTAAGGTTTTGATTAAAATCTTCATATACGCTAAAGAAATTTAGCATTGCGTGTATATATAATACATATTTTTGGCATACATTAGCAAAGTGTCTATAATTTTGGTGAACGCCGTTTTTGAGACTGATCCTAAAATATCTGGCTCGAGTTCAGACCTAATTTGTTGTTTTTTTAACACAGTGACAGAATAAATGCCTCTATTTTATGAGAAATAAATGCAAAATATGGGTTATGTGCAGGATTGAAACATAATCGTTCAATTGAGATGGCAACCAATAGCAAATCAATGAACGGTTTGGTTATTCAATTTGTTAACCGAATATCCTTTACATGACCTATAAATGCAATAACACGCAAAGCTAGATTGTCTGTGCAATTGACTAGTCATAATAATACCTGTATATGTAACGCTTCAAAAGGACTACGGACGATAAGGGCCAATTTTGGCCCATAAAATTGACGATTTTTACATTGTATTTACAAACAATACAAATCATGCCTGTAGTTAGTCATGACGTGCGCTTGACGTTTATATGAATACCGAACCATCGCGCGGACGTATGGCGCGGAACGTTCAAACAGCGTGCGCTTCTTCGAAAACAACGATTTCTGTCAATTTTATCACTTTTGTTGTAAAATTTAACTATCAGCGCATGTGAGTACCACAACCATTTTTCAAAGAGACATGTAATATAAATCAGTCTTATTGTTTTGTAATTATCTTTTTGGTACTCGCATGCGCTGTTGGTTAAACAAAAACTTTTGTAAATTTTGACATTCGGAGAAATTGGCTTTTAACTGAAATTCTAAATTGATTAGTAAGCCACTTGTCGCTACACTTGCAGTTTAGCGTCTTTCGTTAATGCATTCAACATAAGAAATCCAACAGAACACGGCTGTTTATATGCATTCAACCGTGTCGTTCAGTTGTTTCCCCGGATGCTATTACTACTAAATCAAGCAATTAAGAACATTGTTGGTAGATTGTCTACCGTGTTTTAGCATTATAGGCTTATATTTTAAGGTAAATACTTTTTAGATGCATTAATAGCAAATAAAAAAATCTTTCCTGATTTGATATATCATGTTGAACATAATCATGTAACACACTATACTAGTTTGACACTCTTTCCAATTATGTTATTTTCCTAGCTAAAAATACGGTATATTTACCAGCACTGCCACATTCCATTTTCCACGAGGCATGATGTTGCTCGAAATACAACGAATTTAAAGCAGGACACACGTGTAGTAGTCATTATACTCCCTAATTTTCTTCTTTAGATTTATCATACTCTCATGCTTACACTTTCGTCGAAAACATTTTATATCATGATTTCATGCACATTAAATCGTTTTTGTTTTTCAAGATGGACGATTCTTACCGATCTATGTCAGAAGTTATTTTCCAGAAATTGTGACGATTCTATTACGTCACATAGCTAACCTATGATAATCGTAGTGGCGTAGCGCGAAAGTACAGGATAGGGCCAACACTGTAATTATGCCCGCCACATCATTGATGGTGGGGGCATAAAAATATATATATGTAAACTTTATAATGTTAAGATTTATATTTAAAAGATTTTTTTTTAAGATTAAACGACATACCGCCACCTTAGAATGAAAAGGGCCATCTTACGTGTGTTAAAGAAGCAGATAGGCCCTTTTATTTTATGTTTTCCAGTGATTTATAGGGAATTATCCGTACAATAAAATTGGTAATTTTCTGTTTGTAACAGTGAAAATGATCACTTCGGTACTTTTTCACTGTTTCTCACTGTTTCTCGATTTAATACAGTAAATGAAATGGACCGTCAACGATGCCGGGCTCAAATGTTTTTCAAATTAAACGCATTTAGATAGCACATAAAATGTAACGAAACGGCGTAAAAAGCATAAAATTAAAATAAAATGTGTAGGTTTCAGTAGAATATCGATTTTCGATTCACTCGTTATCATATAAATTTCTATGATCACTCATGAATTTACTATCGATGTTCTACCGAAGCCAAACAAATATCCTCTGTTTGATTTGTTTTAAGGTGGCGATTTACAATTCATCAAATTCATCTTAAAATAACACACACCCACACGTTTAAACGTATTTCGTCACTTTGGTATACTTATTCAAATACTAGTATGTAATATTCATGTTTAGTGTTGTCCCAATTTTCTTCCCAATCAGAAGTCTCAGAAGTTGATATTGTAAGAATAAAAAATACACTTGCTTTCTGAATATTTGGTCGGGAAATCCAACAGTATCTTCCACTATTCTAAAAATTATCTAACTTTTATTTAGATCCTGAGAGATATATAAATCAATCCAAATACATCGCTTTAATTTCAAACATAACTGTCTACCTCTGCTCAAAATGTAGGTTATATTCTAAAGTTAGTTGTTTAGTCCGCATTCGTATTCATATATCAGACTTCGCGAAACCTCTAAATCAGCTGTCACCATATTTAGTATCATTCGTATAGACCACATATTATATACATGATAAATACACTGTTAAATAATTAATTGAATGATGTGGGCTGTACAGCTATTTGTAGAGTCATAAGTCCTTTATTTGGTAAACAAAAGTTAACATAGCATAATGGTAATGTATATATAACTTGTGTGTTATACATTTTGTCAGACGCCTGGCTGTCTGACAGGTTTCGCGTTGTCTGATTTACCCGTGTCACTGACCGCATTCACGATGAATCGTGCAGTGAACGGACGGAAAAAGAACAAGAGACATGCACGTTTTCTGCCTCCGAAAGTATCATTATACTTCAATAACACTATTCTGATTTGTTCTTGATATACTGATTTTTATATTCACGCCGCCAACAATGCCGAGGCCGATGCCGCCAAAAGTAACATGTATAACAAAATTATTTTGTCAGATCATGTTTTTTTTTTGCAATGGAAATAATTTTTGATTTTATCGTAATCAGTAAAATAACAACCTTATTTTCTCTGATAAGCGTTTTCTAAACCATTCGGGGTAACGCCCACGTGGTATAATCCTTACGCATTCTAACTCAGAATCGTTGTTTATTTACATGATCCATTTGGTCAAACAAAAAGACCGCCCCTCGATTTTACCGCCCGAGCCATTTATTCATATAGATAGCGTAAATATACAAACATTTACTGTACCAGTGAGTTGTCATTTCGTTTATGTGTTTTACCTGTTTTGGGAAAAAAGATTAATCGAGAACGTGGTAAAGTTTCGATGCGCAATAATGCTCTATATCTATCCAATGTTGACCAAGAAGCTAACTGCTGTTAAGCCTGTGGTGCACGTGATAAACATACAGAATGCGTTTTACGTCCCGCATATAAGGGGCGCTTCCACAAATGTCCATCGTATTCAAATTAACCTTCAATTGTATCCAATTATTGCAATTGGATATCATATGTTTAGCAATTAAACTATTTCACACAAAAGAGCACGTGGTAATGTTTGTGATATTCAAATAAACTTTTGATAATAATGAATGGAAATTAATATTTAACAATAGTTGGGAAGGAATTTAAACTATTCGTGGATAGGTATATATGCGGGTCGTGTTACTCTAATACCATGAATGAAACTTACTGACAAGCTTTCATGAAGTTTAACAACATTGCAGCATATTTTCTTCGATTGTTCATTTAACAGTATCAAGGGTGATTATGACAATCTGTGGGCAGTTCTGCGTTTAGGACAATTCCCTGACAGAATAGACATATCGTTCTTAATCGGAAATAGTACATTTTTTGCATATCATAAAATGTTTCATTTTCACACGCACAACTGTTCACGTTTTTTTAGCATCATTCAATTTAGATTTTTTATACAAAAGCTCTGATATCACAGTTCTCTTCGCTACAAATGTTTTTTATAATATAAATCGCGGTCAAAACATCCACGCTTTTCATGCGGATGACATATATTGTTGTGCATGTCAGCATAATTATCTGGCGCTTTTTTAGCAGTTCTGGCTGGATTTACATGAAAAACATCACATCTTAACTGTCAATATATGTAATGACGTCACTTGAATATCACAATTCAGATACGCGTTGTCATACCTGATGTTAATTATTTACAAGCAAATATATATTTAAAATAGTTTTGTTTTGAAATGAATAAGTATAGTTTTAATATACTGATAGTAATATATACTAATATATACTAAAATATTGAATTATTGTGGCTTACTCGTATTGAATACAGTGTGTATGTAAATTGTACAATACGAAGGGCCGGGCATGTCCATTACCGCGCAAGTAGACATGGGTTTGAGAACAGCAATGTCTACTTTAAAAATTAATACCAGACTAATTCAGTTTCAAACACTTCATAAACTAGATTAACAGTTTAATCTAACTGTAAAAATAATGCTATCGAAAATAAGAAGCCTTTATCGCAAAGCCGACCCACTCGCTACGCCCGCTTTAAAGTCTAATACTGCGTCATGTGCTGTTCTTTTCTTGAATGTGACATATGCATGTTAAAATTCCGTACGTAAGAATTCAACTAAATTTAATTAAATATCATATCTTTGCCTGGTTTAGAATGATCCGAGTTGTAAAAATAAAGCACAAGAACTTAATTTTATTTCTAAATGCGGGATTGTCGGAAAAGGCTGAATTTTCCACGTAATATTGCATATCATTGACTTTTCAACATGCAACAACACAAAATCGTTATTTTTACATGAAATACATTTTTATTAACTGTATCTCTAAACATGAGTTGAATTTGTTGGACGAGTGTTTGTAATTAGCCGAGTAGTAATCATCAACGACACGCCAAAAAGTATACCACGACGTCAACTCCGAAAGTAACGTCAAATTACGTCAGAACGCTTATACACTAGTCGTGTTTGACGTTGTAGCGTAAACATATTTGTGGTTGTAAGATTTTTAAAATATTACATCCTAAAATTTGAAAAAATGGCATATTCAGTGATACAAATTTCGTAAATTTTCAAAATGAGGCAAAAATCGGCCCTTAACTCACCTACTCCGTTGGAATACGAATGCGTAAATGAGTCTACACAATTTCCCATAGATTATTTATTCTTATCGATTCAATATAAGATGCAAATTCTATAACTAATCACTGTAAAATAAAAAGTCTCACAGTGACAACATGTATATCTTTTATCAAAGTGAAAAATCATTAAACAGTTTATCACAATTGGTTGTTTAGTATCCTGTATGTCCAATCATAGCCTTTTTGACATGTTCACACTTTTCCGTCATCGAAATTACATAGTGCCTAATGACTTCCTAGGTAAATAAGGGCCTGTTAAATTTCCCGTAGATTATACCGGGGTGCTGGTTGTCTCAAAATCTGCTGCTGATTGTTGGAAACATGTTTAGTTTCCTTGAACCACTTCCAGGTCCGCTTTAGTTTGTAACGAACTGCACTTACGAGAGCGATGGGTGGGCATAACCACGACCGGACTCTCAATCGTTCAATTGTCATGAACTGTTTAGTGATTTTTAATTGTTTATTAACACATATTTATGTTCATTGAGGTTAAAAAGTTTGAAGTAGGTCATCTGAAAGGTTATTACCATAGGGCCCTTAAAAAGCTGGGACCCGTGTGTCAACTGAACAAAGAGGCCCGGTCAATGTTCGTTCGGGCCATCCTGCTGTTCTCACTTAACAAGACGAACTGCGACGACGACAGTGCCGCGTGGAGACAGAATCAGTTGTATGTAACCTATAATCTTACTAAGTGACTTATGGTGTTCCTGTTCTTTTCATTTAGTGATCGAACTTTTAGTGCATGTTATTACATTAAAACTATATACATCTTCCACTGGTATGTTTTTAAATTAACCTTTAAACAGGCATCATGACTTTAAAATTGTTTAAAATTGTTAAATCAATTTGGTAATATTTTGTTATAAGTTTTCAAATCTGATCATAGTGTTAATAATGCCCTACTTTTTCTGACATAATTAATATTGGAGTTATTTATACGAGTATAACACTTATCGTTAGTTATAAAATTTAGACGTTTTGTGGGAAAACCGGGCTTAATGCATTTGCGTAAAGTGTCGTCCCGGATTAGCCTGTGCAGTCCGCACAGGCTGAATCAGGATGGCACTTTCGGCCTACATTGGATTTATGTTTAGATAAGACTTCCATGAAACAGAAAATACCATAAAACGGGAAGTGCCGTCCTGGATTAGCCTGTGCGGGCTGCACATGCTAATCCGGGACGGCACTTTACGGACATGCATTAAAGCCCGTTTTTTCCACTACACGCCTCCAATGATTAAAAAAAAATAACGTGTACCTGTAGCTATATATTGCAAAAGCATTGACCTGATCCTGCTGAGCTCTGTTTAAATAATATTTTCGGTTAATCAATTATCTATTAATAGAGTCGACCAGTTCCGTAAACGAAAGTTCGCGTGGCTATTGATCCGATGTAGTAACAATTCATTTAAGGTGTTGAATTAAGCGCGAGTATATCGATCAGTTCTACTGACGAAGTATTAAAGGAACGTCGAAGAGAGTTAGCTTTGTATTTTGAAATTTTTATAAGTGGGTTTATAGTACGAACTCAATCAGGAAATACAAATGGTATTTGATTTTGCTGCATTTTCCTTAAAAATTGTGTGCACAGTTGGCCGTAATAATTTTTTTCATGTTCTTCATAAATACTTTATTCAACCGATCAACAATACATGTGAAAATAGCGAACATAACAAATAATGATGTGGATGTTACACCTGCTCATGCCAGTGCATTTTCAAGGACTACTTTGGTTTATAAACCATTCGGATGTGTTATAAATAATTTTTCTGCCTTTGGACCCTTGTGTCTGTCTCGTGTCTGTCATTATTGCTTTGAAAGCCAAAGCTGAAATAAGATATGTAGAACTGCATGTATTCAAATTAAAAAAACAAATTAAATTCCATAATATTCTCGTGCAACGTATTGTAAATATCGTTTAAAAACATTTAGATGTAAAGAGCCTACCCCGGGATGCGAATCCTAGTTGATTGGTTGATAGGTAGACACGCATACCACTCCTTCCTTTAATCTCGCGGTAACTAATACTCTAGTCTGTCGTATATATAATTTAATATACAATAAAAAGTATACGAACATCTTCGAATATACACAAGCAGACTTCGAAACATAATTTTGACTCCGTATTCAGCTCATGAATATTCTTGTAAAAAAGGTTAAGATGAGGTCAATGTTTTCGCACTATATACCCTGCAGGAATATGGTTGTGTTCAACCAGTCATGGACCAGTTCCAAGCTGAAACAAGATTCTGTGTTTGATAAACACACATGCCACCGGTTGGTGCTGGGTAGCCCATTTCTTAGTCCAAATTAGTTCATGTTCAAGGTCAAAGTAAATTTGGGCAAATTTGGGTAATATGGGTGGATTGGGGATGGTCATAAGCAACAACTGTGTAAGTATCCAAGTATTGTAGCAAGCGTTGTTGGTGCTAGACGAAATGGTAAAATCTCGTTAACCAAGAAACAGCCCATTTGAATTATTCTAAGTGCTAATTAGGTCAAGGTCAAGGTCAACGTAAGGTTGGGTGATATTGGTTGGATTGGGAACGGTCATAAGTTACAACTGTGTAAATATCTAAGTCTTGTAGTAAGCGGTGTTGGTGCTAGACGAAACGGTAACATCTAGTTAACCAAGAAATGGAACTTTTGAATTACTTTGAACTATTTTAAGTCCAAATAGGTCAAGGTCAAAGTAAGGTTGGGTGATATGGGTGGATAGGGAATGGTCATAAGCAACAACTGTGTAAGAATCAAAGTGTTGTAGTAAGCGGTGTTGGTTCTAGACGAAACGGTAAAATCTACTCAACCTTGTCACGGACGTCTATAGGCTTCCAGTTTCAAGATGCCGGGGGCATACATAGGAAAATAGAAATATTTGAGCTGTCGCCCCGCCTTCCTTTTCTGGCTCGATGATACATGCTGTTTACAGATTTCAGATTCTGAAAGTGAAAATTGGACAGGTGACGCACCCCAGCTACAATGTGATCAAAGTCAAATCCGTGTTTGATGACCGAGCCGCACTGGTCAGGTGAGATGCAACGAACATGAGCAGAACACGAGCGCCATGTTTAGTAATAATCGCTCTGGTTTAGAGACAATCATGGTCTGTACTGTATACGGTTTATGGAATACAGTATACGATACAAAATAATCAGGTTAAAGTTTACCTTTTTATTTGCTATTTTAAAAAACCTTATGGTACTTTACTCCCATATATAAAACTACGAGTTTATTATAAAACGAATTAGTATTTTCGTCCACAAGTCTGATTATCACGAAAACAAAATATAGTTTGTTGGCCAGGCGTTCTATTCATACAGATTAGCTTTCATGTTAAAAGTTATAACATGTATTAGTGTCACGTGATATCAGGTTTGAGAAGTCATTGAAATTTGAAACGACACTCAAGTTGCTGACACAAGCAAAGAAGTGGTCGGAAGCTCTAAAGCTGTACCAGAAAAAAAGAGCTGTCGCTAACACTATATTCGCAGATGAGACTTCTAGAAAGTAAGTGGTTGATTCTGTCACTTATTGACTGTTTTGTTTCATGTAATTGTCTTTTTCTGGGCCCAGTTGCTCAAAACGTTAACGGCCAATCTAAATAGCAGCCGTTAACTTTTAGTTTAAACGTATTTATTTAGACAATAAGCATATTATAACATGTCATGATATATAATACATCGTTCGAACTTGATTAGAAAACAAGCGTCGTCAAAGCTTATACTAATTTTTCTCTTGCATGACGTTATGTATGCAAAAGTAAATGTTAACATTTAATCTGCGAGTTTATTCTAAGTACACTCTTATACTCAAATACTTTTCCAATGTTTGATAAGCAAATTGCTTGTAATGTGAATTTTATATAATTAAATATAGCAGATAACGGTTAGGGCGTTCGCCGCGGTAGGTCTCGAAGCTTTGAGTCTCGACCAGGGCTTGTTCCGATATGGCCGGTTGCATACCCAACAGATCAATCGAATGGTACCGATTGCCTTGCAGCCAATCGACTGGCATATAGAAAAGGAATCGGGTGTAAAGATGTTCATCTGTAAACTGTAAAGGTGTCTCATAAGTCAGAACTGGGTGGCCCTTAATCGCCAAGGGTAAATTTCTGATAACAGGGCGTTAGCTTAATTGGCCGTTGCAAATTTTGAGCAGCTGGGCACAGATCATTAAATTGCTTTCTATCATGTAAAATTATAATGATGTGTTCAACTGCACAACTAATTTGTAGAAATAGGATCTCTAATGAACTATAATATATACAAATATATGAATCATACATAAAGAAATTGTTCTATACTAGGTTTGCACAAATATTTGGTAAATACTGCAAATATTGTAGAAATACCGAATAATCCCGAACCTTTAGAAGAAGAATTTTATAATTATTTAAACATACATTATATAAACCTAACCCATATTGATTACGTAATACAATATTTATATGTCTGAATACAGTTTGTATTTCCCGCATAATGATAACCTATACGAAATAAAATCAGGGTTTCCCGTAGGATTTCTTGAAGGCATGTCTGCATCCCCGACCCCCCCCCCCCCCCATTCCGCGTGAAAAAAATTCGCTCGACCCCATCTGTCTGAAATAGGCCGCAACGCTCTACCCCATTTGCTCGAAATCGGCCGCATCGCTCGACCCCATTTTATGTATTAACTAAAATCAAAATTACCGGGTTTGTCCTTATTGAATATAAACGTGTTGAATTTTGGAGGCATTTAAATATTATTTATGGAATTAATTTTCAATTATACATGGTATTCAGAATCGTTTCAAACCCTACTTTTTCCACGTTACAATTCTGTCATGACTGCTAGTTGTTTCCAAAACTTTTATATTTTATAAATTGTTTTCGGATGCGAAAAAAACTAAATCAATCATTATCAGTTATACTACAAAAGCCGAAAAAAATTCAGATTTTTTATTACATACATGAATACATGGTTCTTAATCGACATAAAATACGGTCATGTATCTCCATGTAAAAGGCGTGTTTTGTTACAAAAGCGCGTGAAACTTATATCGCCATGCGTGTCGTGAAAAACGTGCGTGTAATGGTCACGCGCTCAATTGCATAATGTTTATGTGAACAAAATTACGTTCGAATTGTCTGTGAAAATGAGGCTCTATATTAAATTATTTCAATATTTTTGATTGTCAGTTTGTGAAATAGATTCGGGAATTACCCGGATTAAATTTTATGGCCAATACAATAATAACATGTTTTAAAATGCAAGTTCACTTTTCATGACAAGCTAGTATTTGTTATCAAACACTTTTTAGTTGTTAGTAAGGTATAAATTCCGCCTTTAGAATCACCGTACTTCATTTGCTAATGACATTGTTGTGGGCGGGACTACAGTTTTTAGTTACTTGTCAATCAAACCGTTGGAAGCGAGACCTTGCTGATCAATACGGTTTCGTTTAAGACCTTCAATTAAAGACCTATGTAATTTGATAGAGGGATTAAGGGTTGTCGCTTTGAAAATTAAGGCATGTCGGTATAATTTAAGAATGTCGGCAAACGACTAACTGCTTTGAAGGCATGTCGGGCTCGACAGGCGAAAAAGGCCTGCGGGAAACCCTGAAAATCATATATGATCTAGGCGGAAGTATTATCTCAGGCATACATATAACATTGAAAATTATACAATATCATATTTGAATAAAATATCCCAATATAATTAAATTCAAAATTCAGTTACTGCATTATTTAACCTTTCAAGTCATAAAGTATGTGGTGTGTCACATTTGTTATTAGTTCAACATATTGGGTAAAATCATACTGGTTGAGATGAGACGAAGCGAGCGCAGCTTATTAACTTACTGAGAATATGATCTACATTTTGATTGGTCGTGCGCCTGTACATCATCGTGAACAGTAGATATCCATCTATGGTAAAATGAACTAAGTTCTGATAAGTTGAGGTTACTAATAGTCCATCAAAAGCTAAAAATAGCACCCGTAAAATATGTTCCTAATGATTCAGTGTTTCACTAAATGGATGCGCGCGAACTACTTCATTTGCTCAAGTATTACTCTAATATCTTCAAGAGTTTGTCAAGTAGGAACTGATTATTGTTAATTAAAATATTATGTGAACTTTCCTGTTTTTTTATGTTTTTCCTGTGATTGTATAACGGAGCTGGGTTAAAGTTCAACTAAGAAACCTAATTTTGTGTTTTTGGAAAATGTCATCACTCAGTTCAAGTTAACTTCTCTCAGTTCAGGCCTAAAGTTCTCAGAAATAGTTAAGCGGGCTATTTTTCCATTGCATCAATTTAAAAATAGTTTAATGAAATAAGAGCCTTTTCCTGTTATTCTTAAGAAAAGTTGTGAAACGAGAGTCCAAGACATTAGTCACATCAATTGAAATCCATGTTCAAACCCCAATCACACACCCAGGTGGGATGCCCAGCTGCCGCTGTTCCTGCGGTGCTACACGGCAGGCTGGGTCTACAGCCGCATCCACACCCTGGGGGTCGAGCTCCTGCAGAAAGAACAACTGTACGATGAGGCCGTTGTCCTGCTGGAGAAGCTGGTGGAACAAGAAGTGTATGGTGATGCAAAACGTGGTTTTTGGTACGAGAGACTTGCACTAAACCTGCACATATATCTCAAGTCACCAGTCAAGGTAAGACATGCACAGTACAAAAGTATGTGGTAAGGGAGACTATAACCTAATCACCCGGCAATTTCTTGCATTGGTAGCAAACATTGTGTTGCTTGAATGTTTATCTAAATCGTTCGGTGCTTTCTTTATTTACGTAAATACAGACCCAATTGTAATAATTAATTCAGACGAAATAAACTGCGTTTACATTTTCGTGTTATAATCAAACCCTGTATAGCAAAATTATTAACAGTCCTGACTTATAGAACAAATTTTATATGATTGCAACTTGTCCACAGAAAATAGTTTTACCAGTTAGTTTACTGCACAAGTTTATTAACACTATAATTAGATTTTTAAGTTAGTATTACTACTAATTCTGTCTAAATACTATTACCTTGCATGAGAAAGAGTAAACACAAGGTGCAATTAATTTTATTTCATTTAAAATGTATGTATGTCCGAATCGCCTTCCAACACACTCTGAATGTTGCTCTCGTTGCTTTCATGAAGAGTCTGGAGTGGATATCGCGAGGCCTGAAAGACTCTAAAGTTCACACCGGGAGCAGGTTAACCATCTATAACAGAGCACTCAAGCTGTTAAAAGAAAACTGCGAGCTCAAACACAGAAAGGATGAATTCCAACATGAACCAATTCAACCCGCACCTGAGGTTATATATACTGGCTTCTGAATTGTGATATTTATGCAGATATAAAACAACATTAACAACAATTTTCCATAAGCGAACATTTTTTATTAATATTTAATTTGAATCGCAATGCTACATGTATGAGGTTCAATGTCATTTACAATTGTTTGTATTGTGATTAATTCTGGTCTTAGTTTTAGGGACGGAATGCCATTAAGAAGGTTTAAACCACATATGCTTTGCATTGACCGGTGGCTCCAGTTTTTATGTCCCCACTTTAGTGGTGGCGGGCATATAGATTTGCCCTTGTCCGTCCGTTCGTCCGACCAGCCCGTCCGTCCGTCGGATTTTTCTGTCGCGCGTAACTCAAAAATGTATGACTGCTAGAGTGATGAATCTTTATAAGCATATTCATCGGCATCGGATCTTGTGCACCTGGGTATTTTGGTGCAGTTTTTTTCCAACATCAGCGGAGATATGGCCCTTCGACAATTTTTGGACTTGTGTCGCGCATAACTCAAGAAGTATTACTGCTACAGTGATGAAACTTAATAAACATATTAATCAGCATGTGAACTTGTGCACCCGGGTATTTTGGTGCAGTTTTTTTCCGACATCAGCGGAGATATGGCCTTTTTTTTAAAGCAAAAAATGACAAATTTGCATAAGTATCGCGCGTTACTCAAAAAGTATTGCTGCTAGAGTGATGAAACTTTATAATCATATTGATCAGCATGTTAACATGTGCACCTGGGGATTTCGGTGCATTTTTCAGAAATCTGCGGAGTTTTATGAAAACTTGCGGAATGTGGGGGCATCCGTGTCCTACGGACACATGTCAAGCTATCATTGTTTTCGTTTTGTGCTGTTTGTGTTGTCCTGTATCAACAGACGTTGTTAAGGGATTCTCTCCTGTTGATGTTGCTGGAGTTTATTTATCTTATATAATATATTTGAAGAAGTATGTTTTTTGTTCAATGTCGTAATAATTTATTTCAGCATATATATTTGTACAGATATACATACATATACAAAATACTTTAAGTACATTATTATTGCTCATGTATTAAATTGCCAATGCGACAATTGAAAACGAAAGATAAGAAAGAAAGAGTGAAAAATAGCTCAATGAGAATATAATGTAAAAGAAAGAAAAGCATATTTCAGCAGTAGTAATTAAGAAAGTAAATTGCATCTGAAGGGGTCGGAGGTCGATATTATTAGACAATGTATACGGGTACTGAACATAACAATATTGAACACAACAGAGTATAGGACCATTTTCTATGCAGAGGTCATTGTCAAAACAAAATAACGACGCAAGTGTTATTACACATAACAATTGTAATTGAAACAGTATGACACAACAGAGCATATGACCAGAGGTCAGTGTAAAAAAAACAATGCCATTGTTATTACAAACAATAGTTGTAATACATGAACAATTTATTGTGCAAAATTGTATCCCTGACGCATGCCTGTTGGTACTCATTTCTCTGCGTTATCCTTTCCTTGATATAATATTAATGCTAATTATTGCTGATTCTAATAATATTGCAGATAACATATGCTTGAACATATTACAAGCATATGAAAATATTTAAGTAAATCTCCTCATAAAGGTAGTTTAACTCTCTATTAGATATTATAATTGAGTTTATTACGTTACTTATAGCTGTCCACTTTAGAGACCACACATAAATAATTCGAAGAAAATGTACACAATACTAAATACAAATTATTTGCTATCACATGTAAGTATATGTTCACCAATGTAACATGTTTGCAGAATCAGTATTTGTCTAAGATAACTTTTTTTAAATTTGTTTTTGGCTGGTTTTAACATTTCCATTGTCACCTTGCAATTTATAAATAGTTGTAACTGTTGCAAAATATTAAGATGTTTTCTCCATCTAACATCCATTTAGGTGTTGCTCTAGTAAGGTGACCTTTTAACTTATGTTCATTCATATTTTCGATTTCTTGTTTTAACAATTGTTCATTATTTTTTATCATCTGAAAAGATTTGATGAAAAACGTTTCTTTTTTCAAGTATCGATCTTTTTATTTTGGGTATTTTCGTTCCTTTTATAAAAGCCGTAGGATACAGATTTTCCTCTCAATTCCATATAGAGTCTAAAACAACTGATCACAGATCGTACATGTTAATTCAGTATTAGGAGCTAGACCTAGGTTATCGTAATTATAAACTGGCCATGCATATTGCTCCTTTATCTGAATTATATTATTAATTTCGTTAAAATAATTAAAGTCTGTAATAAATATATTGTTATGTTTCCACAAACCAGATACACGATTAAATTTGGTAAGAGTTAGATCAAGATATATCAAAGAATGGTCTGACTGTAAACGCGGTTGTACTGAGATGGAATAAAACAGCAACAACAACAGAATATAGTAGAAAATAAACATATGAAAAAAACAACACAAAAACTAAGTGTGCGATGTTGATACCAACAGATGTATGTTTGCAGGTGAAGATAGAAGCATTTGAGAGATCAGATGCAGAAAAGGCGAGGATCAGGTACTATTTGGACGCTGACTCAACCGCAACATATACTGTGGAGAATGTAGTCCTCGAACACTACAAGAAAAAAGGACATCCTGAAGGTTGGAGACATTGTGCAGTGATGTATCACAGAGTGCTTCTATATCTTTAGTTTCAGAATCTAAGAAATTATATATTTATATTACAAGCCATGTTACTTGTTAATACAATAAAGTGTCATATTACTTATTATATTAATATTACATAGTATTATTATAGGCACTAATCAACAGAAAATGTTTCTATACTTTGTCCTATTTACCTATTTTAAATTTGAAGTTTCTGTTTATTGTCATTGTAAACTGCATTTCGTTCACTGAATGCCAATATTTATTATATCCCCACTTTTTGAAAACGTTAGGGCTATATTGCAATCCCGCGTGTAGTTACTGTCGTTCGTCCTAACGTACGTCTTTCCGCGCTAACGGGAGAGTAGTTAAGTGGCTACTTTCATGTACTGTTGATTAGAGTTAGGGCTAGTCTTTTTTGTGGCTTAAAATGCTTTTATGTGGATATTGCAAGGCACATAACTATCTTTATTTCGTAAGATAGCCACTCTTAAGGACTTCCGTCTGTACATCCGTCCGCCTGTACGTACGTAACTACTTAATGGCTTAAAGGATTTTGATATAACTTCATATTATTATTCCATATTGGGGGCGATATGTCGCGTATATGACCCATGTTTGTATGTCAAAGTATAAAGACACATTTAAAAAAATTGTAAAACGTTATCGCTCTTTAATTTCGAAATGCTTATAAGGATAATAATATTACTCCATATTGATATGTTCGATGACCAGGCGATGCGTCGCATATATGGCCCATGTGTGTCTGTCAAAGCTCCGGGTCACAATTCCACGTAAAAGTGAAGTATAATATTTAGTTTCAACTCCTTTACTTCAAAAGCCTGTACGGATTTTAATATGTATGTATCTTTAGACTTGTATTAACCATTATCGCAGATATTGTTATGTACATGACCATTACTTGTCTGTCAAAGGTCAAGATAGCAGATCAAGGTCAAAGATGAAATACTTCTGGATGCAGGATTTTAGTTTAAAGGTCAAGGACACACGTATATGTTGAAGGTCAAATATAATGTATAATATTTAAGTTCGGGCCATCTATTCATCCTACTAGCAATACTCTGCTATAACTTGAAACTAACTACTCACCATCATGACAGAATGTGTCCAGGCAAGGACAGGGTCTGTATGCCCAAGGTCACATTTAAAGGGCAATTATAAGAATGAAATTAAAGTAGGAAGCATAATTTTGTCCAACAGCCCTAACCTGTCTGGAATGAAGATGCGTATGAGACATATACCTCGACAAGATCTGTATACGAAAGTTCAATGTCACTCGTTAAGTTCAAAGGTCAACATAGTTGTCCAGGGCATATATTGTCTCTTTTTTCAGCACAAGCCCATTTTTCCTCTAATGCAGGTCATTTTGTCAGTCAAAACATCTTCTGTGTCTAAGCACGACATTGACAAACATCTTTACCTGTGTCAAAGCCGTATTTTGGGATATTAAATATATTTAGTGATAGCTTTAGTTGTTTTTTATAATTTGTCTTTTGTTTCTTTTTACGTTAATTAAATATAAGCTTATGCTACTATAACGAAGAGTTATTTATTTAATTAAAATTGTCAAGTATATAGTACTATTTTGTAGTTAAATGAAGAATTACCTTTGATTTTCCTCATAAGAAATCATGGCACTGCATGGTTTATGAACATTGAATTTTTAGTAACGTTTGTCCCAGCCTATTATGCCCCTTTAATTCATAAGGTCCCGTTGTTTCTACTCCCAGGTCTGCACTCGGAGGGCTCAGTGGTGCGTAACCTGTTCGTACTGTTCTTCTTTGACGTGATGTTCATGGACGTAGCTGACGTGTTTCAGGGGCCCTACCAGAGCGCGCCACTCGACATGGACACGCAGGACTTCTACAGGAACAGGGCGCAGGCCGTGGATGAGCGGCTAAAATGGTTACAAAAAGCTAGCGAAATGGTAGGGAGGAATAGGTTTTGAAATTGAGGCGTGTCGTGGGAAAAGCGGGCTTGAAACATGTGCGTAATGTGTCGTCCCAGATCAACCTGTGCAGTCCGCACAGGCTGATGCAGGACGACACTTTCCGCTTTTATGGTATTTTCTGTTTGAAGGAAGTCTCTTCTAAACATAAATCCACTGTATGCAGAAAGTGTCGCCCTGGATCAGCCTGTGCAGACTGAACAGGCTGATCAGGGACGACACTTGACGCATATGCATTAAGCCGGCCTTTCCCACGACGCGCCTCATATTATTTCAGAAGCCCTCCCGCAGTTCATGTAATATTACTTGTAAGAGCAGTCTCAATATGAGTTGCCCATGAGGGTTTATAATCTACTAAAAATCAGGGATATTTAATGTTTTACGTTTATGAGAATTACATGCCCAAATGTATAATGAGATTTTATTAACAATCTAGGACCATCAACTATTTAATGTGAGCTCGCTTTTAAAACTTGTCAGAAATTACAAACATGGTTCTCTCTATTTACGTACAAATAAAAAATAAAAAAATGGTATGTACATATATCCACAACAACACGATCTAATAAAATGATTTTGTACCAGCAATGTAAAAATGAGGATGTACTTCATGTATTACATTTCAAAATGAATGTTGGTTCTCTACCGGCATCGCATACAAGTGTGAAGTCCTATCTCTGGTCTTGTTGTAGGATCTGACTGCAGAGGTGGGGAGAGTGTGGTCGGAACACAGCGGCACCATGTGTACCGGCATCGCTACAGGTGTGTAGTCCTATCTCTGGTCTTGTTGTAGGATCTGACTGCAGAGGTGGGGAGAGTGTGGTCGGAACACAGCGGCACCATGTGTACCGGCATCGCTACAAGTGTGTAGTCCTATCTCTGGTCTTGTTGTAGGATCTGACTGCAGAGGTGGGGAGAGTGTGGTCGGAACACTGCGGCACCATGTGTACCGGCATCGCATACAAGTGTGTAGTCCTATCTCTGGTCTTGTTGTAGGATCTGACTGCAGAGGTGGGGAGAGTGTGGTCGGAACACTGCGGCACCATGTGTACCGGCATAGCATACAAGTGTGTAGTCCTATCTCTGGTCTTGTTGTAGGATCTGACTGCAGAGGTGGGGAGAGTGTGGTCGGAACACAGCGGCACCATGTGTACTGGCATCTCCTGGGAGATGTTCTCCGGCCCGGACACACACCAGGTAGAGTGTAACCTATAGAGTGTGCAAATATTGGTAGATAAGTGCATCCAATTTCCTGCTTCATATAATGTGTGGAGAAGTCTTACAGAGGTTGTTATCTTGTAACAGAAGTATTGACAATCATGGCTTGCAGCTTTGCAGAATATTTAGAATGACGGTACTTGTGATAAGCTATTTAGCATAAATTTGTATTGTGTTATGTTTTATTTGTTTAAAATCTCTCTTTCGACCACTCTGCAATGTATGTAAATTCAGCCGTTAAAGAGACTTGTTCACAGATTAAAAAATTTTTAAGTATGCCATTTAATGTATTAACTTGACAGATTTAAGCATCGGAAATAAAAACTCAAGTATAATCACAACAAAAGAATTTAGAGAAAAACAAGTAAATGAAAAAATTGGTCCTACCGGGGTTCGAACCCGGGACCTGCATATTAAAAGGCTATCGCCTTAACCACTCGGCCTTCCGAATTCTGCATTTTACCATGAATAATTTTTACTTTTTGTAATTGTTCCACGTGATGTCAACAGTTTCAACGAAAACAACAGAAACACTCCAAATTATTCCATCGTTTAGCGTTACACACGCTTTATAATTTTATCAATTTCAACGAAACGATTTTGACATTTTATTTTTTGGTCTGTAGTGTTATTCTGCTCCCTTGTATGCATTGGTCTTTTATTTTTGTAATTGGTAACAAAAAATTGAAAAATTGTCAATTCGTCAATCTGTGCTCAGGGCTGGTATTTATAAAGAATCTTAGTCGAAAATTGAGAAATATCTTTTAATTATTGGATTTTCTGACAAAGTAATGCTTATCTGGAAGATTTTGACACATAATTTGCAATAATATTCAAAGTGTATTAATATCTAGCATTAGTCATGCAAATGTTCCAAAGCATAGTGTTTCAAATACATATTCTAATTTTGACATATGTTCAACTTAAGTTAAGAATCGTTTACGAATCTTTATAAATATGGGCCCAGGTCCCTTTAAAAATTAAGTGTCTTCACATTCATTGTGTAAAAATTGAAAGCTAGCTAAGAGACTATTTTCCAACCAAACCCATCCCAGTGTTTGACCGTCTTTCTGTCTGTCTGCAGCGCCTGGTGAGCTGTATGGGCGGCCCGGTGATCTCGGGCATTCACGAGCGGTACGTGCGGGACCCGCGACATACACGCAGTGGTTTCCCAGACCTCACCCTGTGGAACGCGGACACCAATGCGTTCAAGGTAACATCGCCCCGATTTTATAGTACACTTGAATGGTGTTTTGGTGCGTGTGTGTGTTTATTGAACCGTTTTAAATTGCGCGGTTCATTAGCCTGGTGATATTTTGTCTCATTATCAGGCCTTGATTTCTCACAAAATTTGAAAAATGTAATAATAGGATTAGCTAAAGCTCACTATTTTTACTTTGCAATAAAGTGGGCATAAACTACATGTATATTACATTTTGAATAATATTTGTTTGTCAAAATTCGCAATATTGTGTGTTGTAACAAGTTTTAAATAATTATTTTGAAATGAGATAGATAAGCAAGGAATCAGTATCCATCAGTAATCTAGACAGTGATTTATAGATTTGGAATTAGTAAAGTTTTAAGCTTTTCGTACGGTTGGAACATTCTTTAGTATTAATCGCAACAAAAGTATGCCAGCTAATTAATATTTGTCAGAGTCTGTGTTCATTTTTAAGAAAATATTGTAGTTTGAATATTCATCAACTAAATTCAGAATAATTTATGACCAGTGGTGTAGTTAAAGACCTTTGTCCCCTTAGGTAAATACAGACCCTCGCGGCATTTAATCAAAACGATTTTATTCAACCTGCCAACTATCTCACACACTATTGTCTCACACAGATATGTGAGGTGAAGGGACCCAACGACCGGCTGTCCACCAAGCAGATCCTGTGGATTGACTTCCTGTTGAAGCTGAATGTGGACGCCGAGGTCTGCTACGTGAAAGGTACACAGATATTCATGCAAGACTACTGATCATTGTTGCTTGCAGAACAGTCTTCTTGATGCCGGAGGCATATAGTGATTGTCCTGTCCGTCCGTCCTTCCGTCCTTGACAAAGTTAAGTAGATTTTACCGTTTCGTCTAGCACCAACACCGCTTACTATAACACTTTGATACTTACACAGTTGTTGCTTATGACCGTTCACAATCCACCCATATCACCAACCTTACTTTGACCTTGACCTTGACCTAATTTGCACTTCAATAATTCAAATGGGCTGTTTCTTGGTTAACTAGATTTTACCATTTCGTCTACCACCAACACTGCTGGCTACAACACTTGGATACTTACAGTTGTTACTTATAAAGAAAAACATGTAAATTTAAAGATTTGCCTTTGCCTTAACTCGAACCTACAACCACCAGATGGAACATCTGTCGTGCTTTGTATCATTAAACATTAAGTATTTTGTTTTCTCTGAAGTGTTTATGTAAGATACTTTTGAAGTAAGAATGCAGTGCTGGTATTTATAAAGAATCTTAGTCGAAAATTAAGAAAAATCTTAAAATTCTCAAATTTAACTACTGGATTTTCTGACAAAGTAATGCATTTCTGGATGATTTTGACACATAATTACAATATAATTTTCAAAGAGCAATTAAATCTAGCATTAGTCATGCAAATGTTCCAAAGCATAGTGTTTTAAACACAAATTCAAATTTTGACTTATTTTCAACTTAAGTTAAGAATGGCTTAAGAATCTTTATAAATATGGGCCCAGTACCCACGACTATAAACTTCTCAATCTCAAACTCTGGCTTTACGTAAAATATTGACCAATCAAATAGGTTCTTACATGTCAACGTTTAATTCCATTGGCTAATATTTTAAGTTGAGTCTAAGTTTGAATGTGAGAACCTTCATAGTCATGGGCCCAGTTATGTAAGGGACACGGTATTCGACTGTGTGCTGGTGCTACACGTGTTTACCTGTGGGCATACACAGTAAGGAGCAGAAAAAATGAAACACATTTGTAGTCTCATACAGCAAGGCCAATGGTGAAACTTGACACAGTTTCAATAAACTTTACCTTACCTGAGATTTCATGAGCTGATTTTTGGTGGAAAAAATACCACTGAAAATCACAATTTTCAAAAAAATACATGGAGTGACATTCATAATTAAAAAGTAAGTACTACACATTTGTTTAAGATTAGAGTACAGGTTTATGTCAACACAAATTAGTGTTATACTTACTGAATATTTGATACTGCAATTTGCGAATTCCATAAGCCCAGAAAATATATTACAAAAAGCCAGTAGAAATGCAGGGAGGATTTTGAGGGCACCCAATTAGGTCCAGAGAAAAAGTACAGTGTATTTCCAGCTGGCCCTAATTGAATTTTGTTTCGTTTTTTCAGCTTCTTATTGTAGTAGAAATAAGTGATGACATCCACAGAGCTTGCAAAACTGTATCTATTTGTACATGTATGTGCGTGTGTCACTCATTATTTTGATTAAATGATAAAACAACCTACTGTGTATAAGTCTTTAGAATTTAGAAGTGTCGTCCATGAACTAGTGTATGTTGAAAAAAATGATTGATTAGTTTTCGACCATAAAATCATGTACTTATGTGATACCGTAACTTCTTGGATCTCGCAATCTTTACATTTGCTGACTGTTTGAATGTTGAAAAATAAATACATGTACTTACAGCGGTAGGAGCAAAACGACTAAAACCTGCAACCTCCAGTAAGAAGTAAAGACTGCTGTCTCTAACACTGTATCCCCATCTGTGATTGGACGACAGGATTTGCAGCTTCTTTCTACACTTATTGTGTGCTCATGTTTAAGCTTTGTAGATGTTTTATACATTAATGCGATATTTTCTATCTTAGAAACACATGTATACATATTATGTCGACACTATGCACGGGTACAAGAAATCTAAAAAAAAATCAACACTTATACTATTTTTATGCCCCCCTTCGAAGAAATGGGGGTATCTTGCTTTGCACCTGTCCGTCGGTCGGTCGGTCGGTCGGTAGGTCGGTCGGATGGTCGGTCTGTCCGTAGACCATTTCGTTTCCGCACGATATCTAAAGAACGCTTTGACCTACGATCATGAAAGTTGGCATACTGGTTACTTGGGAGGAAAGGAAGAGGCTTATTCATTTTGAGGTCAACAGGTCAAAGGCCGAGGTCACCGTTGCTAAAAATAGAAAAACAGTTTCCGATTAATAACTTGAGAACGCATCGAGATATTTTAATGAAACTTTATACATAGATACCTTGTATTGAGTCCTCGCTTGGAATTGCATATGGGGTGGGTGGGATCAAGGTCAAGGTCACCGTTACTAAAAATATAAAAACAGTTCCGCTCAATAACTTGAGAACGCATAGAGATATTTTAATGAAACTTCACATATAGATACCTTATATTGAGACCTCGCTCGGTATTGCATATGGGGTGGGTGGGATCAAGGTCAATGCCACCGTTACTAAAATAGAAAAATGGTCTACGCTCAATAACTTGAGAATGCATCGAGATATTTTAATGAAACTTCATACATAGATACCTTGTATTGAGACCCCGCACGGGATTGCATATAGGTTGGGTGGGGTCAATTTCAAGGTCACCGTTACTAAAAATAGAAAAAACGGTTTCCGCTAAATTACTTGAGAATGCATTGAGATATTTAACTGAAACTTCATACATATATACCTTATATCAAGACCTCGCTTGGGATTGCATATGGGGCGGGTGGTGTCACAGGGTGAGTTTTAAGTAAAGTTAATAAATGTACATTATTATCAAATTATTGTGTTTGTTTTTATATTTACCCTAAAATATATATTCTACAATTTAAAGTAATACACTTGTATGCATATTTAAATAGTCAGTGCAGTGTTTAGTTATTGTGTGGGTAGTTATGATCAGTTCTTAGTTTAAAGTAGACTGTAACCTTAGTTTTTGGAGTTACTAACATATAGTTGAAATTAACCTATGTTGAACACGTGCACATAATAACCAATCAATCACTTTCCCTCCAATATTCAGATTCACGGTTCAATTGTTTAGACACAGCCATTACATTTTGACGATTGTCTTTATTTTATTATTTGTGTAGGATAATTGTTATTGCTGCAGGTAAATATTACACTGTAGTTTATGACTGATATCTATGTCTATTGCTTGTTATTCACGCCGCCATGCATTATCAATCATTAGTATTTTGTAATGTCATTGAAACTTATTAATACATTTAAGCATATTTAATTATATATTTATTTATATGTATTAATTGTTTTTCTTTCAGAAAACTAATTTATCGATCGACACATTAAATAACAATATATCTACAATCTACTTGTGTTTATTTGTCGCTCAAACCGAATTGCGCCTACGGGCGTAGCTAAGGCCGGCAACAGTGGGGTCAAGGTCACCGTTACTAAAAATAGAAAAAGGTTTCCGCTCAATAACTTTTGTAAAGTACAAAATAGACACATATGGGATAATTTCATCAAACGTTTGGTGCAATTCGGACCACCACTTTCATGAATCTTCAGATGGCTTTGTTTAAGCGAATATCCTTTTAAGCAGCTATGCAGTTAGTTTCAAAGTTAGAAGTTAAGAAAAAGATGACTGGAGAATTTTGTAACCATTATTTCTTTTACCCAGAATGAGTTTAAGGCGAAATTTTAGTTACATATCTCGGAATCTTCTATAATGTATCTTTTAAGCGCCGAGTGGACATATCACTATCACCTATGCTACAATGTTTTAAAGGCCCTGCCACACTGTGGCGCATTTGAGCTTAGAGTTTTGCACGAGTTCTGGCAAGTTATTATTCGACGTAAAGTGGACGAGTTGGTCACGGAATTGTTTTAAGACGACATTTGTTCGAGTGCTCTTCAATATATTAGTACGATAAACGTAAGATATCTCTGCGACAATCGAAGACTTGTCTTCGAGAATTTACGTGTGTGGAAGAGTCTGTACGACTTGTGACATGTGCACTAATAGATGTCGTAGGCATGTCTCCCAAACTCGCAGCAAACTCGTGTAGAACTATGATATACGGGGAAACGCTACGACAAGGGAGGACGGAATGTGTTTGAGAGTGCGCGAGATTCCTTCGACACGTGTACACAAAAAAAAGTCGCTGACAAGCGGCGATAATTTTCAATGGTTTAAAATTCTCGCCGCTGCTTGGCAAAATCTGGCGACATAATAAGACATTCAAAGACATCACTGCGACATAGAACGACATGGTAACAAGATCTACACGACAACAGGCGAGTTGTCTCGAGTTACAACTTGCAAGAACTCGTAGCTCAAATTCGCCACAGTGTGACAGGGCCTTAATTTTATAGCGGTGTTATGAATTCGCAATAAGGATCTTTTTGTGATCAAATGCGAACACATGCCCCTAGTGCCTCCACTTCCCGCTGTGAATTCATGCCATTGAGTTGCTTAAGGCTAAGATGAGCAATAAAGGTCCGTTTATGGGGCTCCAGACCTGGGGCTTTGTTTCACAATATGCGTTTTAGAAAATAAGACATGGCATATGAGGTGTGTCCAGCTCGAAGCACACGGGGTGAAATTGTCCGGTCCTGTGCAATACTGTTATACCTGGCAAAGAAAGCATGTGAGTTTGTAGGTTTATTGTATCCTTAAATTCAACTTTTAAACATATCGAATCATTTTTAAGAAAGGGACATTTTTGGAGTTGTGGTTTGAGCTCCTGGCTTATTGACTGTAGATGTCCCCCGTTGGTGTTGAGCGTTCGTACGGACCACACGGTCGGAATCTACGACAAGGGGGGGGGGCATCCGGGTGGCGTATGTCCGCACGACCTTTGAACCTCCCCAATTTCTCGGTATTAATTCTAAAGGCGATGACAGCTTGGTGTATGGACAACAAAGTGATCATTACAATATAAATTATTTGAAATAAAGGAGTATTGTTTATAGTGCATGCGTAAATGAATACAAGAGGATCCGCTGGCCTGTCTCGCAGTAATTTAAGGTAACTAATTAAGCTGTTTAAAGCTGCGTTGATCTTCCTCTTGTGATAACATAGTATCCAAAGCGTATAAACGTTGAGCAAACAAGAGAAGTTCTATAATGGAAAGATTTGTTATCCCTTGTCCATGAAGTATTATTGTACGATCATTGTGTGGTGTGATCTACAAAGCGACAAAAGATCTTCTATATCACACTTTGTCCCGCCCTTGTTAAGTTATATAGCACAGCGTAAGACTATCAATATAACAGTGGTGCCACGATCGTTCTGTACATTCCGGTTAGTGATTCGATCTCCTGATTTTGTTTGCCCGTCCAATTATTATGCCCCCACCTTTTTTGGAACTTAAGATAGCGCGTGTTCATCTGTCCGTCCGTTTGTCCGTTCATATATCGTTTCCGCTCCAAACTATCTAAATGTCTGGAAGATTTTAATATTACTTCAGATTATTATTCCAAATAACCAGGTTATGTGTCGCGTACGTCACCCGCCTTGTTAGTCAAAGGTCAAGGTCAGTATGCCAGGTTAATGGTCACTATACAAGGCCAATGTCACTATGCTAGGTCAATGTCACTATGCTAGGTCAATGTCATTAGGCAAGGTAAATGGTCACTATACAAGGTCAATGTCACAATGCAAGGTCAATGGTCACTATGCACGATCAATGTCACTATGCAAGGTCAATGGTCACTATGAAAGGTCAATGGTCACTATTCAAGGTCAATGTCACTACGCAAGGTCAATGTCAATATGCAAGGTCAATGGTCACAAATTTGACTTAGTCGTAACATTATCTGACGTGAAGCGACTAAAGTGTAATAATTAAAATATGTGTCCTCGCCATGTATTCTACATGCAAAAAAGGATGCTGGTATAACTTGGAGCAATGTGATCACCAGCACGAGATGATGTGTCACACGCAAGAACCATGTAACTAGTTCCCAGGTCAAAATTCGATATTAGTTTAGACCTATTCATTTTAGCACGATTGTGTAAAAAAACCGAGGCTTATTGAGACACTCTCTAGTCCGTTTCCTGGGTGGAACCGGTACATGGTATCTTATGAGAGAGACCATTCGATCGCTCCCCGAGTAGGGATCGAACTCACGACCCCCCCTCCGATTGCAAGGCGGACACCATATCCAGTACACCACTGCGACTCGTTAAAATTCCGAATTAAGGGTCAAATGTCCAAATATAATGAAGCAAAATTTTGCTCTGAGCATAATTGTGAATTTACTAACAATAAAATTAAAGGTTATATCTTAAGAAGTAAGGCTGAATGGGTTGAAGGTGCAGAAACAAGTACTAAATACTTTGCTAATTTTGAGAAATATAACTCAGAGAAGAAAATTAAAAAAAAAATTAAAATCGACGGAAATACAATAGAAGAAAACGCAGACAACATTTTGCAACATATAATGGGTTTTTATCAAACTTTTTATAAAGAAGACACAAATATTGAGTATTGCAATAATTATACATTTTTTTGAAAACAACAGTTATCAGCAATAACATCAATATACAAACACCAGATTATCTTATAGAAGTTGAATGTTGAGAACCTTTAAAATAAATAAAATGCAGACTTTTATAAAATATTTTGGAGGGATATAAAAATACTTTAGTATATTTTGTTAACTAACACTTTGTCTCTAACACTGTATCCCCATCTGTGATTGGACGACAGGATTTGCAGCTTCTTTCTGCACTTATTGTGTGCTCATGTTTAAGCTTTGTTGATGTTTTATACATTTATGCGATATTTTCTATCTTAGAAACACATGTATACATATTATGTCGACACTATGCACGGGTACAAGAAATCTAAAAAAAATTCAACACATACTATTTGTATGCCCCCCTTCGAAGAAGTGGGGGTATCTTGCTTTGCACCTGTCCGTCGGTCGGTCGGTCGGTAGGTCGGTCGGTCGGATGGTCGGTCTGTCCGTAGACCATTTCGTTTCCGCACGATATCTAAAGAACGCTTTGACCTACGATCATGAAAGTTGGCATACTGGTTACTTGGGAGGAAAGGAAGACGCCTATTCATTTTGAGGTCAACAGGTCAAAGGTCATGGTCACCGTTGCTAAAAATAGAAAAACCGTGTTATGAATTCGCAATAAGGATCTTTTTGTGATCAAATGCGAACACATGCCCCTAGTGCCTCCACTTCCCGCTGTGAATTCATGCCATTGAGTTGCTTAAGGCTAAGATGAGCAATAAAGGTCCGTTTATGGGGCTCCAGACCTGGGGCTTTGTTTCACAATATGCGTTTTAGAAAATAAGACATGGCATATGAGGTGTGTCCAGCTCGAAGCACACGGGGTGAAATTGTCCGGTCCTGTGCAATACTGTTATACCTGGCAAAGAAAGCAGGTGAGTTTGTAGGTTTATTGTATCCTTAAATTCAACTTTTAAACATATCGAATCATTTTTAAGAAAGGGACATTTTTGGAGTTGTGGTTTGAGCTCCTGGCTTATTGACTTTGATGTCCCCCGTTGGTGTTGAGCGTTCGTACGGACCACAAGGTCGGGATCTACGACAAGGGGGGGGGGGGGCATCCGGGTGGCGTATGTCCGCACGACCTTTGAACCCTTTTATCGTTAACTTAACCTCCCCAATTTCTCGGTATTAATTCTAAAGGCGATGACAGCTTGGTGTATGGACAACAAAGTGATCATTACAATTTAAATTATTTGAAAAAAGGAGTATTGTTTATAGTGCATGCGTAAGTGAATACAACAGGATCCGCTGGCCTGTCTCGCAGTAATTTAAGGTAACTAATTAAGCTGTTTAAAGCTGTGTTGATCTTCCTCTTGTGATAATATCCAAAGCGTATAAACGTTGAGCAAACAAGAGAAGTTCTATAATGGAAAGATTTGTTATCCCTTGTCCATGAAGTATTATTGTACGATCATTGTGTGGTGTGATCTACAAAGCGACAAAAGATCTTCTATATCACACTTTGTCCCGCCCTTGTTAAGTTATATAGCACAGCGTAAGATATAGCACAGCGTAAGACCATCAAGATAACAGTGGTGCCACGATCGTTCTGTACATTCCGGTTAGTGATTCGATCTCCTGATTTTGTTTGCCCGTCCAATTATTATGCCCCCACCTTTTTTGGAACTTAAGATAGCGCGTGTTCGTCTGTCCGTCCGTTTGTCCGTTCATATATCGTTTCCGCTCCAAACTATCTAAATGTCTGGAAGATTTTAATATTACTTCAGATTATTATTCCAAATAACCAGGTTATGTGTCGCGTACGTCACCCGCCTTGTTAGTCAAAGGTCAAGGTCAGTATGCCACGTTAATGGTCACTATACAAGGCCAATGTCAATATGCAAGGTCAATGTCACTATGCTAGGTCAATGTCACTATGCAAGGTAAATGGTCACTATACAAGGTCAATGTCACAATGCAAGGTCAATGGTCACTATGCACGATCAATGTCACTATGCAAGGTCAATGGTCACTATGAAAGGTCAATGGTCACTATTCAAGGTCAATGTCACTACGCAAGGTCAATGTCAATATGCAAGGTCAATGGTCACAAATTTGACTTAGTCGTAACATTATCTGACGTGAAGCGACTAACGTGTAATAATTAAAATATGTGTCCTCGCCATGTATTCTACATGCAAAAAAGGATGCTGGTATAACTTGGAGCAATGTGATCACCAGCACGAGATGATGTGTCACACGCAAGAACCATGTAACTAGTTCCCAGGTCAAAATTCGATATTAGTTTAGACCTATTCATTTTAGCACGATTGTGTAAAAAAAACCCGAGGCTTATTGAGACACTCTCTAGTCCGTTTCCTGGGTGGAACCGGTACATGGTATCTTATGAGAGAGACCATTCGATCGCTCCCCGAGTAGGGATCGTACTCACGACCCCCCCCCCCCCCGATTGCAAGGCGGACACCATATCCAGTACACCACTGCGACTCGTTAAAATTCCGAATTAAGGGTCAAATGTCCAAATATAATGAAGCAAAATTTTGTTCTGAGCATAATTGTGAATTTACTAACAATAAAATTAAAGGTTTTATATCTTAAGAAGTAAGGCTGAATGGGTTGAAGGTGCAGAAACAAGTACTAAATACTTTGCTAATTTTTAGAAATATAACTCAGAGAAGAAAATTATAAAACAAATTAAAATCGACGGAAATACAATAGAAGAAAACGCCGACAACATTTTGCAACATATAATGGGTTTTTATCAAACTTTTTATAAAGAAGACACAAATATTGAGTATTGCAATAATTATACATTTTTTTGAAAACAACAGTTATCAGCAATAACATCAATATACAAACACCAGATTATCTTATAGAAGTTGAATGTTGAGAACCTTTAAAATAAATGAAATGCAGACTTTTATAAAATATTTTGGAGGGATATAAAAATACTTTAGTATATTTTGTTAACTACCAGAAGGGGACAAAGATCTGTTATTCTTAAACAAGTGTGTACCAATTTCTTTGCTTAATACTGATTATTAAATAGCCTCTCTAAGTCAATTACCATTAGAATAAAAACATTTGCCAAATATAATCGGTACTGATCAAACTGGGTTTGTAAAGGGAATATACATAGAAGGAAATAAATATATAAGATGCCTGCAAGAAGTAATCGATAAAGTAAATAAATACAATGAAGACGGATTAATATTTTTTCAGACTTTCATAGAGCTTTTGATAGCCTCTATCAAGGTTTCGTGAAGAATACCGGTAGTTTGATAAAAATTTGGCTTTAGTACATCAATAATTATAAAGTGGGTCGATTTGTTTTACAAAGATGGAAAGTGATGCAAAACAAACAACCGCCATTTTTCTGAATACTTCAACATAAAAAAGGAGGTACGCCAAGGCTTTCCTTTTTCACCATATACATTTATAATATGTATAGAATTATTGGCAAATGAAATAAGCAGTTTGCAGATGACGCAACCCTCATTTTGGATGGAACGGAAAAAACTCTTAATGAAACATTGCTTAACTTAAAAAAAAAATCAAACATGTCTGGTTTAAACGTTAATTTCGACGAAACAAAGGTAGTATGGATTGGAAAGAAAAAAGCTGGAAAGAAACAATTTAGTTCTGAAAGTATAAAAACTAAATGGAAATTGCAATTGAATCAGCAAAGTTTTCAAATGCTAGGCATTACTTTTCATGTAGACTTACAGAAGATGTTAGACATCAGATATATTATAAAGAAAAAATAGCCGCTATGGAAAATACTCTTATCAAGTTGGAAAAAGAAATAAACTCGCATAGGAAAAAATACAGTTATAAAAATTTCAATAATATCTTTATTCAATCACCTATTTATATCTTTTCCTAGCCCACCTCAGTCCTTTATTAAAAACTTGAATACAACTTTCCTCGAATATTTATGTGTCGTCCAAAGCAGAATTAAATTCAGCACTTTTATTCAATCGATGAAATTAGCATGGCTAAAACGAGTTTTTGTTTCTAATGGAAAGTGGTTGCACATATGAGAGTTACATATTGATTTTACGAAACGTGTACATTGTTGGAAGAATTATGCACAAACATTGACAAACACGATTACCAATCCTTTTTGGAAAGTTTGTTTGTTTGTTTATTTGGATTTTTTTCGTCGTTTTTAACAGTATTTTAGTCAGATCACGGCGGTCAGTTAACCTATATATACTCACACTTTTCCTGAGCAAGCTTAGCAGATCTAAGCGGTTTACCAGTACTAAGTGCACATACTTATGCCAGTAACTGACAACTGCCCTACTTGAATCAGAGGTCGGGGTAGAATGGCCGTAGAAATAATTGTCTGACCAATTCCCACACAAGTTATGTGGCCGGGCTGGGGTTCGAACTCATGATTCCCCGATTGACAGTCCAGCGCTCTACAGCATTAACAATCGGGAAGTAAAATTCTAATTATAGTACCAAATTAGCCAATCTTGGGGAATCCCCAAATTTCTCGATATCCCCACCCCCAACACTGACAAATGACTTATGTCCTTCCAAAATACTTTAAAAGTGCATTAATGTGACTGAGATTTCTTCTAGTGTAATTCAGCCTTCTAATAATTGAGTCGGTTTGACCTTGACCTTTGACCCAATGACCCATTGATCAACAGGATCATCTTCTGCAAATAACCATAAGTAAAACAAATTTGCATGTGTTATACTAAATGGTATGACATCCCAAAGCAGGCGCAGCCTGTTAACAAGTTTTGGGTTTTATCCTGATTACGTCATAAACATCTGAAGACGACATGGTCCTGCAAGCAGTTGAGATTGTCCTGAAATTGTACTGCCTAAAAGTTTATTCTTGAACATGACAAACGTCTGACTGTAGTTCTTAATTACAAATAGAATTATTGTTTCCGATTATAAACTTTCTTTTGTAATTATATGTAATAACATTATCGAAAATAGCGCCACGTTGTATATTACGCTGTATTTTTATTACGAGGTATACGACAAAAATAAAATTAACCACACATTTATTATAATTTAATTGCAAATTGAATAAAAGGGTAATTACAATAAATTATATATATCTAAACCACCGTTAATATATATTGAAGAAAGTCGGCCTTAACGATCAGCGTAAGATTCAAATATGCAGTAACAACTTTTACAGTTTGGCTCGTCATTCTGGGCTAAGTGTGAGGTTCGGCATGCCTTTAAACCGGTTTAAACCCCCAATTATTTGCATTGACCGTTCCAAGGCGGTGACCTCAGTTTTAATCATTTTTATGTTTTGTGTTTTTGTGTTGTGTTGTATGTATTGTCCTGTATTGTATAGACAATTGGTCACTTGCCTCAAATACAGGACCAACGGATGGTAATAAGCGTTTCTCTCCTGATGATGTCTCTGGAGTTTCATTATTCCTATATTGGCACCACACATTCATATTCCGAACTGAAATAAAATATTCAGAGTGTAGTTGAAAGCTCGTATTATGCACCTAAAGTTAATATTCTAGGCAGGTTATATGGTAGAATTAAGCTAGTCTCGTGTTCTGTTATGCGCAACTGTTTCTAGTTGGTAATACAGAAGAGTTAAGCACAATATATTAGCCTGAGGCGTGTCGTAGGAAAACCTGGCTTAATGCATGTGCGTAAAGTGTCGTCCCGGATTAGTCCGCACAGGCTAATCCAGGACGGCACTTTCCGATTGCAGTGGATTTATGTTTAGAAGAGACTCCCTTGAAACAGAAAATACCATAAAAGCGGTAAGTGCCGTCCTGGAGTAGCCTGTGCGGACTGCACAGGTTAATCCGGGACGACACTTTACGCACATGCATTAAGCCAGGTTTTCCCACGACACGCATCATATATTTATATATATATATATTGTCAGAATAAAATAAAACAGGCTGTCAAATTGGGAATGCCGATACCGTGGAACCAAGAAATCCTATTCGTAATTTTGTTCCCCTGTTGTATTCCAGACACAACTTAAGTAAAATCTTATCCTTAGCCTTAAAATCATCATTGTTCTTCACTGCGCAGTGCAAATATGTAAAAACTGCGCACTGCAAATATGTAAAAACTGCGCACTGCAAATATGTAAAAACTGCGCACTGCAAACATGTAAAAACTGCGCACTGCAAATATGTAAAAATTGCGCACTGCAAATATGTACAAACTGCGCACTGCAAATATGTAACAACTGCGCACTGCAAATATGTAACAACTGCGCACTGCAAATATGTAAATTAACGTTTCTGATATTAAGTACGAATATCACATTTATAGAAATTCGTTTATTATTCTTATCTAAGGTATGTTACTGATATTGAGTTATGACGTTATCATTATTTATATTATTCATGTATGCACATTAAAAGGCGCTAAATTTATATGGACTCAATGTAAAAGAAATTAAATTATTGTTAATATCTTAGATATTTCGACAGATTCGTCATTATTCATACTACTATTTTAATGCCGTAATTTTAATATGCAACACTGAGATTTCAATATGCTATGACTGTGTGTGATCTAATATGTTTTTCCGAATTAAATACCTCACAAATACTTGGTTGTTTGATACCTCTTTCACGTTACAATAATTCATTGAGTAGCGTTCGTCTTTGTCAATGCAACGTATAATCGCAAACTCCTCACAGTGGTTACTTCCCCATTGGTACTCTCGTCAGTAACCACTGCAACCACGAATTAAAAACTTACAGATTTGGAAGATTTCAGGGGGAGGATAATGAGGAGATTTATTTAGTACAAAATTTTAATGTTATCATTATTTTTTATAGCAATGACACAGACATGTTGCATTTTGGATCCAGGTATATATGTTAAGAGTTAAAATTAAAAACAAAAACAAAAACTAATAAATAAGTAAACATAACAACGCAATGAGTTTACGTTGTCCACGTTTTTATCATGTGCTTGTCCACGATTTTATTTCGCGCCAAATGTTTGCCTATGGTCAAGTGGAACTTCTTGTCGGCAGGGATTTAAACCAGCTATGAAAAAGTCTCTGTTAAACAAAAAAATAGATCTAGTTTGCATTCCACCATTCTATTTCCTAACTAGGAAACTTGTTGAATTAACGATGAAATCTACACCAACAATCACCAACACTTTAATTAAACAAAATAAAAGATTACTTTCGTATTCTACGTCAACTGTAAACTTTATGAATTGTTCGGACGTGTTAACTTGCGGCTCGCTATATATATGACCTATATTACCAAGCTGCTCTGCTTTAACTCCAAAAAAAACAACGTTTAAAGAATAAAGTTATTTTCGTACATGATCAAACTGAAACCATGGCATTCCGAATGGCTTTATCCATGTCAATACACTCTCTTCGTTCGAACAATCCTCAGGCCAAATGTTATTGAACTGAGTTCACTGTTTGCCGTTGTAGTTGATTTGTCGCGTCTGGAAGCCCTCGCTGTTGCGGTACGCCTGTATGTTGGGTCGGGCCAGCATGCGGGCGTGGTATACCCCCAGGGTCGGGAACTGGGCCAGGCACCCCGGGGACAGCACCTCGTGTATGTCCAGCAGGTCGACCAGGTTGTAGTCCGCGAACGAGATCTGAAAATAATAAACAAATCGGTACCGTCTAGTTTCGGAATAAAATACACTCATAATCTTGATGGGACACTCGATTTTCGTATTTATCTTTTAAATGTCATTTGTTGTATTATCCGCTAAACTAAAGCATTCAACTAAGAAACTCAAACATTATATCAACAAAAGCCTAAAACGTGGTGCCGTCCTTGGGCCTCGAACCTACGATCTTCGGATCAAAAGTATGTAACCCTAACCACTGCACCAGACTGCGTAATGTATAATAACGTGTGCATGTATTTTAACGATAACAATATTCTGTCCTTGAGTATTCAGCAACTCGGCAGCGTTCATACAGAATCTTCATATCGTCAATTTGTAGTCAATATTTAACACAACTTTAATAATCACCCAACGCATTTAAGCATTTTAACGTAAGTCAATACCATTTTGCCGATGTATTCATTCCCCCACGACTTGAGACAGTTCTGAAAAGAAGCCAAAAGCATGCGTTCGAATCCATATGAGGCGTGACGTGAGAAAATCGGCTCAAGTCATGTGCGTAAAGTGTCCTCCCGGATTAGCCTGTGCAGTCCACACAGGCTAATCCGGAACGACACTTCCGCCTTCAGTAGATTTATGTTTAGAAATGACTTCCTTGAAACAGCAAATGCCGTAAAAGCGGAAAGTGTTCATCTGGACAGGCTGATCCGGACGACACTTAACGCACATGCATTAAGCCCGGGTTTCCCAAGACACGCCGCATATTGTTACGCGTACAATGGCCTTTATGGATTTAATGCATATTCGCCCGTTTTTAATGAACTATCCATTGAAAAAGTGCAGAATCACTTTGCCAGGGGTATTTATCATTATCAAAGCACACCAATTTAAACAGTGAAACAATTTTATTCTTAAAAACAATATGCATGTAAACCACGAAAAGTATAAAATCAGTTTACTAAGTAATCTGCATTAATTGTAAAAACCTACCTCGACTGGGGCAAACTTGGTCGGGATGGACTTGATATAATCTTCTTTGCCATCTTCCTGTGAAGAAAAGAGGCATATAATGCATGTATTGTTTTCAAAATACCAGTGACGTTATATTTATCCTTGGAAACTTAAAAAAACCGAGTTCACCATGATATCAATAATATCCAGTAAGGCGTAAAAAAAAATATTTTTGTTTCAGGTAAGATGCCCCAAAAAATTAGGGTAGGTAGGTCGTGTTTTTTTGTTTGTTTGTTTTTTTGTTTTTTTTGTTTTTTTGGTAAATGGTCAACTTGAAAATTATTAAACTGAATCAATATTCAAACATATCAGTAATATCCTTAAACATTGTTTATAACTGGAGACTATCGAAACAAAACACTTATTTATCCAAAACACATTTAATTATTGAAAAAGGTAAATAAAACAAAAATCAATCTGACCAACCCAATAAAATGTTCTAGGGTCGGGGCATTTTTTCAGGGTAGGTCCGGTTACCTGAAACAAACATATTTTTTACGCCTAAGTATTACTGAGCGAATCGAGAAAAAGAAAGCAAACACATATAGAGTATGTAAGCTATGGTAAAATGAAAACAACCAACACTCGACAAACAAATATCGGTTAATTCTCATCGTGCTGTTCGCGGAAAGATAAGAAATTATTGAGACATGTCTGGGGAAAACCGATGTTCCCACGACACGCCTCGAATGTTTCCTAATGACAGCCCCTGTCCCGCCCACAGTACGTACGTAGTTATGATAAATCATGCGGCTGTACTCGGACCGGATGTCCTCCACGTGGTCGATGATCATGTCCATCCGGTACTGCTATAAGGGCCCGTCCCCGTACAGATCTGCAACAGGGGCCAGTGTACAGACACGTGGTCTCCAGTTAATTACGTAAACGAGTTAAGCCGTTCACAGGTCATTTATACAAAAACATTTGAGGAGAGATCACTGAGTTTTCTTGTGGTAAACCTATTAGTATGTATACAGTTATCCTTTCAAGCTTAATGACAATTCAAGCGGTAGGATTGTATGCAATATAATTAAAACTGAAAAAGTTCTGCCTAATATGTCCACTAAATCAAAAGAGAAAGTAATTAAATGTATTCCCACGATTAAAAAAACAATTCCTCTACGCACGTCGTTGGTCATAATAATTCGATCTCGCGACAAAAACACGTGTTTTTCGCATGTTTCAGAGTTAGATTAGTTTTAACCTATGTATTGTAAGTCGATTGTGTCGAATGCCAGAGGCTTACTGAAACACTTTAGAGTCCGTTTTCTGGGTAGAACCAGTACTAGGTGTCTCGAGAAAGATCATTCAAACGCTCGATCAGGGATTCATCTCACGACTTCCCGATCGCTAGGCGCTCACCTAAGCCATTACACCACTGCGAATTTTTCATAAGATTTGAGAGCGCGTACCGTACTTCCGGCCAAGGTACCTCAGTATGGCGTTCGACTGCACGAGCTCCTTGCCCCCGTGCTTCACCAGGGGCGCCTGGCCGAATGGCTGCAAATACATGAGACAGGGAACCAATAAAATTATATAGCCGCTGATTCTCGAATACTAGGAGTCGTGGGTATGTTACATTTTGAATTCTTACATGACACGCGCAGAGTTTTCTATAGACAAAGAACACAAATCATCGTTGTTAAACTACCAATAAACAACCCGAAAAAATAATAGTAGTTCCGAAACTGTAAAATATAGTTCGCATTGTAATTGCAGAAAATGTTGACAGGTCATGTTAGAATCGAAATAATTTTCGCATTTGCATTATCGTTGTTTATCGGCTAATAAACACCGAATTGTCGTTCTGATGCGGTATATTAAACCACTCGAGCTTATGCCCTCGTGTTTTAATTCACACGCATCAGAACTCCATTTCGTTGTTTATCAGCCGATAAACAACTCTAAATCGAAAATTATGTCTTAATTACATAAATAAATTTAAGAAAATGGTTTCCAGAATCACTTTTGTTCTCATTTTGTCTTCTATCAACCTATCTATCGATCGAAAACAATTTTCTCTCCTACTGCTACGTACCATCGATATAATACTTAAAATATCTTCCGGCCCCATACCATCCTGGGTTTCCATTCTTGACGCCACACGTCTACGGAAGGCGCCACGTTGACCTCTTCGTAAGATGCCCCGACATCGGCCCACAGCATCCGGATAGCCTCGCCGCGACCTGGGGACCAGTAACACACACAATAACATAGACTTGCAATAACACAGACAGACAGTAATATAGACAGACGATAACACAGACAATCAAACAGACTGGCAATAACACAGACATATAATAACACAAGACAGACAATAACACAGACTGGCAATAACACAGACTGGCAATAACACAAACTGGGAATAACACACACTGGCAATAACACAGACTGGCAATAACACAGATTGGGAATAACATAGACTGGCAATAATACAGATTGACAATAACAAAGACACAAGACAGACAATAACACACACTGGCAATAACACAGACTGGGAATAACACAGACTAGCAATAACACACACTGGAAATAACACAGGCTGGCAATAACACAGACAGACAAAACCACAGACTGGGAATAACACAGACAGACAATACCACAGACATATTATTACACAAGACAGACAATAACACAAACATATAACACCGACTGATAATAACACAGACTGGAAATACCACAGACAGACAATAACACACACAGATAACACAGACTGATAATAACACAGACTGGCAATACCACAGACAGACAATAACACACACAGATAGCACAGACTGACAATAACACAGACTGGCAATAACACAGACAGACAATAACACAATCAGAAAACAGCGACTGACAATAACACAGACTGGCAATACCACAGACAGACAATAACACACACAGATAACACAGACTGATAATAACACAGACTGGCAATAACACAGACAGACAATAACACAAACAGAAAACAGCGACTGACAATAACACAGACTGGCAATAACACAGACATACAATAACACACACAGAAAACAGCGACTGACAATAACACAGACTGGCAATAACACAGACAGACCATAAAACACACAGAAAACAGCGACAGACAATAACACAGTCAGTCAATATCACACACAGATAACTCAGACAGACAATAACACAGACAGACGATAACATTGACAGATAATATACAAGACAGACAATAACGCACACAGATAACACCGACAGACAATAACACAGAACGAAAATAACACATACTGATAATATTAACACTGATAGTAGGGAATGATCCAGAGCGAAATAGCAGGGTGCTGCACCATGCTCCATTCTGGTTCCCCCCTGCTCAGGGTGCTGCACCTTGCTCCTTTCTGGTTCCCCCCTGCTGCCTCTCTGGTCTGGTCAACACAGAAATGTTGAATATCTTTTGAAATGTAATATATTTATGCAAATATTCAATGACAAATAAATAGACTATGCTTAAAAACCTTAATAACAAGCATAAGACTAATAAATACCCTGGATTTAGCAAATTATTTGAAAATGTAAACAGACTTTTTAACAGCACCCTGTACCTTTTGTGATCCTAGATCTTTCCCTACTGATAGTATTTTGACAATGACACAGACAGATAATTACATAGACATACAATAAATCAGAAGGACAATTTCACAAGAGGTCAATAACACAAACAGATAATAAATAGACGGATAATTACACAGACAGACAATAATACAGACAAACAGTAATACAAATGGACAATAATACAGACATACACTAATACAGAAGTATATAATAATACAAACGGACAATAACACAGACAGACAATAACACAAATGGACAATAACACAGACAGACAATAACACAAATGGACAATAACACAGACAGACAATAATACAAACGGACAATAACACAGACAGACAATAACACAAATGGACAATAACACAGACAGACAATAACACAAATGGACAATAACACAAATGGACAATTACACAGGCGGACAAAACATACGGTAGACGGACAAAACACAGTTATACAGTTTATTGAGTAATACAGTGGGCAATATGCCCATGAGTATACAAATGAAGGTATAATAATATGCATAAAAACAAAGTCAAAGGTCACCAATAACATCCATACTAAATGTCAATGTTTACATATATAAACATTTATCAAACAAATATCGAAATTATTCAGCAATAGATAATAAGCGAGAGGTGCTATATATATTGTATAATCAACATCATACGTATAGAAAGAATTTCTAATTTGCAAAGCTTTATAAATAAACATTGCCAATTTTTTATTAACACTGCTATTTTGAGCGGTAAGTAATTCTATAAATTTGATCATGTTTGGTCTAAGATAATAAAATGGGCTTATGTAAATCTTTCTAACATCATGATACAGCGTACATTCAAGGATAAAATGGTATTCATCTTCAAGAACATTGCATAAGTAACATGCTCTTTCTTCATAAGGTATAGCTGTTGGTTTATGCCATCTATCAGTTTCAACTTTAAGTCTATGTGCAGATACTCTTTATCTGGAGAGGGCCATTCTATACTTGGAAATATTTACATCATTTAAATAGGGTTGAAATTTAAAATCTGATATCAATATGTACGTTTTACACAGATGGACAGTGATCTAAGGGTACAATTGCCAATACGGAAAGTATCACACATCGACAGAAATAAAGACGAACAATAACACATACGAACTATTGATCAGAAGTAAATAACACCAGCGGAATGGTAGGCGAAATGGACTGAAAAGAGGCGAAATACCACATATACAGGCAATAATGAACTATGCGAATACCATGCAAGACGGGCAATAACCCGGACAGGCAGTGACCAGTTCCGAATAGTAGAAGTTTTATCAGGACGTTTATCCGTTTTCAGCCAGTCTGAAATAATTTATGTACAGCCGTTATTATCTCAGCTACTTTTAATTCTACAATATCCAGCACTCACCTCGAACTGGAAAATAATAAAATGTGTAGTCCGCCATTTCACAGGAGCTCTTTAATTGCAATGAAACAATGATCTACATCAAATAAATTCAACTTTAACTGGCGTTATTTAAACAGTAGATCAAGTATAGTGGTTCCAGCGTCCTGACTGGCAGGGTGAGATTGTAGAACATCGGGCCGGATGATAACGGGTGGCCTTATGTAACTAATCGCGTTGAATTCATTATCTCAGGAACGTTTACTCGTACACGGACTGAACATTTGACAGGGCTAAATATAATTGGATTCTTTTTTTATTTCCCACCTTAAATTATATTACTAGTAACTGCACATACCTAAAATATAGATGGATAACGAAACTATTTCTTTGCGACATTCGTACTATCCCACTTCATGGGTGCAACGAGTACTAATGAGATATAGCGAGTAGCGAATGCTAGCGAGTATTCATGTGAGGTCACGAGTACTAGCAAGTATTAACGAGTGCTAGCGAGTATTTACGAGTGCTAGCGAGTACTTGCGAGAACGCACGAGTGCTAGCTATCCATAACTAGTATTTACGAGTTCTAACGTGTATTTAGGAGTGCTAGCGAGTACATGTACTTGCGAGAATTCATGAGTGCTAGCGAGTACATGCGAGAGCTCACTTGTGCTAGCGAATATTTACGAGTGCTAGCGAATACTTGCAAGAACTCATGAGTGCTAGTGAGTATTTGCGAGAACTTACGTGTGCTAGCAAGTACTTGCGAGAACTCCCGAGTGCTAGTAAGTATTTACGAGTGATATCGGGTACTTGCGAGAACTCACTTGTGCCAGCGAGTACTTGCCAGGACTCCCAAGTGCTAACTAGTATTTACAAGCACTTATGAGTGCTAGCGAGTATTTACGATTGATAGCGAGTACACCGAGAGCTAGCGAGGATTCGAATACTGACGAGAGCTAGCGAGTTTTCGAATACTGACGAGAGCTAGCGAGGATTCGAATACTGACGAGAACTAGCGCGTATTTAATATACGGGCTCACGAGACTGAGTGCTAGCCTTTCCTTGTGTTTGCGTGTGCATTTCGAAGTTCGAGATCGCCGCGGTAGGAAGTGAGTGTGCTGACCACTGCGCTAGTTTGAGATCGCCGTTGTAAGGTGTTAGTGTGCTAACCACTGCGCCAGTTTGAGATCGCCACGGTATGGAGTAAGTGTGCTTACCACTGGGCTAGTTCGAGATCGCCGCGGTAAGGAGTTACTGTACTAACCACTGCGCTAGTTCGAGATCGCTGCGGTAAGGAGTTATAGTATTAACCACTGCGCTAGTTCGAGATCGCCGCAGTAAGGAGTTATAGTACTAACCACTGCGCTAGTTCGAGATCGCCGCGGTAAGGAGCTACTGTACTAACCACTGCGCTAGTTCGAGATCGCTGCGGTAAGGAGTTATAGTACTAACCACTGCGCTAGTTCGAAATCGCCGCGGTAAGGAGTTAGTGTACTAACCACTGCGCTAGTTTCAGATCGCCGCGGTAAGGAATTAGTGTGGTAACCACTGCGCTAGTTCGAAATCGCCGCGGTAAGGAGTTAGTGTACTAACCACTGCGCTAGTTTCAGATCGCCGCGGTAAGGAATTAGTGTGGTAACCACTGCGCTAGTTCGAAATCGCCGCAGTAAATAGTTAGTGTTCTAGCCACTGCGCTAGTTCGAGATCGCCGCGGTAAGGAGTTAGTGTACTAACCACTGCGCTACTTCGAGATCGCCGCGGTAAGAAGTTAGTGTGCGCTAGTGTGAGTTCGCCGCAGTATGGAGTTAGTGTGCTAACCACTGCGCTAGTGTGAGTAAGGAGTTTGTGTGCTAACCACTGTGCTAGCAGAAGAGCGCCTATCCATTACTTACTAGAGTTCACATGTGCTGTCGAATACTTACGAGTGCTAGCGATTGCTATCGAGTATTTACAAGTACTTACGAGTGCTAGCGATTGCTATCGAGTATTTACAAGTACCTACGAGTGCTAGCGATTACTATCGAGTATTTACAAGTACACGACTAGTAACGACTGTCCGCGACAACTCACTGTATCTAGCGTAACCATACACAAAATGACACGAAAAATAAATAGTATGTAGGTATTTAGGGGTCTAAATACATTAACATATAATAATATTATGTATGGTAAGGGTGTTATCACCTGTCATGGAACATTGCAAAAGTGTGAAGGGTACAAGGGTAAAAAGCTACACGAACTGACCATTTTTGGTCAACTGATAGGACAGGCTTGCGCATGGAACATAATTATATTCATAGGTACAACGCCGGTGTATTGAACGAAAAGACATAATGCAAAAATAATGTAAGCATACGGTAGCTGAAAATGGGTGAAACCATGATGATATATGTACATTATTACACAGTTGGGATGGCACGAGAACTCGAGTATATTGGTATCGGGTCGTGTAACGCTGCTACGTACTCGTGTAGCCAATCATTGCCCATGTACCCATGCTTTATTCGATTTACCCTAGAAATACATTGTTTTAATACATGTATTGTAACATTAAAATGCCGTTTGAGGTCAACACGTTTTTCCATTCTTTTTACAGACTATACAATAGCTCATCTCACTGTGTGTTGTGTATCGTCCAAATGACTGAAATGTTGCCAGAAATAGCTGTAACCCTTATCGAGCCTTTACCAAGTTATCTCGGGGTTTAAAAAACTCATTCATAAAGCTGTTCCCGGACTATCCCGGCTTAGCCTGTAACCGAAGAGCAATACACAGTTCAGCACCACTAATTCCTGGGAAGTGTTGGGAGACTTTATCTTCATTGTTTATATGATACCAGGACAAAATCCGTTAAAATTAACAAATTGCTTCTAAAATCGGCTGTTGTTTCCACTGACTGTTGCAAGATGGCATAAGGTAGAAATGTTAGGCATTGCCTTTAAGATGTTTTTAATTGTCATATTATGTTAAAAATCTTAATGCTGATCAATTCGACGTAAGGACGATGGGGTACATTCCTGGTCTACCAATAATGCTGATCAATTCGACGTGGAAGGACCTAATAAACTTCGGACAACACTCACCACACACAACTAAGTTGTTGGCATGTTCAATGGACATACGGTAACCATGACAGGGAAATTCAACGCCTGGTACTGGGGTACTCGTCACAGCCCTCTTACAGAGCTTCAATTACAGTTGAGACGTGTCGTGGGAAACCCGGGCTTAATTAATGCGTGTGCGTAAAGTCTTGTACCGGATTAGCTTTCAGCTTTTATGGTATTTTCTGATTCAATTAAGTCTCTTCTAGTCCTGGACGACACTTTCCTCCTACTGTGGATTTATGTTTAGAAGAGACTACATCGAAACAGAAAATACCATAAGAGCGGAAAGCGTCGTCCTGGATTAGTCTGTGCGGACTGCACAGGCTAATCCGGGACAACACTTTATGCACACGCAGTAATTAAGCCCGGGTTTCCCACGACACGCCTCAGTGTGTATCTCATAAATAAAACACAAACGCAATGAAAGGCTATAACGGAGCTCCATAATTCAAGGCGCGCGTCAAAAAAGCTCGGGAGTAAAAGACACTAATACACCTCACAGTGCGTATCATGTGTAATGATTTCTTATTACGTACTTCCACGTGATGCAGTCTTATTAAGAACATAAATAATGAGAAACTCACATTAAAATGAGCACGCGTCTTGTGATTCACCTGTTACCCGTAATTGATTCAAAAACCAGTAAATACCAGTATAATGGCTTTGCGGAAAGACCCGGTTATTAGTTTATCTTATACAGGTTTCAAATTATTTGCTGATGTTTCATCTAATTGCGATGTTTAAAGCTGCTATTACTACTACTACTATGACTACTACTACTTCTACTATTACTACTACATGAACATCTTTAACAATTTAGAAAACCTTCCTTCATAACATTACATTAGCTTCCTTGATAACGTTACATCTTTAAAAGTGTCAAGTTCAGTTTATCACGCGCTACGCTGTGTATTGTGTCTACTCAGTCGATCTGGTTTATTGGTTGGTTTTAACCGGTTTTACATCCTAGCAAGCGTGGATATTGGTGAATTACTCGTAAATTCACGACAGTAACTACTAGTCTACACAACAAGTAAGTGCTCGTTTGTTAATATTTTAATTTATTTCTAAGCGTATCGATAAATTCATTGCAAAAAAACAGTTTGTCTATTTCCACTGTTTTGAGTTTAATTTACATGTGCAGTAAACACTCGAGCACGCGCTGTTACGTGTTGACATTGATGCTTTTGTTTTGGTAGAAAACCACATATTTGCATAGTGAAGTAATTTTACAATGCGTTTTTTGCAGGTTTTCTTTAACAAAATGTCAGCTTGTATTTCCTAGACTGGAAATATGTATGTTTTTTTTTAAATCTTGTAAATGATACATATTTACATCTTTTTTCGGCCAATATTATTGGGTAAATTTTCTTATTTTAGGTAATGCAAACTTACAACAGTCGTTTAATGTCTACCAATTAGCGTTGCATACTTTTGGGGATTAAAATTTACATAATTGTTTACATAAGCAGTTAAAATAAAGTTATAAACTTGTCCTCGACATACACTCAAGAACTGAGGTAGCATGGCTACATGATTTTTTGGGGATGTTTTGATCATGAATCCCAATCTATTTCCTAGAAGGTACATGTTTTCTGATTACAAAACTGAAATGATCATGACAATATCTTACTTGGAAGTGAAGTTATGACAATTTTTGTAGAGCACCCGTCAAAGTGCAATAAAACGTTATACAAGAAAAAAACATGAAAAGTCAGCCCAACTATGAATTTGTGTTTATAAAGCTAACAGCTATGGGGGGAAATGTATTTTTTAAATGGTGCATGTTTTCTGATTACAAAACTGAAATAAAATCATAATTATCTCACTTAGAAGTGTTGTTATGACTATTTTTGTACACCACCCGTAAGGCTACAATAAGACGCAAATTGGGAAAATACATGAAAAATTAAGACTACTGTCATTTTTTTCATTATTAAGATAACACACTTTGCCAAAATGTAATTTTGTAAAGGTGCATGTTTCCTGATTACAAAACTGAAATAAAATTTAATTTATCTCACACAGAAGTGTTGTTATGACTATTTTTGTACATCATCCGTAAAGGTGCAATAAATGTAATGCAAAAACAACATAAACAGTAATACCAACTATGAATTTTTATTATTAGGCTGAATACATAATGTCCATGTGTGCAGCCTAATTTTAAATACTAGTTGGTATGATTGTTCATGTTTCTTGCATTACATTTTATTGATAGTTTTATAAACATCAACTGTTCTTTATGTGACTTGTTTTGCCGCAATGATTTTTACATACAAAAATGATATATAGTCAACAATTATTATGCCCCAATTTAGTTCTTAACCATACTCTAAAGATATGTGTAAAACGGTGTATATTTCTGCAATAGGAAAATTTATAGCGATTGCTCGTAAATATCCACTTAAACATTAATTGAAATACCAGACTGACAAATGTACGAACCGACTGGGTACGAATTGTTTCGACGTAATTGGTTGTATAATTCAAATAATTAAACAATTGACAACGCATATGCCCTTGTTTAACATATAGGATCCATCTTAATACATGCAATATATCCCTACTAGTGTGTCGACAGCAAATATATCTCAAATATTGATATTTCTTCCGTATTCACGGTATTGTTATTCGTACACACCGCCGCCATCTTGGAATTGCGTTCAGTTTAACATGGGTTCGGAAAAGACCCATAAACAATAACTTTCCGGTTAAATTCGTTCTAAAGAAAGGTAGCATTTAATAAAAACCAAATTCAATGTTAAATATGTAGCCTGAAATCCAGCGAAATCGTCTTGTTTTTAAGAAATATTGGATTTTACACTTTTTCTGCGGAATTTTCGTATCTAAAAATAATAGTGGATTCTTTTATGGTTTCCCTGGTATTTCATCATCGTATTACTATATGCAAAGTAGATTGGTTCCAGAAATTTACGTTTTATATGAATGTAAGACCGAAATAAAATGGTCCCAGCATTGGGCCGCTTTTCGCTACTAATTAATATTCATGAGCTTCCTCCAAGGGACACTACTCTCGCTGCTTTGGCATCGCTAACTGAGGCTAATTATGAATGTATTTTCTCATTGTATCATGTATGCCATAAACAGAATGCTCTTTTTTTATTCACGTAACGAAATAACTATTTTGTTTAGCCTACATTTATATAAGCGGTACGCTCTATAAATAGCAATTGTGCAATGTTTCTATTCATAAATCATTGAAGTTGCAGTTCCATGTAGCCCATTGTACGGTGGCATAGATGTGACATGTACATGTTTTTAATTAAGTCGTTGGAACGAGATCTTATCTCGTGGGAACGAGATCAACGAAATCTCAAGTCATGGGAACGAGATCTTATCTCGTGGGAACTACATAATTCGTTCCCACGTCATATTAAGTCGTGGGAACAAGATCGTATCTCGTGGGAACGAGATCTTATCTCGTGGGAACGACATAATTATGTTGTTCCCACGACAAATTAAGTCGTGGGAACGAGATCCTATCGCGTGGGAACGAGATCTTATCTCATGGGAACGACATATTAAGTCGTGGGAACGAGATCTTATCTCGTGGGAACGACATAATTATGTCGTGGGAACAAGATATTTTTGTCGAGGGAACGACTTAATGAGCCAATCAAATTCCATGTTGCTCTCGCAGAAGAAAAACAATTTCTTTATATCTTAATCCAGCATTGAAATACGATATTATGTAAGCGTCTCTTATATCAGCCATTTTAAAACATGCTTTTAAACAACGTGTATTCTGATTGGTTAATTATGTCGTTAACACGAGTTAATTATCTCGTTCCCACGACTTAATATGTCGTTCCCACGAGTTATTTATGTAGTTCCCACGAGAAAAAATCGCGTTCCCACGACTTAATATGTCGTTACCACGAGTATATTATCTCGTTCCCATGACTTAATATGTCGTTACCACGACATAAATATGTCGATCCCACGAGATTAGATCTCGTTCCCATGAGATGAGATAAAAAATATGCGCATGTCACATCTATGCCACCATACCATTGATTCTAGCGAGTTCAACACATTCCAGAAACAGTAGTGTCATTCTAAAAATGGCGCGCGTAGCTAGCAACCGTTGTATAGCTGTGCTAGAGTTTACTCATACCAGACATGGCGAAAGACCGTCACAATTTACAGGCCAGACTGTCCTACGGAGAGGAAAAATTTACAGGCCAGTTGTGAACTTCACAGGCCTCAACTTTTGGTATTTAACATTCACCACTTAAGAGTTTTTATTCTTAAATTTTAATGTGCCAATATTTAACTTTACTTTTATTTTTTCAATATAATGACATACACAAAATTGAACATTTTTCATCACTTTATAGATTATAGTACACCTCCAGTACAATGAGGAATCACAAGTTTGTGTCAAATCCTTTGGACGCCCTTCACACCATGAAGATTGAAATTTACGTTAGTATTTGGTGACTTTGGTGGGTGGGGAATGCGTTTTATCTGACGGAGCAGTTGTTTTTTTATTCGGCATTGCCCCCTTAACATATTTTAATTTGTCGAAGGCACTCATGGTTTGTACTTATAACACTTGAATATCACCGAAAATGTACGATAGATTTCGATAAATATTTTCGCAAAACACACACTGTTCGTATTAAAAACTCACTTGTTTACGTATGGCAACGAATCCGAATACACAGGAACAGGTAACTGCGAAATAATTTTGTTGTGAAAACTGCGAAGAGGTTACAAACTTTGGAAATGGAAACAACAAAAAAATTACCAGACAGTAAGTCCGACGATATTGGATTTCACCGTCGGCCTTTTAAAATTTTCGTCGGCAATGTCAGACGGGCCGACGGTCTTTCGCCATGTCTGTCATACATGCATCAATTAGCGTTAAGAGAATCATAAACCTAAAACTTTCAATAAATGGTGAATTTATATTCATAAACTTACTGTTAATTTAATTTAAACTGTGGTTACGATTTAGTAAGATTCATTTATAATTGCACTTTCTATCAACTTGTCTAGTAGATGTTATTCAGTTGGTAAAAAGATGCTACATTTGTCTATAGATAAAATGTTAAGAAGATTCGGAATACCTCGAATTTTTATTCGCGTGGCATGAATACACAATTTGCAATACTAATTATACACAGGAACCCTTGATATATCATATCCCTACCGAATATAATTTAAAATCGTCATATTCTAAGGAATGTTTGTGTTATCAAAAATAAAGTCGACATATTTCAAAAATCGCTGAATGTTCTCTGAATATTTCTTTTTATTGGGATACAGAGTATTAATGTTTATTTGACTTCCAATCGTGTATATATTAGATAACTTCTAACTTAAAGATGAATGTATGGTATATTACCGGTACTTTAAATAACTATATAGACTCATCTGATACATAATAATTTTAATTCATTCCCGAAATTATTTTCTTACATTGTTTACTTGTTAAACTGGCTTGACAAATTCATATAACTGTTCATAACAATTATGTTAACGTAAATTATTTTGGATATTCATGTATCAGTGGTGAAAACATGGAGCTGTATGATCGGCTTATTCACAGTACAAATAATAATAATAATTTTATTTATTTTTAAATTAATAAATGTATCTTAAATAAACTTTTGGGTCCGAGAAGTTTTCTTATGGTGTCCGAAAAACCTGGGGTCCAACAAGTTTCCAAATATAGGTGGGGACCAAAAATCTAGGGTCTAAGAAGTCGCGTAACCGTCAACTTAGCCCTCTGTTGTGTTTAGGTAATTTTTTAATGACCTCTCAATATTTATTTCAACGCCGATTGTCTTTTTAAAAGACATTTCTTGTTGTTTTTTTACATTTGGTACTAATTGTGATGGGCCCATATCTAAAGCTACCGTATGTCGGTCCTGTAATTGAGAATATTAAAGTGAACATGTGGACATGTTCTTCCAATTTTTTAAGCGTGTTGCTAGAATTTTTTTTGCGGTTGGGATATACATATTTTTCAAGACAATTAAACGTGAAATGAAATTTATGCATGATATAAAATTAAGATGTACGTATATATGTAAATTTGGAGGAATCTCAGCATTCAATTAATTATATAATATATATGTGTACATATTGCTTGTGCATTTATTCTACTGACATTTTAAAGACATTAGAATACTAGATTACCATGATCCATGCACTGCTTGTATATTTGGGAAATCTACTGGTGAGCGAGTATTTGTCGGACGAAATATGCATTTATTTTGGGACAGTTTTAATTCATAAACAAACTCGAAGAAAATTCGCTTGTAACATCCTGGGTTGATCACCCGTTTGCGTGTGTAAACAAAATAAGTTTCACTTGTGCGCATGCGCAACAATAGAGGTTCTGAAAGGGGTACATAAAACATGGTCTTTTTCACGTTGACAGTAGTATTTTCCGGACGCTTTTTAAAACAGTGAAATATACGGAGAAATGCTTAATAACTTTATTTAATCTATATTAGACAACAAATAAATAATCAGATGCGTAATTTATATCAAAATAATATCAGTTTATCAAATGATTTAATAATTACTAGAGAATTTAAGTAAGGCGTTGAAACAAATACGGAAGCATGACGTTTTAAAGAGTTTACTAGACGTTACGTATCTATGTAGCTACTATGCACGTCCTTAACATCGTAGAGGGTTAAATAATGTTCTGCCAGGGGCCGTATCCACGAACCTCCTTAGTAAATTATATATAACTGGTTAGAAACCACATTTCAAATACTCTGTAAGGGTAACCCGCAGTTTTCACTTATATGACCCTCTTTTATTACCCCATAAAACCAATATCCCCGAGGCAAACACAGATCTTATCAGTTGATCTGGTCATCCTCGGACAAAAATCGCAGAAAATCCCGAAGTTTGACGGAAACCAAAAATGTACAACAACAGCTAATTTTAAACACAAATGAACTAAAAGAATATTTGTTTACATTCATGAAGTTCACTTACTGTATAATAGACTTGCTATTTCACTTACTGTATAATAGACTTACTATTTCACTTACTGTATAATAGACTTACTATTTCACTTACTGTATAATAGACTTACTATTTCACTTACTGTATAATAGACTTACTATTTCACTTACTGTATAATAGACTTGCTATTTCACTTACTGTATAATAGACTTACTATTTCACTTACTGTATAATAGACTTACTATTTCACTTACTGTATAATAGACTTGCTATTTCACTTACTGTATACTAGACTTGCTATTTCACTTACTGTATAATAGACTTACTATTTCACTTACTGTATAATAGACTTACTATTTCACTTACTGTATAATAGACTTACTATTTCACTTACTGTATAATAGACTTACTAGTTTTTGTGAAACCATTTGCATCTAAGCTTTTGGGATAATACTTTTTGAACAGCGAAGCAAAACGTTCAAAATTTGGTGTAAAAAACTAACCAAAAATCCCGATTTCATTAGAAATATATAGTAACATGAGACGGTGACCAATTTCAAACTTAAAAAGGACTAAAAGTTTTTAATTTTAAAATATGAAAAATATACCAACGAAAACATAAAAGATTGAATTTAATCAAACCATTTGCACCTAAGGATTCATTTAAACGATAATAAAGTTATGACGGGTCAAATATTGTTTTCCAATATATTTCTATATACCGCTGTAGGCTGGATATCGATTATCTCGTGGCGGTTATTTTTCCATGAGTATTCTTGCCAACAGTGTATGTTAAATTTTAGGCGTGTCGTGGGAAACCCGGGCTTAATGCATGTGCTTAAAGTGTCGTCCCGGATCAGCCTGTGCAGTCCGCAGAGGCTAATCCATGATGATACTTTCCACTTTTATGGTATTTTCTGTTTCAAGAAAGTCTCTTCTAAACATAAATCCACTGTATGCGGAAAGTGTCGCCCCGGATTAGCCTGTGCGGACAGCACAGGCTGATCCTGGACGACACTTTACGCAGATGTATTAAGCCCTGGTTTCCCACGACACGCCTCTACTGTATAATGGGGGAACAAGCAGCCCAAGGCCTGTGAGGAAATAACGAATGCCATTATTATGTCGTGCTACATACAACAGGGATATTACAAGATGCTAATGTTCTATTCTGTCTCTTTCAGTGGTCATTCAGCTGTTCTACTTCCCCATCCGAGGTAAGCTTTACTCTTGAGGGAGGTATACTCAGCATGTTTGGTCTCATATAGGTCTGGATTTTATGCGTTTACACACAGCTATAAAACCTATGAGATGTCCCGTCCAATCCATTTGATTTTCAAATACATTGAGGCGTGTCTGGGGAAAATCGGGCTTAATGCACGTGCGTTAAATGTCATCCCGGATCAGCCTGGTTTCCGCTTTCATGGTATTTCTGTTTCAAGTTAGTCTCTTTAAAGCATAAATCCACTGTAGGCGGGAAGTGCCGTCCTGGATCAGCATATGCGGACAGCACATGTTGATTTAGGACGACACTTAGCACATGCATTAAGCCCGTATTTCCCAGGACACGCCTCATATATATTTAAACGATATTTATCATAAATATTGAATAACTTGAATTCATAGTTTCCTAATAAGCAAAATGATTTTTTAAATGCACTGTTTCTTCTAGCTGGATGATCATGCAATATATTTGCACTATTCTGGTGATATACGAGGATATCACTTGATAGAAAACATCTTTAATTAAAATGTTCGTATTGATAGTACTGGGGTTTATACAAAAAAGGGAAAAATTAAAGCAGTTGTTATGTTTACTTCTCCAACTGCAATAACAGTTAACAAGTATCAAGTTAACCAATCTCTATGCGGTGAATTCCATAGGTCGTAGATCTGCTACATGTAGCTAGAACATGCCAGTGTTTTTTTTTTCACCCTTCGAGGAAAGGTTGCAGGGCCCTTCAGATGGGGAATTGTATGGCAAAAGGGGATTTTTTTTAGAAAAGCATTATTGAATGATTATATTCTCCATTGTTATAAAACATTAATAAATTGTTTTGCTACAGATGATAACTTAGATTAACTTGCTTTGATGAAAAATTGCTGGGATTGTTTACGAAAACTCCTCTATCTTAGCCAATTTTTGTCCAATTTTGGTCTTTTTTTCCAAAATAAAGCTTACATTCTGAGGTGAATTTTAAGGTTAATATAGGGTAAAATTATATACTCTTTAAGCGGGGGAATGGGGCCGAATTTCGGCCCCAAATTGGCCCTAAAGGTAGCTGTAGCTGAAGGTCTACATTCATATTGTCTTCAAGCTTTACCTGAAAGGTGTAACAAGCTCAAGTCTCTCATTTCATCAATTTTATTTTTAAAGTGATGTAAGGACACAAAGCATTACGTAGTATGATTATTTGATATGCAATTTAATCAAAAATTTAATGTATCTTTACAATATTATTTATGCACACTTGATTGTAAAATGACAATAGTGAGCGTAAGCTAATAGGCCTACTGTTAACGCCGGGCCCGGCTAGCTCAGTTGGTAGAGCGCTGGAATGTCAATCCGGGGATCGTGAGTTCGAACCCCAGCCTGGCCACATAACATGTGTGGGGATTGGTCTACGGCCGTTCTCCCCCTACCTCTGATTAAAGTAGGGCAGTTGTTAGTTACTGGCATAAGTATGTGCACTTAACCGCTTAGATCGGCTAAACTTGCCCAGGAAAAGTGTGAGTATGTTAACTGACCGACGTGATATGAGTGAAATACTGTTAAAAACGACGAAAAATACGAACAAACAAACTAACCTACTGTTATAACATACTTTTTGAGAAATCGGGTATTATACGTACAGTCCTGTCTCACGCAACTAATCCTACTGGTCTAGACCTAGCCTGCAAACCCCCTTTACATCTTTCATGTAAAGGATTAGGTCCATCTTTTTTAAACATGGAAAATTGTCAGTATCATGGCGCAGAATGTTCTCGACGCTCAGTGTGACGTCACGTCTCGCCCGCTGTTACGACTGACGCGTCTGATTAATGATATCTAGGACAAGATTCAGAACATCGATGATTTCAATCGTGTGGGGCTTTGTGCAAAAACTTCATAAATAACAGAGAAATAACACAAGTCTCGAGAACCGCTGACTGCTAGATTTGCCTCGCTGATATTCGGTAGTGTAAACTAGTGAGTGACCTTGTAGTAAAACTTCGCAACTTGTGTCACAGTCACTGGCGATAGAGCTAACCGCGCTGGTTATCTGTAATGTAGCGGCCTTGTAGTAAAATTCCAAACAGTCTTGACTATTATATGCCGCCGCACTGTCTGGAGATATCACGTCGCCGCACTCCGCTATCTGAGATGGTTTAATTCATGCATGCATGTTCGCGTTGTAATGCCAGACAGGTGCGTAGCGCGCGCTGAGTCAACAAGAATGAAAACATTGAATTATTAAATTTAAAATTTACTTTGTACAGTGCATGTAGAAACAGGGAAACCGGATACTATAATATGAATTTTGTATATATATTCACTATATAGAATTTTAGCGCTTCTTCAAATTCACGTTAGTTCATCTACATGTATAAGTAACATGTCTATTAGGAAGCTTATCAGATAAATGTTCAAATAAGATTTGAAATTGTTAATAAAAATATTTAAACTTGCCTGTAGATGTAGTTACTGTTTTGGAAAAGTGATCAGTTTCAGCAGTGATTGTCTCACTACATTGGGTTTCTGGACCGAGCCCTAGCCGGGGCGATTGGCTAATGTTCGCATCGTTTCTACTACTACAATAAAAAGGAATTATTTGAAATTAAAGAACTAATATTTCGCAGTCGGTTGATTCTTTTGTTAGCATATGGTAGTGATACGATCATATAACCATAGCAAATCTTAAAACCTTACAAGAATCATGTTTGCTGCAGCTGTACAATTTACAAGCACGTGTTTCTCGTGGTCAGGTCGTGCCCAGGCCATCCGCTACATCTGCCTGGACAACGACATCGAGTACGAGGATGTGAACATTGAAGATGATTGGGCCACCAAGTACAAGCCACAGATGGTGAGTATATACATAATTGACGCGTGTCGTGGGAAAACCGGGCAAAATGCACGTGCTTAAGTGTCGTCCGGATTATCCAGGACGATACTTTCCACTATTTTGGTATTTTCTGTTGCAAGTAACTCTCTTCTAAACGTAAATCCACTGTGGGCGGAAAGTGTCCTCCCGGATTAGCCTGTGCGGACTGCATATACTAATCCGGGACGACACTTTACGCACATACATTAAACCCGGCTTCCCCACGACACGCCTCGTACGCAGTTAGTGGCATACGTTCTGCGGTCAAATTGTTGGTGTCACTGTTGACATACCTTTGGTCGGACGTTTTGGTTCAGAAGGAGTGTACTTGCAGTTTTTCCCGATGACTCCCATGTTCCAGATACATTTAGACGATTTCTATACGCCTTTCCAAATTAGTATGCGTGTCTGTCCGATGTACATAGCGGGTGGGTACATGTAGAATTTCACTTCTTAGTTTGGTAATTGTAGCTTTTTAGCTGAAGATGTACACATACTGTTGTCTTGTTCCCTGTTTCGAATTTTGGGTTACGAAATTTTCAGTAGACAATCCGTTAGTTTGGTGGTTGCTTGGAAGGGTGCCCGTTGTGGCCGGTAAATATTGATGCGTGTAATGATTTGTATGTATTTGTAATTGTGTTCTTTTGTCATTGGAGATTTTCAAGCGGTTGAAACTTGCCCCTTAGGCGTAAACAAAATTTATGTTTGTTTCAGGTTACCCGACCCTAAAAAACTGCCCCGACCCTAGAACATTTTATTAAGTTTGTCAGATAATTTTTTGTTTTATTTACCTTTTTCAATAATTAAATGTTTTTTGGATAAATAAGTGTTTTGTTTTGTTAGCATCCGCTTATATAAACAATGTTTTAGGATATTACTGATATAAACAATGTTTTAGGATATTACTGATATGTTTTGAATATATATTCAGTTTTAGAATCTTCAAGTTGACCATTTGCCAAATAAAAAAATAATAAAAACAAATAAATCCCGACCTACCTACCCTAATTTTTTTGGGCATGTAACCTGAAACAATTTTTTTTTAACCCTTAATTTTATTTTGAAAGCTTTAATAATGCAAGCACATGATTTTTAATCGCTTCCGTTATTATAAATCTAATTGTACATCTAATTGTAAATCGAATCGCTGGTGTATTTCAGCCGTTCGGTCAGGTTCCAGTGATTGAAGACGGCGGGGTGAAGGTCGCCCAGTCCTGTGCCATTCTCAGATACCTGGCCAAGATAGCAGGTAGGTACATGGAGGCGTGAAATAGTTTGGGCTGTATGGTTCTAAATTTGCAAAATAGGTCTTTGAAATCGAAAACAGGAACATAAAATATTGTGATCGTTTATTGGTCTAACTCTTAAATAATCTAATCTAGACTGCGAACTACATTTTTTCGGGCGGGGCCCGGCTAGCTCAGTTAGTAGAGCGCTGGACTGTCAATCCGGGGATCGTGCGGTCGAACCCCAGCCCCGCCGCATAACTTGGTGGGGATTGGTCATGAGAATGTATTTCTACGGCCATTCTCCCCCTACCTCTGCTTCAAGTAGGGCAGTTGTCTGTTACTGGCATAGGTATGTGCACTAGTACTGGTAAACCGCTTAGCTCGGCTAAGCGGGCCCAGGAAAAGTGTGAGTAGGTTAACTGACCGCCGTTATATGACTGAAATACCGTTGAAAACGGCGAAAAAAAAATACACAAAAAAACAAAACATTTGTTGGACCGAGAGATAAGCCATTTTTTGACTTAGGCGATCAAGGTGTCGGTTTTAAAAATGTGTCATTGACATCGTCCGATTGCAGTTATCACTCAATGTGCGAGTTGGTGCATGATTGTTTCCGGGCAAATTTAGCTGTGAATAGAAACACAGAGGCATCCACCTGTCTGATGCCGTTTCCAACACGTAATAGTTTCTGAGTAGTAACAGTTCACGTCCTATTAACCTAACCTCTGATTGGTCTTTCCTTGTCCCGTGCAGGTCTGTCGGAGTCCGAGGACCCGCTGGTAGCGGCCAGGGCGGACATGATCAACGACCAGGGGGAGGATATCCGGGGCGCGTACGTGCGCATGATCTACGGCAACTATGTACGTTACACGTTTATTGATTATAGAGCTTAATTGTAACATATCTTACTAGTGTATGCACCAGTGTACACGCTCGGGGATCATTGCAATTATAGCGTTCTTGTTTTATATTATATAAACCGCACTAAGCCGGGCCGGCTAGCTCAGTTGGTAGAGCGCTGGACAACAAACCCTTGATCGTGGGTTCGATTCCCAGCCCGGCCACATAACTTGTGTGGGGATTGGTCATGAAATTATTTCTATGGCCATTCTCCCCCTACCTCTGTTTCAAGTAGGGCAGTTGGCAGTTACTGGCATAAGTATGTGTACTTAGTACTGGTAAACCAGCTTACCCAGGAAAAGTGTGAGTAGGTTCACTGACCGCCGTATGACTGAAATACTGTTGAATACGGCGAACAATCCAAACAAACAATATAAACCGCACTGTTCTCCGGATGGTTCCTATGCGTGTATACATAATGGTAATACAATGTATATCAATGTCATTGAATATTTAACTGATTTGTTTTGAAGTTTTTAAAAGCATAGCTACTTTTTGTTTATCTGAGCTGCTAGTAGCTTAACTTGATAGCGCGTGGAGTATATTGAGCTACTTGTTATATGGGCAATATCCAACGAATTTAGAACTATATAAAAAGTAACACTTAATTCGTTGCTCGTCTAATTAATAAGTCGACGCGGCTAGGGATACGTATGTGCAAAATAAAGGGTCCGTATGATAAAGTGTGCTCAGTTGAAAATTTCACAGCAATTTGCATCCCCTGCACTACATTTCCCGGTGTTATTTTGGTTGCTAGGAGACGGGCAAGGATGACCTGGTCAAGGACGCCAAGGCCAAGACGCAGTACATCGAGACTCTGATGACAGACTGGGGCAGCGACTACATACTGGACACTGTGAGTCATTTAACACATAGATCAGTTTGTGACCTAGGCGACAGTAGGCGATGAGACAACATCTGGTCATATTCGACTCTCCCCTAACTTTAACCCAAGGGACATGTTCACTGATTGGCAAATTGACATTTCCCAAATTGTCGGTGTTTTGGAAACACGTATGTCACTTAGCTTTAATAATACACTGGCATTATCGTTAGTCAGAATGGTCAAGCGGTCACAGCGACAGATCTTTGAACCCCGGTGGTCGATTTTTGTCTTTATATAATATTTGCATTTGGGTAGTCCAACTACTTTTAGTTTTTGCAGTTAAGACATTGGATATTTTTTCAAAAATTCGAAAGTTTGTGAACAAGTCCCTTTAAGACGCGAAAAGCCTAGACTTGTGCCCTGTTTTACTGGAACACTGGTTACCGTCATCTCTTGCAATACATTGCCCACTTATTGTGGTCGCTTTCTTTACACTGAGAGTCATGTACGATCGATCATTGAAGAACATAGATTATTTACGACAAAAGCAGCATACCGGATTCTGGTAGACTTTGAAATGGGACTTCGAATAACATACATCAACAAGCGGACAACACGGGAGAATGATATTTTTAATGAATGGCAGACAGACTGGTTTAAGTTGAAAGTCAGAATTACAATTTTTTAAGGAGACATTTCATTTTCTTGTCTTATATTCTGCCCTTAATATTTTAATAATCGTATGTTCAGAGGCGATACTGGAGACTCTTCCCGTCGTTGTGCCCGTTGGTCTGTGTATCGTGTTTATTCTCGATTCTCGGGCAGGGCATTTTGCCAATTTCATAGCCGTTATTGGGTCATTATCCCAAAGGCCGAAAGTATCTTTTTTCCCAAATCTAGTACACAAAAATCCCAATTGACGGTATGTCTGGAAAATAGAGGTGCTCTGTGTAGAAATAGACTGTTGAAGTTGTAATAACTGTTTTACTGATTTGTTTATGTTCATAACATTCTAATTTATTTAGTTTATTTGTAATTATTCATATTTTATTAATCAAACAATTATAATTTTCCCAGTTTTGCCCAATTAATGCTAAAATTCTCCATTTCATTGGTATATGTCATATTCCCAAAAAATGGTGAACAAAGCCCCGAATTCTGCTAATGTATTTGCAGATCTCCTACGCCGACTACAACCTGTTCGACCTGTTGGACATCCTGTGCGTGCTGTCCCCGGGGTTCCTGGACGACTTCCCAACACTGAAGGCGTACTACGACCGCATGGCCGACCGCCCCGCCATCAAGGAGCACCGTGAAACGGAGGCGTTCAAAGCGTACCCCGTGAACGGAAACGGCAAGCAGTAACCACTTCCGGTCCCTCGGCGTACCGTCTGCAGTGTAGGCGATGACGTCCGGTCACATTTGACTTTAAATTCCCCGTGCAGCTGAGAGTATTTTGCATTGGTTGACTTTATGAGCATTCTACATATGGTTTGATTTTTCACGCGGCACAATGTAATGTGTTTGTTTTTGCTTAGTTTTGTTTACAATCGAAGTATCGACATTACTCAACGAGTTTGTATAATCCTCACGGTGATTCCATTTACGGAAATAAAACTGTTGAAACTTTCAAAGATGTCTGTGTTTGTGTTACTGATCAGGTCAATACCTTGCGCGGAGGATCGAAAACAGATAATCTATGATGTTAATAGTTAATCCTAACATGATACTCGCTAATTTTTCTATAGACAAAGAACACAATTATCGTTTTTGAACTACCAATAAACAACGCAAAAGGAAGTTCCGATTCTGAGCCGAACAAATAATGTTAGAATCGAAATAATGTTCGCATTGTCGTTGTTTATCAGCCAATAAACAACTCTTTGGTCGTTCTGATGCGTGGCTATTAAACAACTCGGGCTAACACCCTCGTGGTTTAAAGCCGCACTAAAGGTGAACATTGCCAAATTTAGAATAAACGATTAAAACAGACGTTAAATATTTTGTAAAATTGTATTATTGTATGTTTAAGCTTCTATTATACCCTGCGTCAGGAAATTATTTGATTTTTGGATATCGTTTAAAATAAAAACACCGATCCTCGAAGTAAACTGTTTATAAACACTTGCTTCGTTTATTTGCTAGTGCGGTGATTTTCACAAGTTCCACTAATAAGTCAATTGGCATAGAACAAATAGTGTTCCTTTGTTTATAATTTACCTACGTTTTCTCAATTTGTTGTACCAATGTCTTTATTAAATTTTTGATACTAATAGAGGTTTATAGAAACGACCTTCGAAATTGAAACACTTGACTGCCCACAATAACGAGATTTTTCCATGCAAAATTCATGCATGGGATTTGCATGTTTCACGGGAAACGAGGACACCAAATGTATTTAAATTGTAAACAATAAAGTGGAAATAAAAGTAGTCAAATTACATTTTTTTAAGAAAATATAAAAAAGTGTTTGGTCATAATGTTTTACTTCATGTGTTTATAAAATCTTGATTAAAATATTGGTGGTTGTCTTAACTTGCAGCACCTTGTGTGTCCTACGCATCAGAATTCCAAATCGTTATAAAACATTAATAAATTGTTTTGCTACAGATGATAACTTAGATTAACTTAGCTTTGATGAAAAATTGCTGGGATTGTTTACGAAAACTCCTCTATCTTAGCCAATTTTTGTCCAATTTTGGTCTTTTTTTCCAAACTAAAGCTTACACACTGAGGTGAATTTTAAGGTTAATATAGGGTAAAATTATATACTCTTTAAGCAGGGGAATGGGGCCGAATTTCGGCCCCAAATTGGCCCTAAAGGTAGCTGTAGCTGAAGGTCTACATTCATATTGTCTTCAAGCTTTACCTGAAAGGTGTAACAAGCTCAAGTCTCTCATTTCATCAATTTTCTTTTTAAAGTGATGTAAGGACACAAAACATTACGTAGTATGATTATTTGATATGCAATTTAATCAAAAATTTAATGTATCTTTACAATATTATTTATGCACACTTGATTGTAAAATGACAATAGTGAGCGTAAGCTAATAGGCCTACTGTTAACGCCGGGCCCGGCTAGCTCAGTTGGTAGAGCGCTGGAATGTCAATCCGGGGATCGTGAGTTCGAACCCCAGCCTGGCCACATAACATGTGTGGGGATTGGTCTACGGCCGTTCTCCCCCTACCTCTGATTAAAGTAGGGCAGTTGTTAGTTACTGGCATAAGTATGTGCACTTAACCGCTTAGATCGGCTACACTTGCCCAGGAAAAGTGTGAGTATGTTAACTGACCGACGTGATATGAGTGAAATACTGTTAAAAACGACGAAAAATACGAACAAACAAACTAACCTACTGTTATAACATACTTTTTGAGAAATCGGGTATTATACGTACAGGCCTGTCTCACGCAACTAATCCTACTGGTCTAGACCTAGCCTGCAAACCCCCTTTACATCTTTCATGTAAAGGATTAGGTCCATCTTTTTTTAAAGTGGAAAATTGTCAGTATCATGGCGCAGAATGTTCTCGACGCTCAGTGTGACGTCACGTCTCGCCCGCTGTTACGACTGACGCGTCTGATTAATGATATCTAGGACAAGATTCAGAACATCGATGATTTCAATCGCGTGGGGCTTGGTGCAAAAACGTCATAAATAACAGAGAAATAACACAAGTCTCGAGAACCGCTGACTGCTAGATTTGCCGCGCTGATATTCGGTAGTGTAAACTAGTGAGTGACCTTGTAGTAAAACTTCGCAACTTGTGTCACAGTCACTGGCGATAGAGCTAACCGCGCTGGTTATCTGTAATGTAGCGGCCTTGTAGTAAAATTCCAAACAGTCTTGAGTATTATATGCCGCCGCACTGTCTGGAGATATCACATGTCGCCGCACTCCGCTATCTGAGATGGTTTAATTCATGCATGCATGTTCGCGTTGTAATGCCAGACAGGTGCGTAGCGCGCGCTGAGTCAACAAGAATGAAAACATTGAATTATTAAATTTAAAATTTACTTTGTACAGTGCATGTAGAAACAGGGAAACCGGATACTATAATATGAATTTTGTATATATATTCACTATATAGAATTTTAGCGCTTCTTCAAATTCACGTTAGTTCATCTACATGTATAAGTAACATGTCTATTAGGAAGCTTATCAGATAAATGTTCAAATAAGATTTGAAATTGTTAATAAAAATATATAAACTTGCCTAGATGTAGTTACTGTTTTGGAAAAGTGATCAGTTTCAGCAGTGATTGTCTCACTACATTGGGTTTCTGGACCGAGCCCTAGCCGGGGCGATTGGCTAATGTTCGCATCGTTTCTACTACTACAATAAAAAGGAATTATTTGAAATTAAAGAACTAATATTTCGCAGTCGGTTGATTCTTTTGTTAGCATATGGTAGTGATACGATCATATAACCATAGCAAATCTTAAAACCTTACAAGAATCATGTTTGCTGCAGCTGTACAATTTACAAGCACGTGTTTCTCGTGGTCAGGTCGTGCCCAGGCCATCCGCTACATCTGCCTGGACAACGACATTGAGTACGAGGATGTGAACATTGAAGCTGATTGGGCCACCAAGTACAAGCCACAGATGGTGAGTATATACATAATTGACGCGTGTCGTGGGAAAACCGGGCAAAATGCACGTGCTTAAGTGTCGTCCCGGATTATCCAGGACGATACTTCCCACTATTTTGGTATTTTCTGTTGCAAGGAACTCTCTTCTAAACATAAATCCACTGTGGGCGGAAAGTGTCGTCCCGGATTAGCCTGTGCGGACTGCATATGCTAATCCGGGACGACACTTTACGCACATGCATTAAACCCGGCTTCCCCACGACACGCCTCATACGCAGTTAGTGGCATACGTTCTGCGGTCAAATTGTTGGTGTCACTGTTGACATACCTTTGGTCGGACGTTTTGGTTCAGATGGAGTGTACTTGCAGTTTTTCCCGATGACTCCCATGTTCCAGATACATTTAGACGATTTCTATACGCCGGTCCAAATTAGTATGCGTGTCTGTCCGATGTACATAGCGGGTGGGTACATGTAGAATTTCACTTCTTAGTTTGGTAATTGTAGCTTTTTAGCTGAAGATGTACACTTACTGTTGTCCTGTTCCCTGTTTCGAATTTTGGGTTACGAAATTTTCAGTAGACAATCCGTTAGTTTGGTGGTTGCTTGGAAGGGTGCCCGTTGTGGCCGGTAAATATTGATGCGTGTAATGATTTGTATGTATTTGTAATTGTGTTCTTTTGTCATTGGAGATTTTCAAGCGGTTGAAACTTGCCCCTTAGGCGTAAACAAAATTTATGTTTGTTTCAGGTTACCCGACCCTAAAAAACTGCCCCGACCCTAGAACATTTTATTAAGTTTGTCAGATAATTTTTTGTTTTATTTACCTTTTTCAATAATTAAATGTTTTTTGGATAAATAAGTGTTTTGTTTTGTTAGCATCCGCTTATATAAACAATGTTTTAGGATATTACTGATATAAACAATGTTTTAGGATATTACTGATATGTTTTGAATATATATTCAGTTTTAGAATCTTCAAGTTGATCATTTGCCAAATAAAAAAATAATAAAAACAAATAAATCCCGACCTACCTACCCTAATTTTTTTGGGCATGTAACCTGAGACAAACAATTTTTTTTTAACCCTTAATTTTATTTTGAAAGCTTTAATAATGCAAGCACATGAGTTTTAATCGCTTCCGTTATTATAAATCTAATTGTACATCTAATTGTAAATCGAATCGCTGGTGTATTTCAGCCGTTCGGTCAGGTTCCAGTGATTGAAGACGGCGGGGTGAAGGTCGCCCAGTCCTGTGCCATTCTCAGATACCTGGCCAAGATAGCAGGTAGGTACATGGAGGCGTGAAATAGTTTGGGCTGTATGGTTCTAAATTTGCAAAATAGGTCTTTGAAATCGAAAACAGGAACATAAAATATTGTGATCGTTTATTGGTCTAACTCTTAAATAATCTAATCTAGACTGCGAACTACATTTTTGGGGGCCGGGCCCGGCTAGCTCAGTTAGTAGAGCGCTGGACTGTCAATCCGGGGATCGTGCGGTCGAACCCCAGCCCCGCCGCATAACTTGGTGGGGATTGGTCATGAGAATGTATTTCTACGGCCATTCTCCCCCTACCTCTGCTTCAAGTAGGGCAGTTGTCTGTTACTGGCATAGGTATGTGCACTAGTACTGGTAAACCGCTTAGCTCGGCTAAGCGGGCCCAGGAAAAGTGTGAGTAGGTTAACTGACCGCCGTTATATGACTGAAATACCGTTGAAAACGGCGAAAAAAAAAATACAAAAAAAAACAAAACATTTTTTGGACCGAGAGATGAGAAGCCATTTTTTGACTTAGGCGATCAAGGTGTCGGTTTTAAAAATGTGTCATTGACATCGTCCGATTGCAGTTATCACTCAATGTGCGAGTTGGTGCATGATTGTTTCCGGGCAAATTTAGCTGTGAATAGAAACACAGAGGCATCCACCTGTCTGATGCCGTTTCCAACACGTAATAGTTTCTGAGTAGTAACAGTTCACGTCCTATTAACCTAACCTCTGATTGGTCTTTCCTTGTCCCGTGCAGGTCTGTCGGAGTCCAAGGACCCGCTGGTATCGGCCAGGGCGGACATGATCAACGACCAGGGGGAGGATATCCGGGGCGCGTACGTGCGCATGATCTACGGCAACTATGTACGTTACACGTTTATTGATTATAGAGCTTAATTGTAACATATCTTACTAGTGTATGCACCAGTGTACACACTCGGGGATCATTGCAATTATAGCGTTCTTGTTTTATATTATATAAACCGCACTAAGCCCGGCCGGCTAGCTCAGTTGGTAGAGCGCTGGACAACAAATCCGAGGATCGTGGGTTCGATTCCCAGCCCGGCCACATAACTTGTGTGGGGATTGGTCATGAAATTATTTCTATGGCCATTCTCCCCCTACCTCTGTTTCAAGTAGGGCAGTTACTGGCATATGTGTACTTAGTACTGGTAAACCAGCTTACCCAGGAAAAGTGTGAGTAGGTTCACTGACCGCCGTTATATGACTGAAATACTGTTGAATACGGCGAACAATCCAAACAAACAATATAAACCGCACTGTTCTCCGGATGGTTCCTATGCGTGTATACATAATGGTAATACAATGTATATCAATGTCATTGAATATTTAACTGATTTTTTTTGAAGTGTTTAAAAGCATAGCTACTTTTTGTTCATCTGAGCTGCTAGTAGCTTAACTTGATAGCGCGTGGAGTATATTGAGCTACTTGTTATATGGGCAATATCCAACGAATTTAAAACTATATAAAAAGTAACACTTAATTCGTTGCTCGTCTAATTAATAAGTCTACGCGGCTAGGGATACGTATGTGCAAAATAACAAAGGGTCCGTATGATAAAGTGTGCTCAGTTGAAAATTTCACAGCAATTTGTATCCCCTGCACTACATTTCCCGGTGTTATTTTGGTTGCTAGGAGACGGGCAAGGATGACCTGGTCAAGGACGCCAAGGCCAAGACGCAGTACATCGAGACTCTGATGACAGACTGGGGCAGCGAATACATACTGGACACTGTGAGTCATTTAACACATAGATCAGTTTGTGACCTAGGCGACAGTAGGCGATGAGACAACATCTGGTCATATTCGACTCTCCCCTAACTTTAACCCAAGGGACATGTTCACTGATTGGCAAATTGACATTTCCCAAATTGTCGGTGTTTTGGAAACACGTATGTCACTTAGCTTTAATAATACACTGGCATTATCGTTAGTCAGAATGGTCAAGCGGTCACAGCGACAGATCTTTGAACCCCGGTGGTCGATTTTTGTCTTTATATAATATTTGCATTTGGGTAGTCCAACTACTTTTAGTTTTTGCAGTTAAGACATTGAATGATATTTTTTCAAAAATTCGAAAGTTTGTGAACAAGTCCCTTTAAGACGCGAAAAGCCTAGACTTGTGCCCTGTTTTACTGGAACACTGGTTACCGGCATCTCTTGCAATACATTGCCCACTTATTGTGGTCGCTTTCTTTACACTGAGAGTCATGTACGATCGATCATTGAAGAACATAGATTATTTACGACAAAAGCAGCATACCGGATTCTGGTAGACTTTGAAATGGGACTTCGAATAACATACATCAAGAAGCGGACAACACGGGAGAATGATATTTTTAATGAATGGCAGACAGACTGGTTTAAGTTGAAAGTCAGAATTACAATTTTTTAAGGAGACATTTCATTTTCTTGTCTTATATTCTGCCCTTAATATTTTAATAATCGTATGTTCAGAGGCGATACTGGAGACTCTTCCCGTCGTTGTGCCCGTTGGTCTGTGTATCGTGTTTATTCTCGATTCTCGGGCAGGGCATTTTGCCAGTTTCATAGCCGTTATTGGGTCATTATCCCAAAGGCCGAAAGTATCTTTTTTTTCCCAAATCTAGTACACAAAAATCCCAATTGACGGTATGTCTGGAAAATAGAGGTGCTCTGTGTAGAAATAGACTGTTGAAGTTGTAATAACTGTTTTACTGATTTGTTTATGTTCATAACATTCTAATTTATTTAGTTTATTTGTAATTATTCATATTTTATTAATCAAACAATTATAATTTTCCCAGTTTTGCCCAATTAATGCTAAAATTCTCCATTTCATTGGTATATGTCATATTCCCAAAAATGGTGAACAAAGCCCCGAATTCTGCTAATGTATTTGCAGATCTCCTACGCCGACTACAACCTGTTCGACCTGTTGGACATCCTGTGCGTGCTGTCCCCGGGGTTCCTGGACGACTTCCCAACACTGAAGGCGTACTACGACCGCATGGCCGACCGCCCCGCCATCAAGGAGCACCGTGAAACGGAGGCGTTCAAAGCGTACCCCGTGAACGGAAACGGCAAGCAGTAACCACTTCCGGTCCCTCGGCGTACCGTCTGCAGTGTAGGCGATGACGTCCGGTCACATTTGACTTTAAATTCCCCATGCAGCTGAGAGTATTTTGCATTGGTTGACTTTATGAGCATTCTACATATGGTTTGATTTTTCACGCGGCACAATGTAATGTGTTTGTTTTTGCTTAGTTTTGTTTACAATCGAAGTATCGACATTACTCAACGAGTTTGTATAATCCTCACGGTGATTCCATTTACGGAAATAAAACTGTTGAAACTTTCAAAGATGTCTGTGTTTGTGTTACTGATCAGGTCAATACCTTGCGCGGAGGATCGAAAACAGATAATCTATGATGTTAATAGTTAATCCTAACATGATACTCGCTAATTTTTCTATAGACAAAGAACACAATTATCGTTTTTGAACTACCAATAAACAACGCAAAAGGAAGTTCCGATTCTGAGCCGAACAAATAATGTTAGAATCGAAATAATGTTCGCATTGTCGTTGTTTATCAGCCAATAAACAACTCTTTGGTCGTTCTGATGCGTGGCTATTAAACAACTCGGGCTAACACCCTCGTGGTTTAAAGCCGCACTAAAGGTGAACATTGCCAAATTTAGAATAAACGATTAAAACAGACGTTAAATATTTTGTAAAATTGTATTATTGTATGTTTAAGCTTCTATTATACCCTGCGTCAGGAAATTATTTGATTTTTGGATATCGTTTAAAATAAAAACACCGATCCTCGAAGTAAACTGTTTATAAACACTTGCTTCGTTTATTTGCTAGTGCGGTGATTTTCACAAGTTCCACTAATAAGTCAATTGGCATAGAACAAATAGTGTTCCTTTGTTTATAATTTACCTACGTTTTCTCAATTTGTTGTACCAATGTCTTTATTAAATTTTTGATACTAATAGAGGTTTATAGAAACGACCTTCGAAATTGAAACACTTGACTGCCCACAATAACGAGATTTTTCCATGCAAAATTCATGCATTTAAATTGTAAACAATAAAGTGGAAATAAAAGTAGTCAAATTACATTTTTTTAAGAAAATATAAAAAAGTGTTTGGTCATAATGTTTTACTTCATGTGTTTATAAAATCTTGATTAAAATATTGGTGGTTGTCTTAACTTGCAGCACCTTGTGTGTCCTACGCATCAGAATTCCAAATCGTTGTTTATTGGCCGATTAACAACGAAAAATGGAACATTATTTCTTAATTAAAGTTTAGTATAATTTCTGCCTTATACAAGTTTTCAAATGACTCGAAGAAAGGGGAAAGGGTGAATGAGTTACAAGGGAAGGCACTTATGGGATAATCATGCAATTCGAAGAATGCGGAAAATCAGGGTATGTTGGCAACATTAAAGAAAAGGAAAATGCAGTTGATTTATTATGGTTGCCAGTCGTTTTTTCTCACTTGAAGGCATTGATTCACTAAATATGTGTCGTTATCAGTATTTTGTAACCATACATATGTGTCGTTATCAGTATTTTGTAACCATACATATGTGTCGTTATCAGTATTTTGTAACCATACATATGTGTCGTTATCAGTATTTTGTAACCATACATATGTGTCGTTATCAGTATTTTGTAACCATACATATGTGTCGTTATCAGTATTTTGTAACCATACATATGTGTCGTTATCAGTATTTTGTAACCATACATATGTGTCGTTATCAGTATTTTGTAACCATACATATGTGTCGTTATCAGTATTTGTAACCATACATATGTGTCGTTATCAGTATTTGTAACCACACATATGTGTCGTTATCAGTATTTTGTAACCATACATATGTGTCGTTATCAGTATTTGTAACCATACATATGTGTCGTTATCAGTATTTTGTAACCATACATATGTGTCGTTATCAGTATTTTGTAACCATACATATGTGTCGTTATCAGTATTTGTAACAATACATATGTGTCGTTATCAGTATTTGTAACCATACATATGTGTCATCAGTATTTTGTAACCATACATATGTGTCGTTATCAGTATTTTGTAACCATACATATGTGTCGTTATCAGTATTTGTAACCATACATATGTGTCGTTATCAGTATTTTGTAACCATACATATGTGTCATCAGTATTTGTAACCATACATATGTGTTGTTATCAGTATTTTGTAACCATACATATGTGTCGTTATCAGTATTTGTAACCATACATATGTGTCGTTGTCAGTATTTTGTAACCATACATATGTGTCGTTATCAGTATTTGTAACCATACATATGTGTGGTTATTAGTATTTGTAACCATACATATGTGTCGTTATCAGTATTTTGTAACCACACATATGTGCTGTTATCAGTATTTTGTAACCATACATATGTGTTGTTATCAGTATTTGTAACCATACATATGTGTCGTTATAAGTATTTGTAACCATACATATGTGTCGTTGTCAGTATTTGTAACCATACATATGTGTCGTTATCAGTATTTGTAACCATACATATGTGTTGTTATCAGTATTTTGTAACAATACATATGTGTCGTTATCAGTATTTGTAACCATACATATGTGTCGTTATCAGTATTTGTAACCATACATATGTGTCGTTATCAGTATTTGTAACCATACATAGGTGTTGTTATCAGTATTTTGTAACCATACATATGTGTCGTTATCAGTATTTGTAACCATTAGTATTTTGTAACCATACATATGTGTCGTTATCAGTATTTGTAACCATTAGTATTTTGTAACCATACATATGTGTCGTTATCAGTATTTGGAACCATTAGTATTTTGTAACCATACATATGTGTCGTTATCAGTATTTGTAACCATACATATGTGTCGTTATCAGTATTTGTAACCATACATATGTGTTGTTATCAGTATTTGTAACCATACATATGTGTCGTTATCAGTATTTGTAACCATACATATGTGTCGTTATCAGTATTTTGTAACCATACATATGTGTCGTTATCAGTATTTGTAACCATTAGTATTTTGTAACCATACATATGTGTCGTTATCAGTATTTGTAACCATTAGTATTTTGTAACCATACATATGTGTCGTTATCAGTATTTGTAAACATTAGTATTTTGTAACCATACATATGTGTCGTTATCAGTATTTGTAACCATACATATGTGTTGTTATCAGTATTTTGTAACCATACATATGTGTCGTTATCAGTATTTGTAACCATACATATGTGTCATTAGTATTTTGTAACCATACATATGTGTCGTTATCAGTATTTTGTAACCATACATATGTGTTGTTATCAGTATTTGTAACCACACATATGTGTCGTTATCAGTATTTTGTAACCATACATATGTGTCGTTATCAGTATTTTGTAACCATACATATGTGTTGTTATCAGTATTTGTAACCATACATATGTGTCGTTATCAGTATTTTGCAACCATACATATGTGTAGTTATCAGTATTTTGTAACCATACATATGTGTTGTTATCAGTATTTGTAACCATACATATGTGTCGTTATCAGTATTTGTAACCATACATATGTGTCGTTGTCAGTATTTGTAACCATACATATGTGTCGTTATCAGTATTTGTAACCATACATATGTGTTGTTATCAGTATTTTGCAACCATACATATGTGTCGTTGTCAGTATTTGTAACCATACATATGTGTCGTTGTCAGTATTTGTAACCATACATATGTGTCGTTATCAGTATTTGTAACCATACATATGTGTTGTTATCAGTATTTTGTAACCATACATATGTGTCGTTATTAGTATTTTGTAACCATTAGTATTTTGTAACCATTAGTATTTTGTAACCATTAGTATTTTGTAACCATACATATGTGTCGTTATTAGTATTTTGTAACCATACATATGTGTTGTTATCAGTATTTTGTAACCATACATATGTGTCGTTTTCAGTATTTTGTAACCATACATATGTGTCGTTATCAGTATTTTGTAACCATACATATGTGTCGTTATCAGTATTTGTAACCATACATATGTGTCGTTGTCAGTATTTTGTAACCATACATATGTGTCGTTATTAGTATTTTGTAACCATACATATGTGTTGTTATCAGTATTTTGTAACCATACATATGTGTCGTTGTCAGTATTTTGTAACCATACATATGTGTCGTTATCAGTATTTGTAACCATACATATGTGTCGTTATCAGTATTTGTAACCATACATATGTGTTGTTATCAGTATTTTGTAACCATTAGTATTTTGTTACTAAATTTCAGTGAAAAGCACATTACAAAGTAGCAATTCCGATATTTGCCGATATTTTCCAGTTTTATTACAATTTAAATATGCATTGAATGCGTGTTACACTCACTGGATTTACCTGGCTAAAAAAGACACGGGACGCCCTCGTGTTTTAATTCCTACGCATCAGAACTCCAAACCATTGTCTATTGGCCGATAAACAACAATTCGACAATAATTTCGTAATTAACATCATAATTTAGTCCTATATAGCCCGAGTAGAGAAATCCTTTCCGCCATATACTGAACTGAACTATTTACTTTAAAAACGTTTATTAAATGTCATCCAGCTGAAAAAAAATCCCAGCCTCAATGGGGATCGAACCCAGGACCTCTTGGTTCTAAGGAAAACGCTCTACCACGTCGCAATAAAAGCTCATATAGCGAGGCAGTATTAGTGTTCCGTATATATCACCCTACCTCATACATACCATTGCAAACTGTTCTTGAGTATGTTGTATCAAGTATGTATGTACGGTCTTGCAACAGATATACTGGCATAAATACAATTAACGAAATAAAGTTATAAATATATATCTCTATTTAAAATGGAATAAAAGTTAAGCACAAACATTGATTTTAAACGCATATTAAGCTTAGTTTTAAATCATCAAATAGTTTTCGTCTGTGCAAGCGGAAACTCAGATACATGTCTTTATCACGAAGTAAGTAAAGATCGGGTACCAGAATAATACATGTCTATGCGTTGACTTGACAGTTGGTTTAGGTTACACAACACTAATAAACTATACAAAAGTCGACACTAGTACTTGTTGATTTATGTCATATTGAAGTGTTTCCTTTGTCAATTTTATGTTTTTCTGTCTGCTTTCAATTCATATTGTCACTGAATCTGCTTATTTTGAAAATAATTGATATGAAAGATCGTACATACACACGTTAATGGATGTTAAAGGGACTAGGTCATCAAAAAGGGCCTCAAGGGGACAATTTCATTAAAAACATCTGAAATTAACATAATACTGGCATATAATAAAAAAAGAGTATACATAATGGGAATTTTTTTTACATATTCTGAGATAAAAATCCATTTATAATATATGTTGTGTTTGTTTGGCCCCTTTTCATGTTTACATTTTGACGTCAGAAATATGAGTATAGTGTAAAGCCATAGTTCACACACGTATCAATACAAAGCTGACTAGCTCAGTTGTTTAAAGCGGTGTCTACTGTCATTTCTTCGCATGACTCCTAAGTCGTGAGTTCGATACCCGCATGGGCTTTGTAATTTGTTGTTTTACTTTTCCTATTTTTTTAATCAAATATCTCATTATGTATTATATTTTTATTACTTATTTAATGCATACGTTTTAGTATAGCGCGTGTCTATCATATTTATATTATTGATAGTGCAATAGGAAACCATTTTTCGTTGACACAGTCCCTTTAATTAGTATTAGTTTGCGCAGATATACTCGTCTTTAAAGGGACTATGTCAACGAAAAAATAGTTTCCTATTGCACTATAAATTATATTAGATGATAAATGACTGATACCATGTATACAAAAAAACTTTTACTATTTTCCCCATTTTGAGGTTTGTCGCGCTAAAATTTCCCTAGTTCAAAGGCACAGGTAGTTGTAAAAATTGCAAAAAAAATCACTGGTGACCAATTTCAAACTTAAAAAGGACTAAAAGTTTTTAATTTTAAAATATGAAAAATATACCAACGAAAACATAAAAGATTGAATTTAATCGAACCATTTGCACCTAAGGATTCATTTAAACGATAATAAAGTTATGACGGGTCAAATATTGTTTTCCAATATATTTCTATATACCGCTGTAGGCTGGATATCGATTATCTCGTGGCGGTTATTTTTCCATGAGTATTCTTGCCAATAGTGTATGTTAAATTTTAGGCGTGTCGTGGGAAACCCGGGCTTAATGCATGTGCTTAAAGTGTCGTCCCGGATCAGCCTGTGCAGTCCGCAGAGGCTAATCCATGATGACACTTTCCACTTTTATGGTATTTTCTGTTTCAAGAAAGTCTCTTCTAAACATAAATCCACTCTATGCGGAAAGTGTCGCCCCGGATTAGCCTGTGCGGACAGCACAGGCTGATCCTGGACGACACTACGCAGAATTATTAAGGCCTGGTTTCCCACGACACGCCTCGACTGTATATTGGGTGAACAAGCAGCCCAAGGCCTGTGAGGAAATAACGAATGCCATTATTATGTCGTGCTACATACAACAGGGATATTACAAGATGCTAATGTTCTGTTCTGTCTCTTTCAGTGGTCATTCAGCTGTTCTACTTCCCCATCCGAGGTAAGCTTTACTCTTGATGGAGGTATACTCAGCATGTTTGGTCTCATATAGGTCTGGATTTTATGCGTTTACACACAGCTATAAAACCTGAGATGTCCCGTCCAATCCATTTGATTTTCAAATACATTGAGGCGTGTCGGGGGAAAATCGGGCTTAATGCACGTGCGTTAAATGTAATCCCGGATCAGCCTGTGTTTCCGCTTTCATGGTATTTTCTGTTTCAAGTTAGTCTCTTTAAAGCATAAATCCACTGTAGGCGGGAAGTGCCGTCCTGGATCAGCATGTGCGGACTGCACAGGCTGATCTGGGACGACACTTAGCACATGCATTAAGCCCGTATTTCCCAGGACACGCCTCATATATATTTAAACGATATTTATCATAAATATTGAATAACTTGAATTCATAGTTTCCTAATAAGCAAAATGATTTTTTAAATGCACTGTTTCTTCTAGCTGGATGATCATGCAATATATTTGCACTATTCTTGTGATATACGAGGATATCACTTGATAGAAAACATCTTTAATTAAAATGTTCGTATTGATAGTACTGGGGTTTATACGATATGTGTAAAATGAAAGCAGTTGTTATGTTTACTTCTCCAACTGCAGTAACAGTTAACAAGTATCAAGTGAACCAATCTCTGTGCGGTGAATTCCATAGGTCGTAGATCTGCTACATGTAGCTAGAACATGCCAGTGGTTTTTTTTCACCCTTCGAGGAAAGGTGGCAGGGCCCTTCAGATGGGGAATTTTATGGCAAAAGGGGATTTCTGTTAGGAAAGCATTATTGAAGGATTATATTCTCCATTGTTATAAAACATTAATAAATTGTTTTGCTACAGATGATAACTTAGATTAACTTAGCTTTGATGAAAAATTGCTGGGATTGTTTACGAAAACTCCTCTATCTTAGCCAATTTTTGTCCAATTTTGGTCTTTTTTTCCAAAATAAAGCTTACATTCTGAGGTGAATTTTAAGGTTAATATAGGGTAAAATTATATACTCTTTAAGCAGGGGAATGGGGCCGAATTTCGGCCCCAAATTGGCCCTAAAGGTAGCTGTAGCTGAAGGTCTACATTCATATTGTCTTCAAGCTTTACCTGAAAGGTGTAACAAGCTCAAGTCTCTCATTTCATCAATTTTCTTTTTAAAGTGATGTAAGGACACAAAACATTACGTAGTATGATTATTTGATATGCAATTTAATCAAAAATTTAATGTATCTTTACAATATTATTTATGCACACTTGATTGTAAAATGACAATAGTGAGCGTAAGCTAATAGGCCTACTGTTAACGCCGGGCCCGGCTAGCTCAGTTGGTAGAGCGCTGGAATGTCAATCCGGGGATCGTGAGTTCGAACCCCAGCCTGGCCACATAACATGTGTGGGGATTGGTCTACGGCCGTTCTCCCCCTACCTCTGATTAAAGTAGGGCAGTTGTTAGTTACTGGCATAAGTATGTGCACTTAACCGCTTAGATCGGCTAAACTTGCCCAGGAAAAGTGTGAGTATGTTAACTGACCGACGTGATATGAGTGAAATACTGTTAAAAACGACGAAAAATACGAACAAACAAACTAACCTACTGTTATAACATACTTTTTGAGAACTCGGGTATTATACGTACAGTCCTGTCTCACGCAACTAATCCTACTGGTCTAGATCTAGCCTGCAAACCCCCTTTACATCTTTCATGTAAAGGATTAGGTCCATCTTTTTTTAAAGTGGAAAATTGTCAGTATCATGGCGCAGAATGTTCTCGACGCTCAGTGTGACGTCACGTCTCGCCCGCTGTTACGACTGACGCGTCTGATTAATGATATCTAGGACAAGATTCAGAACATCGATGATTTCAATCGCGTGGGGCTTGGTGCAAAAACGTCATAAATAACAGAGAAATAACACAAGTCTCGAGAACCGCTGACTGCTAGATTTGCCGCGCTGATATTCGGTAGTGTAAACTAGTGAGTGACCTTGTAGTAAAACTTCGCAACTTGTGTCACAGTCACTGGCGATAGAGCTAACCGCGCTGGTTATCTGTAATGTAGCGGCCTTGTAGTAAAATTCCAAACAGTCTTGAGTATTATATGCCGCCGCACGGTCTGGAGATATCACATGTCGCCGCACTCCGCTATCTGAGATGGTTTAATTCATGCATGCATGTTCGCGTTGTAATGCCAGACAGGTGCGTAGCGCGCGCTGAGTCAACAAGAATGAAAACATTGAATTATTAAATTTAAAATTTACTTTGTACAGTGCATGTAGAAACAGGGAAACCGGATACTATAATATGAATTTTGTATATATATTCACTATATAGAATTTTAGCGCTTCTTCAAATTCACGTTAGTTCATCTACATGTATAAGTAACATGTCTATTAGGAAGCTTATCAGATAAATGTTCAAATAAGATTTGAAATTGTTAATAAAAATATATAAACTTGCCTAGATGTAGTTACTGTTTTGGAAAAGTGATCAGTTTCAGCAGTGATTGTCTCACTACATTGGGTTTCTGGACCGAGCCCTAGCCGGGGCGATTGGCTAATGTTCGCATCGTTTCTACTACTACAATAAAAAGGAATTATTTGAAATTAAAGAACTAATATTTCGCAGTCGGTTGATTCTTTTGTTAGCATATGGTAGTGATACGATCATATAACCATAGCAAATCTTAAAACCTTACAAGAATCATGTTTGCTGCAGCTGTACAATTTACAAGCACGTGTTTCTCGTGGTCAGGTCGTGCCCAGGCCATCCGCTACATCTGCCTGGACAACGACATTGAGTACGAGGATGTGAACATTGAAGCTGATTGGGCCACCAAGTACAAGCCACAGATGGTGAGTATATACATAATTGACGCGTGTCGTGGGAAAACCGGGCAAAATGCACGTGCTTAAGTGTCGTCCCGGATTATCCAGGACGATACTTCCCACTATTTTGGTATTTTCTGTTGCAAGGAACTCTCTTCTAAACATAAATCCACTGTGGGCGGAAAGTGTCGTCCCGGATTAGCCTGTGCGGACTGCATATGCTAATCCGGGACGACACTTTACGCACATGCATTAAACCCGGCTTCCCCACGACACGCCTCATACGCAGTTAGTGGCATACGTTCTGCGGTCAAATTGTTGGTGTCATTGTTGACATACCTTTGGTCGGACGTTTTGGTTCAGATGGAGTGTACTTGCAGTTTTTCCCGATGACTCCCATGTTCCAGATACATTTAGACGATTTCTTTACGCCGGTCCAAATTAGTATGCGTGTCTGTCCGATGTACATAGCGGGTGGGTACATGTAGAATTTCACTTCTTAGTTTGGTAATTGTAGCTTTTTAGCTGATGTACACTTACTGTTGTCCTGTTCCCTGTTTCGAATTTTGGGTTACGAAATTTTCAGTAGACAATCCGTTAGTTTGGTGGTTGCTTGGAAGGGTGCCCGTTGTGGCCGGTAAATATTGATGCGTGTAATGATTTGTATGTATTTGTAATTGTGTTCTTTTGTCATCGGAGATTTTCAAGCGGTTGAAACTTGCCCCTTAGGCGTAAACAAAATTTATGTTTGTTTCAGGTTACCCGACCCTAAAAAACTGCCCCGACCCTAGAACATTTTATTAAGTTTGTCAGATAATTTTTTGTTTTATTTACATTTTTCAATAATTAAATGTTTTTTGGATAAATAAGTGTTTTGTTTTGTTAGCATCCGCTTATATAAACAATGTTTTAGGATATTACTGATATAAACAATGTTTTAGGATATTACTGATATGTTTTGAATATATATTCAGTTTTAGAATCTTCAAGTTGATCATTTGCCAAATAAAAAAATAATAAAAACAAATAAATCCCGACCTACCTACCCTAATTTTTTTGGGCATGTAACCTGAGACAAACAATTTTTTTTTAACCCTTAATTTTATTTTGAAAGCTTTAATAATGCAAGCACATGAGTTTTAATCGCTTCCGTTATTATAAATCTAATTGTACATCTAATTGTAAATCGAATCGCTGGTGTATTTCAGCCGTTCGGTCAGGTTCCAGTGATTGAAGACGGCGGGGTGAAGGTCGCCCAGTCCTGTGCCATTCTCAGATACCTGGCCAAGATAGCAGGTAGGTACATGGAGGCGTGAAATAGTTTGGGTTGTATGGTTCTAAATTTGCAAAATAGGTCTTTGAAATCGAAAACAGGAACATAAAATATTGTGATCGTTTATTGGTCTAACTCTTAAATAATCTAATCTAGACTGCGAACTACATTTTTGGGGGCCGGGCCCGGCTAGCTCAGTTAGTAGAGCGCTGGACTGTCAATCCGGGGATCGTGCGGTCGAACCCCAGCCCCGCCGCATAACTTGGTGGGGATTGGTCATGAGAATGTATTTCTACGGCCATTCTCCCCCTACCTCTGCTTCAAGTAGGGCAGTTGTCTGTTACTGGCATAGGTATGTGCACTAGTACTGGTAAACCGCTTAGCTCGGCTAAGCGGGCCCAGGAAAAGTGTGAGTAGGTTAACTGACCGCCGTTATATGACTGAAATACCGTTGAAAACGGCGAAAAAAAAAAATACAAAAAAAACAAAACATTTTTTGGACCGAGAGATGAGAAGCCATTTTTTGACTTAGGCGATCAAGGTGTCGGTTTTAAAAATGTGTCATTGACATCGTCCGATTGCAGTTATCACTCAATGTGCGAGTTGGTGCATGATTGTTTCCGGGCAAATTTAGCTGTGAATAGAAACACAGAGGCATCCACCTGTCTGATGCCGTTTCCAACACGTAATAGTTTCTGAGTAGTAACAGTTCACGTCCTATTAACCTAACCTCTGATTGGTCTTTCCTTGTCCCATGCAGGTCTGACGGAGCCCGAGAACCCGCTGGTAGCGGCCAGGGCGGACATGATCAACGACCAGGTGGAGGATATCCGGGGCGCGTACGGGCGCATGATCTACGGCGACTATGTAAGTTACACGTTTATTGATTATAGAGCTTAATTGTAACATATCTTACTAGTGTATGCACCAGTGTACACGCTCGGGGATCATTGCAATTATAGCGTTCTTGTTTTATATTATATAAACCGCACTAAGCCGGGCCGGCTAGCTCAGTTGGTAGAGCGCTGGACAACAAATCCGAGGATCGTGGGTTCGATTCCCAGCCCGGCCACATAACTTGTGTGGGGATTGGTCATGAAATTATTTCTACGGCCATTCTCCCCCTACCTCTGATTCAAGTAGGGCGGTTGTCAGTTACTGGCATATGTGTACTTAGTACTGGTAAACCAGCTTACCCAGGAAAAGTGTGAGTAGGTTCACTGACCGCCGTTATATGACTGAAATACTGTTGAATACGGCGAACAATCCAAACAAACAATATAAACCGCACTGTTCTCCGGATGGTTCCTATGCGTGTATACATAATGGTAATACAATGTATATCAATGTCATTGAATATTTAACTGATTTTTTTTGAAGTTTTTAAAAGCATAGCTACTTTTTGTTCATCTGAGCTGCTAGTAGCTTAACTTGATAGCGCGTGGAGTATATTGAGCTACTTGTTATATGGGCAATATCCAACGAATTTAAAACTATATAAAAAGTAACACTTAATTCGTTGCTCGTCTAATTAATAAGTCTACGCGGCTAGGGATACGTATGTGCAAAATAACAAAGGGTCCGTATGATAAAGTGTGCTCAGTTGAAAATTTCACAGCAATTTGCATCCCCTGCACTACATTTCCCGGTGTTATTTTGGTTGGTTGCTAGGAGACGGGCAAGGATGACCTGGTCAAGGACGCCAAGGCCAAGACGCAGTACATCGAGACTCTGATGACAGACTGGGGCAGCGAATACATACTGGACACTGTGAGTCATTTAACACATAGATCAGTTTGTGACCTAGGCGACAGTAGGCGATGAGACAACATCTGGTCATATTCGACTCTCCCCTAACTTTAACCCAAGGGACATGTTCACTGATTGGCAAATTGACATTTCCCAAATTGTCGGTGTTTTGGAAACACGTATGTCACTTAGCTTTAATAATACACTGGCATTATCGTTAGTCAGAATGGTCAAGCGGTCACAGCGACAGATCTTTGAACCCCGGTGGTCGATTTTTGTCTTTATATAATATTTGCATTTGGGTTGTCCAACTTCTTTTAGTTTTTGCAGTTAAGACATTGAATGATATTTTTTCAAAAATTCGAAAGTTTGTGAACGATTCCCTTTAAGACACGAAAAGCCTAGACTTGTGCCCTGTTTTACTGGAACACTGGTTACCGGCATCTCTTGCAATACATTGCCCACTTATTGTGGTCGCTTTCTTTACACTGAGAGTCATGTACGATCGATCATTGAAGAACATAGATTATTTACGACAAAAGCAGCATACCGGATTCTGGTAGACTTTGAAATGGGACTTCGAATAACATACATCAAGAAGCGGACAACACGGGAGAATGATATTTTTAATGAATGGCAGACAGACTGGTTTAAGTTGAAAGTCAGAATTACAATTTGTGAAGGAGACATTTCATTTTCTTGTCTTATATTCTGCCCTTAATATTTTAATAATCGTATGCTCAGAGGCGATACTGGGGACTCTTCCCGTCGTTGTGCCCGTTGGTCTGTGTATCGTGTTTATTCTCGATTCTCGGGCAGGGTATTTTGCCAATTTCATAGCCGTTATTGGGTCATTATCCCAAAGGCCGAAAGTATCTTTTCTTTCCCAAATCTAGTACACAAAAATCCCAATTGACGGTATGTCTGGAAAATAGAGGTGCTCTGTGTAGAAAGAGACTGTTGAAGTTGTAATAACTGTTTTACTGATTTGTTTATGTTCATAACATTCTAATTTATTTAGTTCATTTGTAATTATTCATATTTTATTAATCAAACAATTATAATTTTCCCAGTTTTGCCCAATTAATGCTAAAATTCTCCATTTCATTGGTATATGTCATATTCCCAAAAATGGTGAACAAAGCCCCGAATTCTGCTAATGTATTTGCAGATCTCCTACGCCGACTACAACCTGTTCGACCTGTTGGACATCCTGTGCGTGCTGTCCCCGGGGTTCCTGGACGACTTCCCAACACTGAAGGCGTACTACGACCGCATGGCCGACCGCCCCGCCATCAAGGAGCACCGTGAAACGGAGGCGTTCAAAGCGTACCCCGTGAACGGAAACGGCAAGCAGTAACCACTTCCGGTCCCTCGGCGTACCGTCTGCAGTGTAGGCGATGACGTCCGGTCACATTTGACTTAAAATTCCCCATGCAGCTGAGAGTATTTTGCATTGGTTGACTTTATGAGCATTATACATATGGCTTGATTTTTCACGCGGCACATTGTAATGTGTTTGTTTTTGCTTAGTTTTGTTTACAATCGAAGTATCGACATTACTCAACGAGTTTGTATAATCCTCACGGTGATGCCATTTACGGAAATAAAACTGTTGAAACTTTCAAAGATGTCTGTGTTTGTGTTACTGATCAGGTCAATACCTTGCGCGGAGGATCGAACACAGATAATCTATGATGTTAATAGTTAATTCTAACATGATACTCGCTAATTTTTCTATAGACAAAAACACAATTATCGTTTTTAAACTACCCATAAACAACGCAAAAGGAAGTTCCGATTCTGAGCCGAACAAATAATGTTAGAATCGAAATAATGTTCGCATTGTCGTTGTTTATCAGCCAATAAACAACTCTTTGGTCGTTCTGATGCGTGGCTATTAAACAACTCGGGCTAACGCCCTCGTGGTTTAAAGCCGCACTAAAGGTGAACATTGCCAAATTTAGAATAAACGATAAAACAGACGTTAAATATTTTGTATTATTGTATGTTTAAGCTTCTATTATACCCTGCGTCAGGAAATTATTTGATTTTTGGATATCGTTTAAAATAAAAACACCGATCCTCGAAGTAAACTGTTTATAAACACTTGCTTCGTTTATTTGCTAGTGCGGTGATTTTCACAAGTTCCATGCTTTTTATGAATAACTGTACTTCTAACAGTAATATATATTGAACTGGACGAATCATTTTGAGGGCCGTCTATGAAACATGTTGGTTAGTATTTGAAGTTTGAAATATATTCTACATTCAACAATTCACGAACTAAAAACCACTTGGTAAGTGTCTGACCACTAATAAGTCAATTGGCATAGAACAAATAGTGTTCCTTTGTTTATAATTTACCTACGTTTTCTCAATTTGTTGTACCAATGTCTTTATTAAATTTTTGATACTAATAGAGGTTTATAGAAACGACCTTCGAAATTGAAACGCTTGACTGCCCACAATAACGAGATTTTTCCATGCAAAATTCATGCATGGGATTTGCATGTTTCACGGGAAACGAGGACACCAAATGTATTTAAATTGTAAACAATAAAGTGGAAATAAAAGTAGTCAAATTACATTTTTTTAAGAAAATGTAAAAAAGTGGTTGGTCATAATGTTTTATTTCATGTGTTTATAAAATCTTGATTAAAATATTGGTGGTTGTCTTAACTTGCAGCACCTTGTGTGTCCTACGCATCAGAATTCCAAATCGTTGTTTATTGGCCGATTAACAACGAAAAATGGAATATTATTTCTTAATTAAAGTTTAGTAGAATTTCTGCCTTATACAAGTTTTCAAATGACTCGAAGAAAGGGGACAGGGTGAATGAGTTACAAGGGAAGGCACTTATGGGATAATCATGCAATTCGAAGAATGCGGAAAATCAGGGTATGTTGGCAACATTAAAGAAAAGGAAAATGCAGTTGATTTATTATGGTTGCCAGTCGTTTTTTCTCACTTGAAGGCATTGATTCACTACATATGTGTCATCAGTATTTTGTAACCATACATATGTGTCGTTATCAGTATTTTGTAACCATACATATGTGTCGTTATCAGTATTTTGTAACCATACATATGTGTCGTTGTCAGTATTTTGTAACCATACATATGTGTCGTTATCAGTATTTGTAACCATACATATGTGTCGTTATCAGTATTTTGTAACCATACATATGTGTCGTTATCAGTATTTTGTAACCATACATATGTGTCGTTATCAGTATTTTGTAACCATACATATGTGTCGTTATCAGTATTTGTAACCATACATATGTGTCGTTATCAGTATTTTGTAACCATACATATGTGTCGTTATCAGTATTTTGTAACCATACATATGTGTCGTTATCAGTATTTGTAACCATACATATGTGTCGTTATCAGTATTTTGTAACCATACATATGTGTCGTTATCAGTTTTTGTAACCATACATATGTGTCGTTATCAGTATTTTGTAACCATACATATGTGTCGTTATCAGTATTTGTAACCATACATATGTGTCGTTATCAGTATTTGTAACCATACATATGTGTCGTTATCAGTATTTGTAACCATACATATGTGTTGTTATTAGTATTTGTAACCATACATATGTGTCGTTATCAGTATTTGTAACCATACATATGTGTCGTTATCAGTATTTTGTAACCATACATATGTGTCGTTATCAGTATTTGTAACCATACATATGTGTCGTTATCAGTATTTTGTAACCATACATATGTGTCGTTATCAGTATTTGTAACCATACATATGTGTCGTTATCAGTATTTGTAACCATACATATGTGTCGTTATCAGTATTTGTAACCATACATATGTGTCGTTATCAGTATTTGTAACCATACATATGTGTAGTTATCAGTATTTGTAACCATACATATGTGTCGTTATCAGTATTTTGTAACCATACATATGTGTAGTTATCAGTATTTGTAACCATACATATGTGTAGTTATTAGTATTTGTAACCATACATATGTGTAGTTATCAGTATTTGTAACCATACATATGTGTAGTTATCAGTATTTGTAACCATACATATGTGTAGTTATCAGTATTTGTAACCATACATATGTGTTATCAGTATTTTGTAACCATACATATGTGTAGTTATCAGTATTTGTAACCATACATATGTGTAGTTATCAGTATTTGTAACCATACATATGTGTAGTTATTTGTATTTGTAACCATACATATGTGTAGTTATCAGTATTTGTAACCATACATATGTGTAGTTATTAGTATTTGTAACCATACATATGTGTAGTTATCAGTATTTTGTAACCATACATATGTGTCGTTATCAGTATTTGTAACCATACATATGTGTTATCAGTATTTTGTAACCATACATATGTGTAGTTATTAGTATTTGTAACCATACATATGTGTAGTTATCAGTATTTGTAACCATACATATGTGTAGTTATTAGTATTTGTAACCATACATATGTGTTATCAGTATTTTGTAACCATACATATGTGTAGTTATTAGTATTTGTAACCATACATATGTGTCGTTATCAGTATTTGTAACCATACATATGTGTTATCAGTATTTTGTAACCATACATATGTGTCGTTATCAGTATTTGTAACCATACATATGTGTCGTTATCAGTATTTGTAACCATACATATGTGTCGTTATCAGTATTTGTAACCATACATATGTGTCGTTATCAGTATTTTGTAACCATACATATGTGTCGTTATCAGTATTTTGTAACCATACATATGTGTCGTTATCAGTATTTGTAACCATACATATGTGTCGTTATCAGTATTTGTAACCATACATATGTGTAGTTATCAGTATTTGTAACCATACATATGTGTAGTTATCAGTATTTGTAACCATACATATGTGTCGTTATCAGTATTTGTAACCATACATATGTGTCGTTATCAGTATTTGTAACCATACATATGTGTCGTTATCAGTATTTTGTAACCATACATATGTGTCGTTATCAGTATTTTGTAACCATACATATGTGTCGTTATCAGTATTTGTAACCATACATATGTGTCGTTATCAGTATTTGTAACCATACATATGTGTAGTTATCAGTATTTGTAACCATACATATGTGTAGTTATCAGTATTTGTAACCATACATATGTGTCGTTATCAGTATTTGTAACCATACATATGTGTCGTTATCAGTATTTTGTAACCATACATATGTGTAGTTATCAGTATTTGTAACCATACATATGTGTAGTTATTAGTATTTGTAACCATACATATGTGTAGTTATCAGTATTTGTAACCATACATATGTGTAGTTATCAGTATTTGTAACCATACATATGTGTAGTTATCAGTATTTGTAACCATACATATGTGTTATCAGTATTTTGTAACCATACATATGTGTAGTTATCAGTATTTGTAACCATACATATGTGTAGTTATCAGTATTTGTAACCATACATATGTGTAGTTATTTGTATTTGTAACCATACATATGTGTAGTTATCAGTATTTGTAACCATACATATGTGTAGTTATTAGTATTTGTAACCATACATATGTGTAGTTATCAGTATTTTGTAACCATACATATGTGTCGTTATCAGTATTTGTAACCATACATATGTGTTATCAGTATTGTGTAACCATACATATGTGTAGTTATTAGTATTTGTAACCATACATATGTGTCGTTATCAGTATTTGTAACCATACATATGTGTTATCAGTATTTTGTAACCATACATATGTGTCGTTATCAGTATTTGTAACCATACATATGTGTCATCAGTATTTGTAACCATACATATGTGTCGTTATCAGTATTTGTAACCATACATATGTGTTATCAGTATTTGTAACCATACATATGTGTCGTTATCAGTATTTGTAACCATACATATGTGTCGTTATCAGTATTTGTAACCATACATATGTGTTATCAGTATTTTGTAACCATACATATGTGTAGTTATTAGTATTTGTAACCATACATATGTGTCGTTATCAGTATTTTGTAAACATACCTATGTGTTATCAGTATTTTGTAACCATACATATGTGTCGTTATCAGTATTTGTAGCCATACATATGTGTAGTTATCAGTATTTGTAACCATACATATGTGTCGTTATCAGTATTTGTAACCATACATATGTGTCGTTATCAGTATTTGTAACCATACATATGTGTCGTTATCAGTATTTGTAACCATACATATGTGTCGTTATCAGTATTTGTAACCATACATATGTGTAGTTATCAGTATTTGTAACCATACATATGTGTCGTTATCAGTATTTGTAACCATACATATGTGTCGTTATCAGTATTTGTAACCATACATATGTGTAGTTATCAGTATTTGTAACCATACATATGTGTCGTTATCAGTATTTGTAACCATACATATGTGTCGTTATCAGTATTTGTAACCATACATATGTGTAGTTATCAGTATTTGTAACCATACATATGTGTAGTTATCAGTATTTGTAACCATACATATGTGTAGTTATCAGTATTTGTAACCATACATATGTGTCGTTATCAGTATTTGTAACCATACATATGTGTCGTTATCAGTATTTGTAACCATACATATGTGTCGTTATCAGTATTTTGTAACCATACATATGTGTCGTTATCAGTATTTTGTAACCATACATATGTGTCGTTATCAGTATTTGTAACCATACATATGTGTCGTTATCAGTATTTTGTAACCATACATATGTGTCGTTATCAGTATTTTGTAACCATACATATGTGTCGTTATCAGTATTTGTAACCATACATATGTGTCGTTATCAGTATTTTGTAACCATACATATGTGTCGTTATCAGTATTTGTAACCATACATATGTGTAGTTATCAGTATTTGTAACCATACATATGTGTAGTTATTAGTATTTTGTAACCATACATATGTGTCGTTATCAGTATTTGTAACCATACATATGTGTCGTTGTCAGTATTTTGTAACCATACATATGTGTTGTTATTAGTGTTTTGTAACCATACGTATGTGTCGTTATTAGTATTTTGTAACCATTAGTATTTTGTAACCATTAGTATTTTGTAACCATTAGTATTTTGTAACCATTAGTATTTTGTAACCATACATATGTGTCGTTATCAGTATTTTGTAACCATACATATGTGTCGTTGTCAGTATTTGTAACCATACATATGTGTCGTTATCAGTATTTTGTAACCATACATATGTGACGTTATCAGTATTTTGTAACCATACATATGTGTTGTTATTAGTATTTTGTAACCATTAGTATTTTGTAACCATTAGTATTTTGTAACCATTAGTATTTTGTAACCATACATATGTGTCGTTATTAGTATTTTGTAACCATACATATGTGTTGTTATTAGTATTTTGTAACCATTAGTATTTTGTTACTAAATTTCAGTGAAAAGCACATTACAAAGTAGCAATTCCGATATTTGCCGATATTTTCCAGTTTTATTACAATTTAAATATGCATTGAATGCGTGTTACACTCACTGGATTTACCTGGCTAAAAAAGACACGGGACGCCCTCGTGTTTTAATTCCTACGCATCAGAACTCCAAACCATTGTCTATTGGCCGATAAACAACAACAATTCGACAATAATTTCGTAATTAACATCATAATTTAGTCCTATTTAGCCCGAGTAGAGCAATCCTTTCCGCCATATACTGAACTGAACTATTTCCTTTAAAAACGTTTATTAAATGTCATCCAGCTGAAAAAAAATCCCAGCCTCAATGGGGATCGAACCCAGGACCTCTTGGTTCTAAGGAAAACGCTCTACCACGTCGCTATAAAAGCTCATATAGCGAGGCAGTATTAGTGTTCCGTATACATCACCCTACCTCATACATACCATTGCAAACTGTTCTTGAGTATGTTGTATCAAGTATGTATGTACGGTCTTGCAACAGATATACTGGCATAAATACAATTAACGAAATAAAGTTATAAATATATATCTCTATTTAAAATGGAATAAAAGTTAAGCACAAACATTGATTTTAAACGCATATTAAGCTTAGTTTTAAATCATCAAATAGTTTTCGCCTGTGCAAGCGGAAACTCAGATACATGTCTTTATCACGAAGTAAGTAAAGATCGGGTACCAGAATAATACATGTATATACGTTGACTTGACAGTTGGTTTAAGTTACACAACACTAATAAACTATACAAAAGTCGACACTAGTACTAGTTGATTTATGTCATATTGAAGTCTTTCCTTTGTCAATTTTATGTTTTTCTGTCTGCTTTCAATTCATATTGTCACTGAATCTGCTTATTTTGAAAATAATTGATATGAAAGATCGTACATACACACGTTAATGGATGTTAAAGGGACTAGGTCATCAAAAAGGGCCTCAAGGGGACAATTTCATTAAAAACATCTGAAATTAACATAATACTAGCATATAATAAAAAAAGAGTATACATAATGGGATTTTTTTATATATATTCTGAGATAAAAATCCATTTATAATATATGTGGTGTTTATTTGGCCCTTTTCATGTTTACATTTTGACGTCAGAAACATAAGTATAGTGTAAAGCCATAGTTTACACACGTATCAATACAAAGCTGACTAGCTCAGTTGTTTAAAGCGGTGTCTACTGTCATTTCTTCGCATGACTCCTAAGTCGTGAGTTCGATACCCGCATGGGCTTTGTAATTTGTTGTTTAACTTTTCCTATTTTTTTAATCAAATATCTCATTATGTATTATATTTTTATTACTTATTTAATGCATACGTTTTAGTATAGCGCGTGTCTATCATATTTATATTATTGATAGTGCAATAGGAAACCAATGTTTCGTTGACACAGTCCATTTAATTAGTATTAGTTTGCGCAGATATACTCGTCTTTAAAGGGACTATGTCAACGAAAAAATAGTTTCCTATTGCACTATAAATTATATTAGATGATAGAAATGCGCTCTAATAAGACATGCACATCAAATAAAGAATAAATAAATAATACACAATCAGATATTTGATAAAAATAAATAAGGAAAAATGTTTGTAAAAATTAAAACCCAAGCGGATATCGAACTCACGACTTAAAAATGACGAAGAAGTGACAGCACTTTTAACCAACTGCGCTATTCTGCTTTGCAAAGAAATGTGTGTACAACTCGCCAGAGCTAGTAGCTAAAATTCGCCAGAGCCTTACATGGCCTTAACTCAACTAGTAAGAAACACAACTCTGTAATGGTTTGCTCTAACACTTGATCGAGTTACAACAGCATATTTATTTTTATCCCTTAACCTGATTTTGTCGGTTTTATCGAGTTGAAGAGTATATTTGGATTTATAGCGAATATTGTTATCTTGGATAAATGCAACTTGAACTGACAGTAAGTTTATTTTGCCAGTTCATTTTTATTGCATGTTTACTATTATCGTTAGCTTAAGCCATTATTTACGTGTTTACCTGCAATACATGATCATAGATAAGGGATATTGTCAGTGTTGTACTGTTCGAATGTTTAACCCTATGTCCAATTTGCAATATAAATTATCTAAATGTGTGCCAGTCTGGCCTTACGGTAGCAACAACCACTGATTTTTTAATAATCACAATCTGTATAAAAGGTTTTAATTTCCTTATAGTATATCCTCAACCATTTCCAAAAATGTAAGGTTCAAGCATATTGGACAATTATTAAGGAAAATACAGACATTTTAAAAATGGGAAAAATTAAATTTTGAAAACCAATTTTTTTTAGTTTTTCCAAAAACCTGACCACTTTTTAAAGCCAGATATTAACAACCACAACAGATCTGAAACTGATATTTCAACTTATATGTGTTTAACCAACCTTTTAAAGACTTCTGCAAAGCCCTAGGTCCCTTTGCCACCTTGAATGACTCAGAGAGAAGCTACTCTTCGCAACCGTAAGATCTGAAACAAGTAGAAATATAATGTTAGAAATTAGAGTTTTAATGTAATACAACATAATTTACTTATACATTTAAGCAAAAATAATGTGAAATCAAATGGAAATAAAATGTGCACATTAGTAATATGTTAGTAGAATTGCATCATATATTAATATATTATATATAATATATATATATATATTATTGCTATTCTAAATATCATTTAAAACAGATGAACTTGGGGATTGGGGTAAATATTACAAACATGCATCATTAAAACATGCAAACATGTTATTTTTTGATGGACATGCTACCTACCTACTGAACAATAAAATGAACATTTTCGCATTGCCTGTAAAAAGCTCACATACAGATGTACCGTGTTAACAACCATGATGAAGCAGTCTAATAATCTACCAAGAAAATAAAAATAAATTGTGGCAATTGCGGAAATTTTCAATGTTTTAATTTATTGATCAGTACTTAAAGAATGCTAAATGTTTTAAGTCATCACCATGTAAGAATCAGTACATACAACCAATGCAAAACATGAAAGCTTTTCAACAATTGAACAGGACTAACTGTTAACTGAGTTACTCTTACATTATAACAAAATCGTTTGATCTGTACGCACATGACTCCATCTGCAAAAACATACTGCAACCAAACTTAACACAATATTCTTAATAGCATTATAACAGCTTTATATACATTGAATACAAAGACTATATAGTTCTAAGTAAGAACGGACGGCTCCAAGACGGTCCAAACTAAACACTAAGTTACCGCTGCAAGGCGGAAACTAAACACTAAGTTAGTAGGATTATGTAGGTAAGTTGGGATGCTGGAGTCAGTGGATCTGCTTGGACAACCTTGTCGTCAGTGTCAAACAAATCAATGTCAGACATCTATTGTAAGAAAAATGAAGCAAGAAATTTAAATGCAGCATTTACTGACTATGCATTTAATTTACAGCAAAATGTTGATTTACATTTTATTAAATGTTTTGAGTTATAGTATTTATTACAATTGTAATTTTGTAAAGATGCTTGCCTCCTTGACTTGGCATGCATACAAAAATGGACACCTATTGCATAATAATATTTCCATGTGTTTGCGATTATCATAAAAATTGTTTATTCAAAAATGCTTTTCGAGTGTAGAAACAGACTGATTTTTTAAGTTGATGCAATAAATGAATAATAAAAAATAATCGTATGCCATGGAAATCAGAAGTAGTATAAATATTAATTATTATCATATTTTAAATTATCACATCCGCTTTTTAGTTACTTCACCTACATATAATAATATACTTCATCTGCAATTGTTTATAATAAAGTCAATATTTCAATTATTGCATAATGAAACTTGGTTAGGTGCGAAAGGATATTGGGGCGAAATAAACGAGAAATATGTTGGCCTTTTTCAGTATATACGTCAACAGATTCCATAAAATCATAAAACCTAGTGATACCATTATTGCAAAAGGGAATAATATATACCACTGTCAGCGTTGTATGCTTTAACAAAGATCGCAAATCGTAACGAAAACCTTTTCTGAGCTCAGAAAAACTTCAAGCCAACAAAACGAAAGTAGGTCAAGTAGCCCGGATGTTGTATTTTACGTCTTCGGTCGCATGTTTACAGCGGGTTTAGAAAACTTCCAAATATTATTTTTGCCAACATTTACGAGGCCACAAGTTAAAGAAATCGATTTACAAGTGTTTTTTCTTCATCCAAAAACAGAATCCACACTGGTATATCAAGGTATTGTTAAAAAAAAAATTGTTTCAATTTTTCCTATTCAGATTTTTTCAATGAAAAAAGTGTATTCTCCCAAATGAAGGTCATATAAGCTAAATTTGGTCATAGCTGTCGTCATTTATGCAAATTTTTTCATTTGGAACGTTCGTATATTGCTGTTATCATTCGTTTGAAAAAAGCACATGTTGAGCATTTTACTGCGGGTTGGAATTTCCCGAAAAGTGACGAATGCGGATATCGGCGCAAAATCGATGCGCGGTGGTTGCTACTTACGGCTGCTGGCCAAAAGAGCTAAAAGTAGTATTTGGTTTTGTTAATGTCCAGTTTTGTGTTTTGTGGTTACTGTAGGCGTGAAAAGTGTTCAAATGAAATGCATTGATAAATTTTATGATGATACATGTAATAATGCGTCCAATTAAACCAGAATTTAGTCGTGTCTCTTTCCACTGAGCAAATAAGATTATTTCAATATTTTTTTATCTTCTACATTAAAACAATATCCATAGCTAATGTTTACTTTTATATATTAAATGGAATTTTAACATTTATGTATTATTTTTAGCTCACCTGATCACAAAAGTGCTCATGGTGAGCTTTTGTGGTCGCCCGTTGTCCGTCGTCCGTGCGTGTTTGCGTGCGTCAACTTGTCATTCAAACAACATTTCCTCCTAAACCACAGGAATGATCATTCAAAGTTGTTTAAATCTTTCCGGTCCTCTGCATATGTAGGTCACCAGAGCTAAAAATATATTTAAAAAGTGAAAAATTTAAACATCTTTTACTACGAAACCGCAAGGCTCAGAGCTTTCATATTTGATACTGTAAAACCATTAATAATCGTGGGGCACTACTTTTCGTGGATTTCGAGGATGGAACGAACCACGAATTTAAGTTTCCAAAGAATAATTATTCGGCTAGCTAGTTTTTTCGGCCGAATTTCCGCTCTAAGATGTAGTTTTCTAGGACGTATACCTACATGAAGTCAATGTAAATATAATGTTTATAGAAGTTAAATGAAGTATAAGAGTTTGTTTATGATAAATACATTACCTTAAACATGATGTGCATTTATATCACAAATGAATCAGTTTAATACCCAGTTTATTTTTTGTGTGACAAGTAGCCCCTATCTAATCTGCATACACTCCAAACGAGGCTCAGGTGTAATATACTGTAAACCTTATTGACCCTGGACATATCCGATTTATCTGCCTATGCATTAACGCTGTATATACATTGCTATCTTCTTTCAGATAGACTAGTAAAGATCTATGTGCATAGTAAACACTCTCCATGCAGAAAGCGTGGACCACGTTTGCCGACTTCTGGTTTTGGCAGACGACGGTCGGCTGAAGATCAGAGTTGACAAGTGCATGAAAGATAGTGTTAGCCGCTTAACATATTTGGAAACATCAAGTCATGCGGACTATTTTTATTACATTGTCTTAAAATCACTACAGTATGTATTGTTTAATGCACAGTTTACGATGTAGAACGTTTCGAGGTAACATAAAAGTGAAAATTCTGTGCTGTACTGCTTACGAAATTAACTAATATTCCCACCTCCGTTAATTGGCACTTAGTAAGGCTTAATTGACTACAGTTTGGTCATAATTGCTATTGATTGCAACTAATTGGTAACTGGCTTCGTTTTTTAAACGCTCGTTAAGGGTCAAATATGTTAACCTGTTTATTTACTTCCATAGTTTAATTGACACATTTGTAGTCGGACCCTACCTTCCACAGTGATGTGCCGTGTTTATTTCATAACAAGGGTCTATGGCTTAATTGACAAGTCGATAATAGGGCCCACTTACCGCGGGACGCTCAGTTTATGACCGTAAGGTGTTACAAACAGAAAACAGCAATGCGACTGACGCATTTCTTGATGTAATTTTTTTATTAATAACATTGACAATCCACGAATTTAAGTGCCCACGAAACTGTCATTTTCAAAAAACCACGAAATTTCATGCCGACGAATATAAATGGTTTTACAGTATGTGACATCCTCTAGTTGTCCTCTACAAAGATTGTTCAAATGATGCCCGTGGGGTCAAAACTGGCCACGCCCCGGGGGTCACATGGTTTATAAAGACTTAAATAGCAAATGATTTTAAAGTTTCATATTTGGTATGCAGCATTGTATAGTGGTCCTCTACAAAGATTGTTCAAATGATTCCCCTGGGGTCAAAACTGGCCACGCCCCAGGGGTCACATGGTTTGTATAGACTTAGATAACAAAATGACTTTACAAATCTTCTTCTGAAACCGCAAGGTCCAGAGGTTTCAAATTGGTACATAACATTGTAGTTTTCCTCTACAAAGATTGTTCAAATGATGCCCCTGGAGTCAAAACTGGCCACGTCCCGGTGGTCACATGGTTTATATAGACTTAAATTGCAAAATGACTTTAAAAATCTCTGAAACCGCAAGGGCCAGAGGTTTCATATTTGGTATATAACATTGTATAGTGGCCCTCTACAAAGATTGTGCAAATGATGACCCTGGGGTCAAAACTGGCCACGCCCTGGGGGGAGGGGTTCACATGATTTATATAGACTTAAATTGAAAAATGACACATCACGGGGTGACATGGTTTCTATAGACTGATATGGAAAGTGGGCTTTAAAAATCTTCTCCTCTGCAACCGCAAGGCCCAGATGTTTCGTATTTGGGTTGAAACATTGTTCACTACAAATATTGGTCAAATTATGCCACTGGTGCAGAAAGTGGCCACGCCCTGTGGGTCAAATGTTTATTTAGACTATTAAATTCTTCTCCTGAAACTGCAAGGCCCAGATCTTTATACTCAGGTAAGTGGTTTAGTGCCATTTTGCCCTCTTGTTATACGCCATTATGATGCCTTAAACTCAGGTGAGCGACATAGAGCCATTGGGGCCCTCTTGTTTATAAATAATGCATAACTGCGCAAAGATTTAATTCATCCAGTTTGGCCCGCAATATAGTGACCTAAATAGCCTGCACTTAAGCGCTTCGCTGTAATTAACGTAGGAGATCGGGTTTCCACAGTCACATTTGCATTGGGAATTTTCTAATAATATTTATTAAACCATAAGCATACGAGTCTATTGATGACCGATGTATCTATTAAATAACTACTATTACGTTGTGCATTGTATTTTCTATCGATAATACTCCATTTTGCGGTGGTTAACGTCCACAGAGGCCCGAAAAATTGGTTACAGACCGAGTGCGCAGCACGCGAGCTTATACGTATTTTAAGAGCCTCTGCTACGCACGAGGGCTTTAACCCATTTTTTCGGGTCTCTGCGGACGTTAACAACAGAACAAAGTTTGTATTGTCGCTATTATAGCACACAAACATGCATCTAAATTGATAATTTACTATAAAATCGTATTTTTATAGTATAGAGTAAAAATCGCCACCTTCAGTTTGTAATATTACATCACAAGGGCCGCGTTCAGCTGAGTAGGGGTCGCATTCCAGAAACATCTTCAGTGAAATCTTATCCTTAGCCTTAAAATCGACATTTTTCTTTGGCATTTTATTCCATGTATACATGAAATTCAGCTAAATGTTTCCTAATTATCAACTTATTATTAACTACTATTTACTTAACTGTAATTGGATTCATTAATTTATATGTAGTTTTAAAAATATTTCCTTACTAAAATGGAACTTAAGTGAAAATATTTTAAGATAAACTTAAGATGTTTCTGGAACATGGCCCCAGGAATAGCACTAGTTCACTCATAGGTAAAGCACTAAGCTTGTTGTTCTTGGAGCGTGACCTTACTGAATAATACACATTTTTCGACGATAACCGACCGCTTTTTTTTATTCGTTAATCCACCCCTATAGCGGACTCAAAACGGACTTTTATGCTATAGTTATATATTATACACCGATATCAAGCATTGTGGTATAATTATACCCCCGGAAACATAATAATTATCATCATTCAAGAGTGGTCCTAGTGCAGGCAGGTCATGTCAAAGATGGGAAGGGCATGACTCATTGGCGTACCTAGGCCGAGTATACAGAGTACATGTAGTTATAAACTTTATTAACTGTTAAAGAATAAGATAAAAAAAAGTATGCATAAGATCTGACAGCTGTCGTGTCATTGAGAGAAAAAATGATACCTTGTATTCTACCACATAGTCCTAAGTTTGCCCGTGCATATTTTGACTCCGCTTTTCAATGAGGTTCCATAGTAAGATATTCTGCCACAGTCTCCTACTGTTATACGTTTCGATTTTTTCGCACGTAGGTATCTGATGCCTAGTTACGACTGTACAGTTATGGTGTATAACTGTTTGTTTTGTCCCTTGCAGTGACCGTCCAGCTGTTCTACTTCCCAACCCGAGGTAAAATATGATTGTCCTTTATCCATATACACAGGTTAATCCAGGACGACACTTTCCGCTTTTATGGTATTTTCTGTTTCAAGGATTTCTATTCTAAACATAAATCCACTGTACATAGGCGCAAAGTGCCGTCCCGGATGTGCGGACTGCACAGGCTAATCTGGGACAACATTTTACGCACATGCATTAAGCCTGGTTTTCCCACGACACGCCTTATTTATATAGTTTTATTTGTCAAATGCGCACAAAACGGTCATATCATCATACATTGGACAAGACTTCTAACACGACACTTACAAAATTCATAATAAAATAATAATTTTTCATACAAATTGGATTATCTGGACGGCTTTTAATTCCACCGCACTTTCATATGAAAAAAGTCTACTGTTTTTCATACACGATTTCATATGAAAATTCTCAAGCCAAAACAATCACTCTCAAATCTTAATTTGCAAAATACAGTTTTTAGACTAATCAATACTTTAGGATACTAAGTCAACTAAACAGGATATTTCGGGGAGAAAAACGTGAAATTTAAAGCATTCTACAGTCAACTATACATTCCCCCTCATATGAGCCTTACGACGCGAGGACACTTAGGTCTTTAAGGTATATCGTACCGTAGTAGTTTCTGATGAAAGCCGGAGGGCTATTCCTTCACAAACTCCTCGCAGCGGTTACTTCCCCTAACTCCTCGCAGCGGTTACCTCAACTATCGGTTAACGGTAACCACTGCCAATTCAAGTAAAATCCAGATCAGGAAGAATTACGTGTTTGTAACCTTTACTTATTTAATGCAACTCGGTGGAATTTTCTACATAATTGGACTTTTTGATATTGTTTGCAGTCAATAATGAAAACAGAAAAAGATAATAACTAAGTAAAACCATAAATAATATCAAGAAGATTTAAATTTATCATCATCACGTGGTTTGTTATGACGGCAGGGATTTGATAAGAGCTATGCTCGGAACCAGTCAAATCTTTGCGCGGAGGTTGATTCTATTATTCACAGCCGAGCGCCTCCTCTTATTCCACCAGATGCCGAGTGTTCGAACAGCGCTTTTAACACGCCTATTTCGTAGGTCCAATATGTGCATAATAGCGTTGCGATCCACTGAGTGTGTAGTATTCGCTGAATTCTGAAGTGAAATGACGATTGTTTGATTGTAAAATAATTATGTTTCATGTATTATGACGTCATGACGTGATTATAACGATTTTGTCATTACATGTTACCTGAAGAAGTCTTTTCAACGTTGTGAATAAATAAATTAGCTATGTTTGAAGTTTGACTTTTTCGTGAAATATTTATTGTACAATAATGACATTTCGGTGAACATTGTATATTCTGGTTTCGTTAACATGAGGTCAGGCACCTTTTCCCGGTTTAGTCATTGCAAACTTCCAATAAGAGGCTTCTAAAATATGTCCTGGGCCCGTATTCACAAAGCGCCTGAGGGAAAACTTAAATGTATAACACTTCTTATTGGCCGATACACAACGATAAATCGAAAATTATTTCTTAATTAACATCAGCAGGTCCTTTATTTGAAGAAAGTGACCAATTGCCTATACAACACAGTACAATACACACAGCACAACACAAAACATCAAATGATTAAAACTGGGGTCCTTTATTTGAAGAAAGTGACCAATTGCCTATACAACACAGTACAATACACACAGCACAACACAAAACATCAAATGATTAAAACTGGGGTCACCACCTTTGACTTCTCCGCCAAATAATGGCTACTGGCGTTTTGAATTGCTGAACGCATTGTCGATCAAATATCGTTGTTACTAAGTGCTATTTTTCTTTATTCCTTTGCAATATGTAGTTTTATACATTGTTATACGTACGTGTTTCTCGTGGTCAGGTCGCGCCCAGGCCATCCGCTACATCTGCCTGGACAACGACATCGCGTACGAGGATGTGGATGTTGCCGAAGAGTGGACCTCTCAGTATAAACCCATGATGGTAAGCAGTAAGTCTTCTTAGACATACTGAAATTCTGGTTCAAGTTCAACTATGGTGGTAACCTAATTTGAGGCGTGACGTGGGAAAACCGGACTTAATGCACGTGCGTAAAGTGTCGTACTGGATCAGCCTGTGCAGACTCAGGACGGCACTTTCCGCCTACAGTGGATTTATGTTTCGAAGATACTTCCTTGAATCAGAAAATACCATGAGAGCGGAAAGTGTCGTCCCGGATCAGCCTGTGCATTCAGCACAGGCTGATCCGGAACGACACTTTACGCACTTGCATTAAGCCCGGTTTTCCCACGACACGCATGAAATTAAATTCCTAGCTCAAGCTGGTTAGAAACTATTCAAATCTTCGCAGTCATTCCCAGTATCTATTTCATAGTCTTGTTCTTGATAGTCTATACATGGCCATAGTCAGCACAATTATATATTCATTTGACACCATATGTCCGGTTTCTATCGTCAGGCTGTAGGCAATATTCTAAGTCTAGTATCTCTGACTCAGATAAACATTTGTATATGGTTGCTATCAGTTTCATGAATATAACAGTTGTGTTTCTTGGTTTCTTTTCGATAATTGTCGACGCTCTGAATGTTTTACCCATAGCCCGTATTCACACAGCTCCTTAGGGAAAAGTTAAAAAAATTCTTAAATTCATAAAATTCCTCAAGTCTCTGACTGTTTTATAAATAAGTATTGTTTGATTCAGATGTTTTCAACTAGTAAATGTTGATTGGATGTTTAGTATTTTACCCTTTTAAATACATATATGATTCCATTTCAAATGGAAAATTTGATCTGAAATTTTCACTTAAGTACAACTTAAGTTAAGATTTTCCTTAGGAGCTTTGTGAATACCAGCCCAGGACATTGTAACTTGACTAAAAACCATGTGAGTCCGTTTTGTATTTCGTGGTATGGTCGAGTGTTCGTATATTGCAGCCGTTCGGTCAGGTTCCAGTGATTGAAGACGTCGGGGTGAAGGTCGCCCAGTCCCGTGCCATCCTCAGATACCTGGCCAAGAAAGCAGGTACGTGTGTACATGTAGGTACAATACTATCGTTAACAAATCAAATATTATTAAAAAAAATTGAAATTCATTATAAATAATTGCTTGAAATACCAGGAATTTAAGTGGTTGTGATTTGAGTTCCGACTATTTGGTAATGTTGTCTCTGTTCGTACGAAACAAAACGAAGAATCGGCAGGTCATATTATGGGACACCCTTCCTGTGTTGGGAATGCCCAGTCCTTGAGGCACTTTGCATAAACATGAATGTCGTAAACTGCTTTAACTGTACATATAACTATTTTAACACATCATCAATCACACTGTGTTAAATCCCATAACTGATTGGTCAGTTCGTATCAAGTGCAGTGCTTTCGTTTCCTGTTAACCTAACATTTGATTGGTCCGTTTATGTCACGTGCAGGTCTGAGTGAGCCCGATGATCCGCTGGTGGCGGCCAATGCGGACATGATCAACGACCATGGGGAGGATATCCGGGGCGCGTATGTCCGCATGATCTACGAAAATGTACATACAGAGTATTTGTCAGAGTTACGTAGTCTTGTATGTAATATTGTCAATTGGGAGTCAATAGGTCGAGACAAGATTAACCCGTGATCCAAATATATCGAATTGATACAGTTAAACAAAAGCGACAAAACAGTTATTACAGTCTCTTATTATTCCAAAACGTCACATTTCATACGTATCACACTTTGCTAATTATTGGTTTACCGTACAAAAAGTAACACAAACGACTTTTGGAAAATTGCTCGAACGACCTTTGATTCTAAATCGACTATATTAATATTATTAGTATCTTTGTACATATTATTTATAGAATGTGTTTACTATTAATATTATTTGATTTGTCACTTTTATGAACTGAATATTATACCTGTCATTTCCTCCATTCTGTACGCTACCCAATACAATCGCGTACTTTTAATAGTATTGAAAAGTAAATATCATTTTTGTCTTTATTTTCCCAGGAGGGAAGTGAGGAGGACTTTCTCAACAGTGCCAAGGTCAAGGTGGGGTACATCGAGACTCTGATGTCGGACTGGGGCAGCGACTATATCCTGGACACTGTAAGTTCGGCAAGCTTACGTGTGATTGAAGTTTAATATACCCGCAACGTAAGTTGTCAGAAAAAGGAATAATTTGGCGACAGCAGCGAGTATTATTTGTGATGACGTTCTTTAAATGAATGTAAGAACATAATAGAAAAAGGGAGCTATTGTGAGATTTATAAAGCACTTATCGTGGACAGTATGACGGAGACGTACGCACTTTCAGCCCCACCTAAAACCGCCTATGCAATACCAGTCATCGAAATCCAAATAAAAACCAGTTGTCTATCCAATATTTGTGAACTCCTCAAGTCTTTGATCTGCTGTGTGCATTTCAAAACGCCTTAGAACATTGACCATGATAAAGCATTGATTAAATGTTTGGCAAACTCCATTATAGAGGAGCAAGAAATAATCCTCTTTAAAATATTAAGTAAATGTGAAGTACATTGTACTAAGAATACGAACAGAGAGCTACACCAGTCTCTGGAGGTAATGACATATGGTTGAGTCCAACATCCGAGTGAATCTGTACGAGTCATTTCTCGGGGCAATGGGTTCATAATTGAACATTTCATAACCATTAACAGAACGCCGGAAACACAAACTATTTTGTGACATTAGTTCGAAGAGTTAATAGCTGTTGTGTTTGGTTAGGCCTGGAAAAGTCCGATACATAATTATCTAGTTTCCAATAGACACTGTTATGTTGAAAGATTTTCATTGGAAATAACATGTGAAAGATTTGTTTTTACAGAGAGTTGCGTGCAATTATCTTCTGTGAGTTCCTTCTGACAGTGATAGGAGATGTTCAAAAGGTCATAGTTAGACCAAAGGATATCATTATTTCCATAATAACTCTCGCCTTGGAGAATTTGTCATCAGATTATAAAAGGATTCAAAATGAATAATCTAGTATTTGCTTATTCCCATAATCAAAATGTTTTTGATATATTATATGAGATAATAAGCTATAAGATATATATAGAATTTGATTACTATAAGATCTTAGATGACCTATTTATCCTAGGGCAAGTGTTAGTGCAATTGTCACAAGCAATTGTGTTTGAATATTGAATATTTTAATTAATTTTTCTCGAATTGCCATGAATGTTTCATTATATTCTTACTATTATCTTCACCACATTCAAATATGTAAAATGCAAAAGAAAATTGATGCAATTAACTCAACAATAATGGATGATTTTTATCCAATGACAGTAGAGAAAAATCATTGAGAAAAGAACTCCACAAAACAAATAATAGAGCAAAATAGTTTTTGCAATGACATTTGTACACCATTTACGCACACGTGATACAGATGTTGCAGTTTATTCGTATGTAAATGTGTTGGTAGAGAATCAGTACGACAGGTCTAAATTTGATTGTAATTTCAAATAGTCACGCGTCCAAGTCGACAGTGCATATTTGTTTTTCATTCATCTTCTTGCAGCATTTTCAATAAATAAAATAGTCAGATAGTGTATTTAAAATATATATGATTGTAACTTTTTTATTTTAACCAATGTATTGCATTTGTATTATTATATTTTTAATTAAATACAAGCCACACGTTGTGACATTTTATTTATTTACAGATCTCATTTGCGGACTACAACCTATTTGACCTTCTTGACATTCTGAGCCTCATGTCCCCGGGGTTCCTGGACGACTTCCCCACCCTGGACGCCTACTATGACCGCATGGCCGCCCGACCCGCCCTCAGGCAGTACCGCGATACTGAGGCGTTCAAAGCAATGCCTCAGAATGGGTAGCAGAGAAGAAACGTTTAAAAGGTTACTGTAAAACGCTTTAAACTCGCGAGGACTAAATTTCGCGTTTTCCTCCCAAAATGATCTTTTTTTTTTAAATCGCGTGTTCTTAAATTCGCGTCACCGTCATGACTCGATTTCAAAACTGAAAGTGAAACTGAATATACTACACTTGTACTTTTACACATGAATATAAAATATTAAATTCAACTGCGTCTTGGTTGTTTAGCTCTCAGTGTATCATCGACAACAAAACAAATTCAATTTCGGTTTCGATACGACCAATGCCTGGGACTCTTGGAACACGATAGTCCAGTATTCGTATCCTTTCTACAGCCTAAAAGCGACTATGTCAACGAAAAATTGGCTTCCTATTGCACTATAAATTATTTTATTTGAATGAAATGCGCTTTACCAGGACATGTGCATTAAATAAATAAAAATATTATAACACACAATATGATATTTGATAAAAACAAATTAGTAAAAAAGCCTTAAAAAATTAAAACCCCAAGCGGGTATCGAACTCACGACTTAGGAACCATACGAATAAAGGAGAGTGGACATCGCTTTAACCAACTGCGCTATCATGCTTGGTAAGAGTCGTGTGTAAACTATGGTTATACACAATGCTCACGATTCTGACGTCAAAATGTAAACAGGAAAAGGGCCAAACAAACACAACCCATATTATAAATTGATTTTTATCTCAAAATGCGTACAGCGTTTATTCATTATATATACCATGTTTGAACCCTTATTATATGCCAGTATTAATATTTAAATTTAAGATTTTTTAAAGAAATTGCCACCTTGAGGTTTTTTTCGATGACATCCCTTTAATGTAACACATGATAAAATAAAAAATAAAAAATTGCAAAATAACACATTTACCACACAATGTATTAAATGTCAGCATCACATCTTCTGGTACCTATGCTCAAACATACATGCCAATGGTGTTTTGGTATGCATTGGATTCTGAGTGTTGCTGTTGCTGCTGATTCTAGTGTTGATTATAATATTTATAATGATTTATCTTGATGAATATGATCAAAATTGACCTACACCATTATAATGTGTTTAAAGGTGTTATTATGTCACCAGGGATATCCCATACAAAACAGTTAACCAAAGCTTATTGGTGTGACGTTTATTGGCGAATTTTCAAGGTAAACAGCTGAAAATATATGTTGTACTGGATGACATTATTAATGACGATATAATGACTTGACATCATCTGCATAAATTATAAAAAAACGACATCAATACTATGCCAAATGCATTGTTGAACGAAACGGAATACTAAACTTATGAAAAAGGTTCTTACAGATTACCACTTGATAAACTAAAATATCCATTTGACAAGCTTCAAATCATAAGAATATATACTACAAAAACTATTTCCATCAAAAACTTACACCATGAGGGCTAATAAAGACTTTAAAAAAGGAATTCCCATTCTCTGCAGAAAAAAACAACCGAACATCGTGGTTTTTTTACACAAAGAAAATCAACCTCAAATACCCGAAAGAATAAACTAAAGAAAAGAAAATGTTCTCTAACATGTGTTAACATATGTTAATAAAGAAACATACATTATTGATAACTAAATACCAGCAATGCCACAGACATGAAAAAACAAGCCATTACGTTTCTTTATTCATTCTAATTAAAATGTCCATAAAATTACGATCGAAACATATACAAGAGAGATTCAACAGTTAAAACATTCATAAACGTACCGGCGTTGATGTACTCGATGTACGCTTAAAACATGTTAAAATACACAACTTTCACTTTGAACAACAATTTCTCAAGCTCAGAGCCAAGTGTGCAACGTTTTCAATTATACAAATGAAAAAGCTCGATACTTGTATGACCAATTGAATGTGTCTCATTGACAATATCTCGTCATTAGTAGTGTTCTCTATATATACACAAGCAATTAAAGAAGTATTTATTCCAAATTGCCAAGCGTCTAAAGTCTGCACATTCACATCTTCATTAGCTGCCAATTCTTATTGCAACAGGCGTCATTCTCATTAGCTTGTCTATCTTTAAGCTTGTAACACACAAATGATGTTTCAATGTTCAGAGGAGAGAGCACTTGTACACATGGTTCCTGTGTACGTGGAGTCGAGTCATACACACTGTTAGTAACACTCAAATCTTGTAAAAATGTATTTTTCGTAGAAACACATTTATTTCAACATAGAAACTGATTCTTTCAATAAGAAAAAAGCCAGTGTTGAAATAAAACCGAAAAGTGTACAACAATAATAAGTAGTTTTGCATTCATTACAGAATGAAACTCAGTTATACATATTTCAAGTTGTCCGCAAAACAGCAGCATACATGCAAATGTTACCTTTGTACATTCCATGCACGCCTCTGACCGTGTAAATTACAGTAACGAATATATTTGAAAACGTGTAAATGTAAAGGTAAACTGTCAAAATTTTAATATTGCTAACGCTTTTATGTCACAGTTAAATAAGTCATATTGGTGAGTGAAATTAATAATAAATACGACTGTTGACATATTTTCAAATGTTCCTGGACCAGGATCACGACCTATGTTATTTACATGAGCTATACCATTTCAAAGACGACCGGTTGGATTTACAGTTTTGATACAATACTAATACAAATACTTACAAACGTAACAATAATTCATCTTCTCAACTGCGTAAAAGCAAGAAATCTTCATACAACAAATACACTGTAACGTTGAAAATAGGTTAATACTAATCATAAGCCTGGGTTAATTGTGGGGGATCGGACGCCCTTAAACCTGTATACAGCCCAGATGATTTGCACTGACCGTTCCAAGGCGGTAACCCCTGCTTTTTGCATTGTGATGTGTTGGGTAACAGGTTATGTGGTATATAACATTGTATAGTGGCCCTCTACAAAGATTGTGCAAATGATGACCCTGGGGTCAAAACTGGCCACGCCCTGGGGGGAGGGGTTCACATGATTTATATAGACTTAAATTGAAAAATGACACATCACGGGGTGACATGGTTTCTATAGACTGATCTGGAAAGTGGGCTTTAAAAATCTTCTCCTCTGCAACCGCAAGGCCCAGAGGTTTCGTATTTGGGTTTAAACATTGTTCACTACAAATATTGGTCAAATTATGCCACTGGTGCAGAAAGTGGCAACGCCCTGTGGGTCAAATGTTTATTTAGACTATTAAATTCTTCTCCTGAAACTGCAAGGCCCAGATCTTTATACTCAGGTAAGTGGTTTAGTGCCATTTTGCCCTCTTGTTATACGCCATTATGATGCCTTAAACTCAGGTGAGCGACATAGAGCCATTGGGGCCCTCTTGTTTATAAATAATGCATAACTGCGCAAAGATTTAATTCATCCAGTTTGGCCCGCAATATAGTGACCTAAATAGCCTGCACTTAAGCGCTTCGCTGTAATTAACATAGGAGATCGGGTTTCCACAGTCACATTTGCATTGGGAATTTTCTAGTAATATTTATTAAACCATAAGCATACGAGTCTATTGATGACCGATGTATCTATTAAATAACTACTATTACGTTGTGCATTGTATTTTCTATCGATAATACTCCATTTTGCGGTGGTTAACGTCCACAGAGGCCCGAAAAATAGGTTACAGACCGAGTGCGCAGCACGCGAGCTTATACGTATTTTAAGAGCCTCTACCACGCACGAGGGCTTTGACCCATTTTTTCGGGTCTCTGCGGACGTTAACAACAGAACAAAGTTTGTATTGTCGCTATTATAGCACAAAAACATGTCGCTATTATAGCACAAAAACATGTCGCTATTATAGCACAAAAACATGTCGCTATTATAGCACAAAAACATGTCGCTATTATAGCACAAAAACATGTCGCTATTATAGCACAAAAACATGTCGCTATTATAGCACAAAAACATGTCGCTATTATAGCACAAAAACATGTCGCTATTATAGCACAAAAACATGTCGCTATTATAGCACAAAAACATGTCGCTATTATACCACAAAAACATGTCGCTATTATAGCACAAAAACATGTCGCTATTATAGCACAAAAACATGTCGCTATTATAGCACAAAAACATGTCGCTATTATAGCACAAAAACATGTCGCTATTATAGCACAAAAACATGTCGCTATTATAGCACAAAAACATGTCGCTATTATAGCACAAAAACATGTCGCTATTATAGCACAAAAACATGTCGCTATTATAGCACAAAAACATGTCGCTATTATAGCACAAAAACATGTCGCTATTATAGCACAAAAACATGTCGCTATTATAGCACAAAAACATGTCGCTATTATAGCACAAAAACATGTCGCTATTATAGCACAAAAACATGTCGCTATTATAGCACAAAAACATGTCGCTATTATAGCACAAAAACATGTCGCTATTATAGCACAAACACATGTCGCTATTATAGCACAAAAACATGTCGCTATTATAGCACAAAAACATGTCGCTATTATAGCACAAAAACATGTCGCTATTATAGCACAAAAACATGTCGCTATTATAGCACAAAAACATGCCGCTATTATAGCACAAACACATGTCGCTATTATAGCACATAGACATGTCGCTATTATAGCACAAAAACATGCCGCTATTATAGCACAAAAACATGCCGCTATTATAGCACAAACACATGTCGCTATTATAGCACAAAAACATGTCGCTATTATAGCACAAAAACATGTCGCTATTATAGCACAAACACATGTCGCTATTATAGCACAAAAACATGTCGCTATTATAGCACAAAAACATGTCGCTATTATAGCACAAAAACATGTCGCTATTATAGCACAAAAACATGTCGCTATTATAGCACAAAAACATGTCGCTATTATAGCACAAACACATGTCGCTATTATAGCACAAAAACATGTCGCTATTATAGCATGCCGCTATTATAGCACAAACACATGTCGCTATTATAGCACAAAAACATGTCGCTATTATAGCACAAAAACATGCCGCTATTATAGCACAAACACATGCATCTAAATGGATAATTTACTATAAAATCGTATTTTTATAGTATAGAGTAAAAATCGCCACCTTCAGTTTGTAATATTACATCACAAGGGCCGCGTTCAGCTGAGTAGGGGTCGCATTCCAGAAACATCTTCAGTGAAATCTTATCCTTAGCCTTAAAATCGTCATTTTTCTTAGGCATTTTATTCCATGTATACATGAAATTCAGCTAAATGTTTCCTAATTATCAACTTATTATTAACTACTATTTACTTAACTGTAATTGGATTCATTAATTTATATGTAGTTTTAAAAATATTTCCTTACTAAAATGGAACTTAAGTGAAAATATTTTAAGATAAACTTAAGATGTTTCTGGAACATGGCCCCAGGAATCGCAATAGTTCACTCATAGGTAAAGCACTAAGCTTGTTGTTCTTGGAGCGTGACCTTACTGAATAATACACATTTTTCGACGATAACCGACCGCTTTTTATTCGTTAATCCGCCCCTATAGCGGACTCAAAACGGACTTTTATGCCATAGTTATATATTATACACCGATATCAAGCATTGTGGTATAATTATACCCCCGGAAACATAATAATTATCATCATTCAAGAGTGGTCCTAGTGCAGGTCGTGTCAAACATGGGAAGGGCATGACTCATTGGCGTATCTAGGCCGAGTATACATAGTACATGTAGTTATAAACTTTATTAACTGTTAAAGAATAAGATAAACAAAGTATGTATAAGATCTGACAGCTGTCGTGTCATTGAGAGAAACAATGATACCTTGTATTCTACCACATAGTCCTAAGTTTGCCCGTGCATATTTTGACTCCGCTTTTCAATGAGGTTCCATAGTAAGATATTCTGCCACAGTCTCCTACTGTTATACGTTTCGATTTGTTCGCACGTACGTATCTGATGCCTAGTTACGACTGTACAGTTATGGTGTATAACTGTTTGTTTTTGTCCCTTGCAGTGACCGTCCAGCTGTTCTACTTCCCAACCCGAGGTAAAACATGATTGTCCTTTATCCATATACTAGATTTGAAGCGCGTCGTGGGTAAACCGGGCTTAATGCATGTGCGTAAAGTGTCGTCCCGGATTAGCCTGTGCAGTCCGCACAGGTTAATCCAGGACGACACTTTCCGCTTTTATGGTATTTTCTGTTTCAAGGATTTCTATTCTAAACATAAATCCACTGTACGTAGGCGCAAAGTGCCGTCCCGGATGTGCGGACTGCACAGACTAATCTGGGACAACATTTTACGCACATGCATTAAGCCTGGTTTTCCCACGACACGCCTTATTTATATAGTTTTATTTGTCAAATGCGCATAAAACGGTCATATCATCATACATTGGACAAGACTTCTAACACGACACTTACAAAATTCATAATAAAATAAATATTTTTCGTACAAATTGGATTATCTGGACGGCTTTTAATTCCACCGCACTTTCATATGAAAAGTCTACTGTTTTTCATACACGATTTCATATGAAAATTCTCAAGCCAAAACAATCACTCTCAAATCTTAATTTGCAAAATACAGTTTTTAGACTAATCAATACTTTAGGATACTAAGTCAACTAAACAGGATATTTCGGGGAGAAAAACGTGAAATTTAAAGCATTCTACAGTCAACTATACATTCCCCCTCATATGAGCCTTACGACGCGAGGACACTTGTCTTTAAGGTATATCGTACCGTAGTAGTTTCTGATGAAAGCCGGAGGGCTATTCCTTCACAAACTCCTCGCAGCGGTTACCTCCCCTAACTCCTCGCAGCGGTTACCTCAACTATCGGTTAACGGTAACCACTGCCATCACAAGTAAAATCCAGATCAGGAAGAATTACGTGTTTGTAACCTTTACTTATTTAATGCAACTCGGTGGAATTTTCTACATAATTGGACTTTTTGATATCGTTTGCAGTCAATAATGAAAACAGAAAAAGATAATAACTAAGTAAAACCATAAATAATATCAAGAAGATTTAAATTTATCATCATCACGTGGTTTGTTATGACGGCAGGGATTTGATAAGAGCTATGCTCGGAACCAGTCAAATCTTTGCGCGGAGGTTGATTCTATTATTCACAGCCGAGCGCCTCCTCTTATTCCACCAGATGCCGAGTGTTCGAACAGCGCTTTTAACACGCCTATTTCGTAGGTCCCATATGTGCAGAATAGCGTTGCGATCCACTGAGTGTGCAGTATTCGCTGAATTCTGAAGTGAAATGACGATTGTTTGATTGTAAAATAATTATGTTTCATGTATTATGACGTCATGACGTGATTATAACGATTTTGTCATTACATGTTACCTGAAGAAGTCTTTTTAACGTTGTGAATAAATAAATTAGCTATGTTTGAAGTTTGACTTTTTCGTGAAATATTTATTGTACAATAATGACATTTCGATGAACATTGTATATTCTGGTTTCGTTAACATGAGGTCAGGCACCTTTTCCCGGTTTAGTCATTGCAAACTTCCAATAAGAGGCTTCTAAAATATGTCCTGGGCCCGTATTCACAAAGCACCTGAGGGAAAACTTAAATGTATAACACTTATTATTGGCCGATACACAACGATAAATCGAAAATTATTTCTTAATTAACATCAGCAGGTCCTTTATTTGAAGAAAGTGACCAATTGCACATACAACACAGTACAATACACACAGCTCAACACAAAACATCCAATGATTAAAACTGGGGTCACCACCTTTGACTTCTCCGCCAAATAATGGCTACTGGCGTTTTGAATTGCTGAACGCATTGTCGATCAAATATCGTTGTTACTAAGTGCTATTTTTCTTTATTCCTTTGCAATATGTAGTTTTATACATTGTTACACGTACGTGTTTCTCGTGGTCAGGTCGCGCCCAGGCCATCCGCTACATCTGCCTGGACAACGACATCGCGTACGAGGATGTGGATGTTGCCGAAGAGTGGACCTCTCAGTATAAACCCATGATGGTAAGCAGTAAGTCTTCTTAGACATACTGAAATTCTGGTTCAAGTTCAACTATGGTGGTAACCTAATTTGAGGCGTGACGTGGGAAAACCGGACTTAATGCACGTGCGTAAAGTGTCGTACTGGATCAGCCTGTGCAGACTCAGGACGGCACTTTCCGCCTACAGTGGATTTATGTTTCGAAGATACTTCCTTGAATCAGAAAATACCATGAGAGCGGAAAGTGTCGTCCCGGATCAGCCTGTGCATTCAGCACAGACTGATCCGGAACGACACTTTACGCACTTGCATTAAGCCCGGTTTTCCCACGACACGCATGAAATTAAATTCCTAGGTCAAGCTGGTTAGAAACTATTCAAATCTTCGCAGTCATTCCCAGTATCTATTTCATAGTCTTGTTCTTGATAGTCTATACATGGCCATAGTCAGCACAATTATATATTCATTTGACACCATATGTCCGGTTTCTATCGTCAGGCTGTAGGCAATATTCTAAGTCTAGTATCTCTGACTCAGATAAACATTTGTATATGGTTGCTATCAGTTTCATGAATATAACAGTTGTGTTTCTTGTTTTTTTTCGATAATTGTCGACGCTCTGAATGTTTTACCCATTGCCCGTATTCACACAGCTCCTTAGGGAAAAGTTAAAAAAATTCTTAAATTCATAAAATTCCTCAAGTCTCTGACTGTTTTATAAATAAGTATTGTTTGATTCAGATGTTTTCAACTAGTAAATGTTGATTGGATGTTTAGTATTTTACCCTTTTAAATACATATATGATTCCATTTCAAATGGAAAATTTGATCTGAAATTTTCACTTAAGTACAACTTAAGTTGAGATTTTCCTTAGGAGCTTTGTGAATACCAGCCCAGGACATTGTAACTTGACTAAAAACCATGTGAGTCCGTTTTGTATTTCGTGGTATGGTCGAGTGTTTGTATATTGCAGCCGTTCGGTCAGGTTCCAGTGATTGAAGACAGCGGGGTGAAGGTCGCCCAGTCCCGTGCCATCCTCAGATACCTGGCCAAGAAAGCAGGTACGTGTGTACATGTAGGTACAATACTATCGTTAACAAATCAAATATTATTAAAAAAAATTGAAATTCATTATAAATAATTGCTTGAAATACCAGGAATTTAAGTGGTTGTGATTTGAGTTCCGACTATTTGGTAATGTTGTCTCTGTTCGTACGAAACAAAACGAAGAATCGGCAGGTCATGTTATGGGACACCCTTCCTGTGTTGGGAATGCCCAGTCCTTGAGGCACTTTGCATAAACATGAATGTCGTAAACTGCTTTAACTGTACATATAACTATTTTAACACATCATCAATCACACTGTGTTAAATCCCATAACTGATTGGTCAGTTCGTATCAAGTGCAGTGCTTTAGTTTCCTGTTAACCTAACATTTGATTGGTCCGTTTATGTCACGTGCAGGTCTGAGTGAGCCCGATGATCCGCTGGTGGCGGCCAGGGCGGACATGATCAACGACCATGGGGAGGATATCCGGGGCGCGTATGTCCGCATGATCTACGAAAATGTACATACAGAGTATTTGTCAGAGTTACGTAGTCTTGTATGTAATATTGTCAATTGGGAGTCAATAGGTCGAGACAAGATTAACCCGTGATCCAAATATATCGAATTGATACAGTTAAACAAAAGCGACAAAACAGTTATTACAGTCTATTATTATTCCAAAACGTCACATTTCATACGTATCACACTTTGCTAATTATTGGTTTACCGTACATAAAGTAACACAAACGACTTTTGGAAAATTGCTCGAACGACCTTTGATTCTAAATCGACTATATTAATATTATTAGTATCTTTGTACATATTATTTATAGAATGTGTTTACTATTAATATTATTTGATTTGTCACTTTTATGAACTGAATATTATACCTGTCATTTCCTCCATTCTGTACGCTACCCAATACAATCGCGTACTTTTAATAGTATTGAAAAGTAAATATCATTTTTGTCTTTATTTTCCCAGGAGGGAAGTGAGGAGGACTTTCTCAACAGTGCCAAGGTCAAGGTGGGGTACATCGAGACTCTGATGTCGGACTGGGGCAGCGACTATATCCTGGACACTGTAAGTTCGGCAAGCTTACGTGTGATTGAAGTTTAATATACCCGCAACGTAAGTTGTCAGAAAAAGGAATAATTTGGCGACAGCAGCGAGTATTATTTGTGATGACGTTCTTTAAATGAATGTAAGAACATAATAGAAAAAGGGAGCTATTGTGAGATTTATAAAGCACTTATCGTGGACAGTATGACGGAGACGTACGCACTTTCAGCCCCACCTAAAACCGCCTATGCTATACCAGTCATCGAAATCCAAATAAAAACCAGTTGTCTATCCAATATTTGTGAACTCCTCAAGTCTTTGATCTGCTGTGTGCATTTCAAAACGCCTTAGAACATTGACCATGATAAAGCATTGATTAAATGTTTGGCAAACTCCATTATAGAGGAGCAAGAAATAATCCTCTTTAAAATATTAAGTAAATGTGAAGTACATTGTACTAAGAATACGAACAGAGAGCTACACCAGTCTCTGGAGGTAATGACATATGGTTGAGTCCAACATCCGAGTGAATCTGTACGAGTCATTTCTCGGGGCAATGGGTTCATAATTGAACATTTCATAACCATTAACAGAACGCCGGAAACACAAACTATTTTGTGACATTAGTTCGAAGAGTTAATAGCTGTTGTGTTTGGTTAGGCCTGGAAAAGTCCGATACATAATTATCTAGTTTCCAATAGACACTGTTATGTTGAAAGATTTTCATTGGAAATAACATGTGAAAGATTTGTTTTTACAGAGAGTTGCATGCAATTATCTTCTGTGAGTTCCTTCTGACAGTGATAGGAGATGTTCAAAAGGTCATAGTTAGACCAAAGGATATCATTATTTCCATAATAACTCTCGCCTTGGAGAATTTGTCTTCAGATTATAAAAGGATTCAAAATGAATAAATCTAGTATTTGCTTATTCCCATAATCAAAATGTTTTTGATATATTATATGAGATAATAAGCTATAAGATATATATAGAATTTGATTACTATAAGATCTTAGATGACCTATTTATCCTAGGGCAAGTGTTAGTGCAATTGTCACAAGCAATTGTGTTTGAATATTGAATATTTTAATTAATTTTTCTCGAATTGCCATGAATGTTTCATTATATTCTTACTATTATCTTCACCACATTCAAATATGTAAAATGGCAAAAGAAAATTGATGCAATTAACTCAACAATAATGGATGATTTTTATCCAATGACAGTAGAGAAAAATCATTGAGAAAAGAACTCCACAAAACAAATAATAGAGCAAAATAGTTTTTGCAATGACATTTGTACACCATTTACGCACACGTGATACAGATGTTGCAGTTTATTCGTATGTAAATGTGTTGGTAGAGAATCAGTACGACAGGTCTAAATTTGATTGTAATTTCAAATAGTCACGCGTCCAAGTCGACAGTGCATATTTTTTTTTCATTCATCTTCTTGCAGCATTTTCAATAAATAAAATAGTCAGATAGTGTATTTAAAATATATATGATTGTAACTTTTTTATTTTAACCAATGTATTGCATTTGTATTATTATATTTTTAATTAAATACAAGCCACACGTTGTGACATTTTATTTATTTACAGATCTCATTTGCGGACTACAACCTATTTGACCTTCTTGACATTCTGAGCCTCATGTCCCCGGGGTTCCTGGACGACTTCCCCACCCTGGACGCCTACTATGACCGCATGGCCGCCCGACCCGCCCTCAGGCAGTACCGCGATACTGAGGCGTTCAAAGCAATGCCTCAGAATGGGTAGCAGAGAAGAAACGTTTAAAAGGTTACTGTAAAACGCTTTAAACTCGCGAGGACTAAATTTCGCGTTTTCCTCCCAAAATGATCTTTTTTTTTTAAATCGCGTGTTCTTAAATTCGCGTCACCGTCATGACTCGATTTCAAAACTGAAAGTGAAACTGAATATACTACACTTGTACTTTTACACATGAATATAAAATATTAAATTCAACTGCGTCTTGGTTGTTTAGCTCTCAGTGTATCATCGACAACAAAACAAATTCAATTTCGGTTTCGATACGACCAATGCCTGGGACTCTTGGAACACGATAGTCCAGTATTCGTATCCTTTCTACAGCCTAAAAGCGACTATGTCAACGAAAAATTGGCTTCCTATTGCACTATAAATTATTTTATTTGAATGAAATGCGCTTTACCAGGACATGTGCATTAAATAAATAAAAATATTATAACACACAATATGATATTTGATAAAAACAAATTAGTAAAAAAGCCTTAAAAAATTAAAACCCCAAGCGGGTATCGAACTCACGACTTAGGAACCATACGAATAAAGGAGAGTGGACATCGCTTTAACCAACTGCGCTATCATGCTTGGTAAGAGTCGTGTGTAAACTATGGTTATACACAATGCTCACGATTCTGACGTCAAAATGTAAACAGGAAAAGGGCCAAACAAACACAACCCATATTATAAATTGATTTTTATCTCAAAATGCGTACAGCGTTTATTCATTATATATACCATGTTTGAACCCTTATTATATGCCAGTATTAATATTTAAATTTAAGATTTTTTAAAGAAATTGCCACCTTGAGGTTTTTTTCGATGACATCCCTTTAATGTAACACATGATAAAATAAAAAATAAAAAATTGCAAAATAACACATTTACCACACAATGTATTAAATGTCAGCATCACATCTTCTGGTACCTTTGCTCAAACATACATGCCAATGGTGTTTTGGTATGCATTGGATTCTGAGTGTTGCTGTTGCTGCTGATTCTAGTGTTGATTATAATATTTATAATGATTTGTCTTGATGAATATGATCAAAATTGACCTACACCATTATAATGTGTTTAAAGGTGTTATTATGTCACCAGGGATATCCCATACAAAACAGTTAACCAAAGCTTATTGGTGTGACGTTTATTGGCGAATTTTCAAGGTAAACAGCTGAAAATATATGTTGTACTGGATGACATTATTAATGACGATATAATGACTTGACATCATCTGCATAAATTATAAAAAAACGACATCAATACTATGCCAAATGCATTGTTGAACGAAACGGAATACTAAACTTATGAAAAAGGTTCTTACAGATTACCACTTGATAAACTAAAATATCCATTTGACAAGCTTCAAATCATAAGAATATATACTACAAAAACTATTTCCATCAAAAACTTACACCACGAGGGCTAATAAAGACTTTAAAAAAGGAATTCCCATTCTCTGCAGAAAAAAAACAACCGAACATCGTGGTTTTTTTACACAAAGAAAATCAACCTCAAATACCCGAAAGAATAAACTAAAGAAAATAAAATGTTCTCTAACATGTGTTAACATATGTTAATAAAGAAACATACATTATTGATAACTAAATACCAGCAATGCCACAGACATGAAAAAACAAGCCATTACGTTTCTTTATTCATTCTAATTAAAATGTCCATAAAATTACGATCGAAACATATACAAGAGAGATTCAACAGTTAAAACATTCATAAACGTACCGGCGTTGATGTACTCGATGTACGCTTAAAACATGTTAAAATACACAACTTTCACTTTGAACAAACAATTTCTCAAGCTCAGAGCCAAGTGTGCAACGTTTTCAATTATACAAATGAAAAAGCTCGATACTTGTATGACCAATTGAATGTGTCTCATTGACAATATCTCGTCATTAGTTGTGTTCTCTATATATACACAAGCAATTAAAGAAGTATTTATTCCAAATTGCCAAGCGTCTAAAGTCTGCACATTCACATCTTCATTAGCTGCCAATTCTTATTGCAACAGGCGTCATTCTCATTAGCTTGTCTATCTTTAAGCTTGTAACACACAAATGATGTTTCAATGTTCAGAGGAGAGAGCACTTGTACACATGGTTCCTGTGTACGTGGAGTCGAGTCATACACACTGTTAGTAACACTCAAATCTTGTAAAAATGTATTTTTCGTAGAAACACATTTATTTCAACATAGAAACTGATTCTTTCAATAAGAAAAAGCCAGTGTTGAAATAAAACCGAAAAGTGTACAACAATAATAAGTAGTTTTGCATTCATTACGGAATGAAACTCAGTTATACATATTTCAAGTTGTCCGCAAAACAGCAGCATACATGCAAATGTTACCTTTGTACATTCCATGCACGCCTCTGAGCGTGTAAATTACAGTAACGAATATATTTGAAAACGTGTAAATGTAAAGGTAAACTGTCAAAATTTTAATATTGCTAACGCTTTTATGTCACAGTTAAATAAGTCATATTAGTGAGTGAAATTAATAATAAATACGACTGTTGACATATTTTCAAATGTTCCTGGACCAGGATCACGACCTATGTTATTTACATGAGCTATACCATTTCAAAGACGACCGGTTGGATTTACAGTTTTGATACAATACTAATACAAATACTTACAAACGTAACAATAATTCATCTTCTCAACTGCGTAAAAGCAAGAAATCTTCATACAACAAATACACTGTAACGTTGAAAATAGGTTAATACTAATCATAAGCCTGGGTTAATTGTGGGGATCGGACGCCCTTAAACCTGTATACAGCCCAGATGATTTGCACTGACCGTTCCAAGGCGGTAACCCCTGCTTTTTGCATTGTGATGTGTTGGGTAACAGGTTATGTGCCTGAACAAAAAAAAACCGATGCTGTTAATACTGGTTTTTCTCCTGCTGATACAGCTGGACTGTCACATGTTATATATTAATTGATGTATAACATTAAAAGATAAAGAAGTAGGATATGTTAATGTGTATTATTCTGCCAGCTATAGTGTCGTGGTCACCGTCACTGAATAAACGATACCGGACAGTATTTCGAAAAGGAAACGCGTTCTTGTTTCACATCTACATGGGTCTGGTGTAAATGTTGGTATTATTTTGATATACATGTATAAATCAACAGTATTTTATGGGTAAAAAATAATGATGTTCACAATGTACACAATGCTACACATTGATGTGGAGATATTTAATTGGAAACAAATTAATTGATATTCGTTTCGTAGAAGATACTTGGTTATACCTAAATTCGAATACTTTTGAATGATCAATATATACAACAGACGAATGAATTGCAATGATAAGTGTGCACTATTTGCAATGAATGCTGGATATATTATTAAAGAGGTTAAGAAAACAGACCTTAGCAAATCTTTAGATTCTCGACGATGTTTTCCATGGGGTATGATATTTGTTTGTAACAGCTCATGCATTGTTGCCCTTAAAACAGAATGTCATTCAGACGTCATGATATCGAAAAAATATCTAAAAAATATTTCACAAACATCTCGGAGCTACTTCCTGTGTTTGGATATTCTACGGTTGTGTCATTCAAGCATTTAAAGACGCTCACCGTCCTTCACAAATTAAAGCTTTTTCATAGTTTTCTAAGCAGTATTTATAGTTTCAAAGCATATATCTGACGTCATTAGCTGATTGTATATGGCGTCATATCGATGAATGTTGATTGTCTGGTTGCTTATGTTGCTATCACACATTGGCCAAGCCTTTGAACGTTCACGTGCTTTCATATCCGGAGGTGAATAGATCACATTAATCCGACACTGGTTGTAGTAAAAAATTGCATTTGCAGCTATATATCCGGAAGTACATTGCCGTTCTGGTAACACAGCTCTCTCATCATGTGATAAGAAGGTCGCTTTTGGTGGCCTTTAAAAGTCATTGACGATTCTGCCACCGGGTGGAAAACTTCCGAGTCTGTGTCAGCATCTGCTTCTGTGTTCTCGTGATTCTGAGAATTATAATTCCCAAACGTGAGGAGCGCTTTGGCACTGGAATGGTTGAATGTAGAGTTGTTGTCGTTCGCGAGGTCGCTCGGCAGACGACAGTAGGTAATTGACGTCGTGTACATGTTGCACGAGGTCCGGGGACTGCGATCTAGGGTCCGCACCGGCGCGCTTCAGCCGGTGTCGGGCAGGAGGGAGCGGGTCACCGACTGGGCGGACAGGCCCGAATGGTCCGTCGGCACATGGTACTTAAGGAGATTTCATCGTCGTCGGCGCCGTCGTCTGTAGCAGCAGACGGCGATAATTATGATGATGATGAGAGCAACAGCGGCCCCGGCTCCGATGTAGCCCACGTATTGGAGAATGTGATTTAGGCCTGAAAGAGACGCGTAAGTAAGTTTCAGGTACTTATTTTAAAAAGCGCTAAATGTTTACTACATGACTAATAATAAATGTTAAAATTCGGCAACTAGTCTTAAATCTTTAGATAACCTTATACTGATAATCCGTACTGTTGTAATGATTTAATAATGAACGCAGTGTAACATTGCTTTGAAAACGTTCTTCCGAGCTTATTCAACTATTGACGCTTTCCTGGCTAATACAATTTATGCACATGACGTTCCGATCGAGTACAAATAACGTACACTTATGTTCGTAACTGACGTCCCTGGCACCACAGTTGGGCAGTCCGTTGCATCTAAGAGAGCCGTCAATACAGAAGCGACACTGCTCGTGCGCTATGTTGCGCGCGCAAAGACCGGAGTTTCCGGTACACTGGAATCCCGTACGTGTCCATACAGAACGCGAGAAGTTATTGTTAACTATATTATAGCTATAGTGTATCGTAAAACATGAAAACATATATAAACGCGTGATTTAGAAAATATATCAATGAATAGCATCAAAAATTCATAATATGATATTTACTAGCTTAACATTTTTTATAACAAAACCTTAAACCCAGACTCCGACAATTGGTATGAAGAACCTTTCGACTGGTTGCATAAACCGGGGGTTAATATAGTATTCGTACCTCCATAGGTGTGTAGCGTAACCGCAGTCCAGCTCAGATGGAAACCAGTCAGACGACCCATGGTGTTCATATCGGTCTGAAATCCGAAATAAGAATCGTTATACAACTGTGAGTTTACCGTAAAATATACGTGTGACATATTAAACAAACACACACGGGTAGCATACGCATACCCGGACAAACGAATCTAAAAGATCATTTTGTCTGGTGTTCGTGGCATAACGCTTTTAATTCTTCATATACACAAGAGCTTAATCAAGAAAATAGAAGTTACTTCGTACAAACCATAGCCGATAGCGGATGGTAATAAATGTTTCTCTCCTGATGATGTCTCTAGAGTTTCATTATTCCTATATACAAGCACAATTTGAAATCAGTTTTTTTTTTAACTAACGTCTATCGACACTCAGTTGTGTTTACGGTTTCCCTGTGATTCTACAAATGCTCGCAATAATATCACATTGTAACCTGATGACCAGCCTGTCCCCTATGGGGAGGTACTTCCGTTTGTCCATTGGTTCCTGGTACAACTGACCACAGTACGTGACGGGATCCAGCTCCGGGGTCAAGTGATCATCGAACAGCATCAGCTGGTTGGTGTCCTGACACTTCGCTAGAAATAACACATTGATACCATTCATTAGTTTGATTGGCAATCGATTTTAAAATAGTGTAATATTGTGAATGAACTTTTTTGTTTCTCAATGAGCCCCCGTGTTATTTCTATAAACATAAACATATGCGTTGTCTGTGCACATGTTCACCTGCAAAACACGTTTACTGCATGGATTATTAAGGTCTATATTGACATTTTATCAATTGTAAATCATATTTAGTACACAAACGGAGGTGCAGTCCAAAGGACAGCTATATCCCCCGCCGTGATCCTTCATTAGATTTTAAAGGTGACTTTGAAGTATCACACTGACCTTAATCAGTTTCATGAAAATTCCTTAAAGGGAATAGGAAATATGGAGCTGACACGAAAATTGAGGCTCCAACATTTGACCTTTAAGTGTGACCATGACCTTGAGGTGGCAAGACTGTTCTATGACTTCTGCACATCGCCTCAATGGGATAAACATCTGAGCCAAGTTGTATGAAAATCCTTCAAAGGGCATAGGGGATATGGAGCAGACAAAAAAAATGGAGGCTCAAACATTTGACCTTCAGGTGTGACCTTGACCTTGAGGTGGCGTGACTGCCTCATGCCTTCTGCACATTGCCTTAATGTGATAAACATTTGAGGCAAATTGCATGAAAATCCTTTAAAAGGCACAGGAGATACAGAACGGACATGAAAATTCAGGCTCAAACATTCAACTTTCAAGTGTGACATTGACCTTGAGTTGGCGTGACTGGCTTATGCCTTCGCGGCGGGGTATTAAAAATACAACAACAATGTATGCAATACATCTGAAAAATGCTTCAATGTTGTCATAAGGTACTTAATTCTTAACACCACTCATATACAACTGGTTCACAACAGACGGACAAGAACCTTAACGCTATTGTCTCAAAAAACTGCTGTCCGCCTCTGGTGCGACTGAAGAAAAAGTCTTTATGTAAGTTAATTACATCGTTTAGTGTTAACAAGCCTTGTAAGATGATTAAAGTCGGCAAGACAAGTAGAAGGACGACATGAAAATCAAATCGTACATTGCAAACTGCACGATTTTGTTCATTCAACGACCATTATATTATATGATCAAACTGAAACCATGGCATTCCGAACGGCTTTATCCATGTCAATACACTCTCTTCGTTCGAACAATCCTCAGGCCATATGTTATTGAACTGAGTTCACTGTTTGCCGTTGTAGTTGATTTGTCGCGTCTGGAAGCCCTCGCTGTTGCGGTACGCCTGTATGTTGGGTCGGGCCAGCATGCGGGCGTGGTATGCCCCCAGGGTCGGGAACTGGGCCAGGCACCCCGGGGACAGCACCTCGTGTATGTCCAGCAGGTCGACCAGGTTGTAGTCCGCGAACGAGATCTTAAAATAATAATAATAATAAATAATAAACAAATCGGTACCGTCTAGTTTCGGAATAAAAACACTCATAATCTTGATGGGACACTCGATTTTCGTATTTATCTTTTAAATGTCATTTTTTGTCTTATCCGCTAAACTAAAGCATTCAACTAAGAAACTCAAACATTATATCAACAAAAGCCTAAAACGTGGTACCGTCCTTGGGCCTCGAACCTACGATCTTCGGATCAAAAGTATGTAACCCTAACCACTGCACCAGACTGCGTAATGTATAATAACGTGTGCATGTATTTTAACGATAACAATATTCTGTCCTTGAGTATTCAGCAACTCGGCAGCGTTCGTACAGAATCTTCATGTCGTCAATTTGTAGTCAATATTTAACACAACTTTAATAATCACCCAACGCATTTAAGTATTTTAACGTAAGTCAATACCATTTTGCCGATGTATTCATTCCCCCACGACTTGAGACAGTTCTGAAAAGAAGCCAAAAGCATGCGTTCGAATCCATATGAGGCGTGTCGTGAGAAAATCGGCTGAAGTCATGTGCGTAAAGTGTCCTCCCGGATTATCTTGTGCAGTCCACACAGGCTAATCCGGAACGACACTTCCGCCTTCAGTAGATTTATGTTTAGAAATGACTTCCTTGAAACAGCAAATGCCATAAAAGCGGAAAGTGTTCATCTGGACAGGCTGATCCGGGACGACACTTAACGCACATGCATTAAACCCGGGTTTCCCAAGACACGCCGCATATTGTTACGCGTACAATGGCCTTTATGGATTTAATGCATATTCGCCCGTTTTTAATGAACTATCCATTGAAAAAGTGCAGAATCACTTTGCCAGAGTATTTATCATTATCAAAGCACACCAATTTAAACAGTGAAACAATTTTATTTTTTTTTATTTTTATTTTTTTAACATATACTTGGTTTAATCCACTATAATATATGCTATGACATATATAGAATTTATGTAGTAGAGAATCAATAAATGCACAAATACAGGAGAACAACAAAAGGAAAAAGGAAAAAAACAACATGGTAAATGTTACAGCATTTTTATCCATCAAAATATATCAATGCTGATTGAGGGGAGTGGGTGTATAAAAATAAACAATAACAGTTAATATTTTAACATTAATAAATGTATTTAATTTCGGCTGCAAAATAATTTTAAAATGTTCATACAGCCCTTTCTTTCTTCAGACAGGTTAGTTTTTTCAATAATTGTGCATGATAAGTTTAGAAGTCTTTTTAAACCTTCTAATGCTGGGATGGTGTTTCTTCGTTTACAAAGAAAAATGTAACGCTTTATCTCTAGACAAAATAGATTATAGGCTTTTTTAGGTGAGCCTAAGATGAATGATTTAGAATTCATTGCAAATTCAGCATCAATTTGATAAACAATATGGTTTACATTGGATAAGAACGCTTGAACAATTGTGCAATCCCAGAAACGATGTATAAGTGTTTCTGGTTCAGTTTTGCAAAAAGTACATTTGTCACACTCAACTATTTTCATTTTGGTAAGAAGGCTGTTGCAACCTAATATGTTATGAGTTATCCTAATTTGGAACGATTGTAAGTAAGAATCTTGTGTGACATCAAATACCCAACTATGTAAAAACTTCCATTCGGATTCATGAATGTTAAAAATACTATTCCACTTTTCACCACATGAAGGAATTTCTGGATTGTTGATGAAAGTTTTATATATAACAGCATTACCTTTTGTATACATAATTAATGACTTAATATAGCTTGGTATTAAGGGGAAACATGTATCCATTATTTCTGTGTTGTCGGCAATATGAAGAGATTTTAAATAGACTTTAATAGATTTTGTAATACATTCATATTGCAGGAAATTCACTGAAGTTCCAATTCTCTTGCTAAATTCCGATCTATCTAGAAATGACTTATCATTTTTCATAAGATCTTTAACATAACGAATTCCTCGATCATACCAAGCTTTGACAAAAATTGGTTCATTAACAACCAACAACTTGTGATTATAAAACATAGCTAACCATAAAATCTCGGTTATAGTAGTTATAACATATTTATCAATAAAATCTATGTATGACTGAAATACATCTGCCCAAAATGGGTTTTTACATTGTTGTAGAATATTTTGAACATAGACCTTACCAAAATTGAATAAGTGGTTAATATTTACAATATTATTGCAAACTAAAATACACCACTTGCTATCGGCACCTGGTATTAAACGCTTAAACCAGGTTAATTTGATGCTATTCATGAATGCAACAACATCGAGCATTTTCAATCCACCATCAGTATAATCTTTGACTAGAACTTTACTTTTTATTCTTGTTTTACCTTGCCAGACAAAATCATAAAAAAGACTATTAAGTTTATGCAAAAATTGTGTATTTGGTCTTGGAAGGGTAGCAAACAAATTAGTTAAGTGTGGCAGTAACAATGATTTAATAACTGTTATTCTACCTATGGGTGTAGGTTCTCTTTTATTCCATGACTTTATACAATTACTTATTGTATCAATTTTGTCTTCGAAATTTAATGATATCATTTTATCTAGGTCAAAATCAAAGTTAATTCCAAGTAATCTGAAACAAGTATTTCCCCAATTGAGCTTCCATTTTGTTTTTATTGACCGTGTACTATATTTTAATGCACCAATCCAAATAACATGTGTTTTTTCAAAGTTAACCTTTAGCCCAGAAATCAAAGAAAAATCTTGTAGAATATCTAAGTAGATTTGAGAGAGGCTTCACTTCCATCCAATAGTAAAGATGTGTCATCAGCAAATTGAGAGATTTTATATTGAACGCCGTTAATAAAAATTCCTTTTACATTTTTACTGATTCTTATTTTTGCAGCTAGTATTTCGGCACAGAGAATGAATAAGTAGGGGCTAATGGGGTCTCCTTGACGACAACCGCGTTGTATTTCAAAGAAATTAGTTAAAAATCCATTCAGCTGAACTGCTGTTAAAATTTCTGTATAAAACAACTTTATCCACTTCATGAATGAAGGACCAAAGTTAAAAAATAATAAAGTGTTATTAATAAAATCAAAAGATAATGTGTCGAAGGCCTTTTCAAAATCTATCATCATTAAGAGTCCCGGAATATTATATTTTTCAGTATGATTCATTATGTCATAGATAAGACGTATGTTTTCACCAATAAACCTCCCTTTAACAAATCCTGTTTGGTCTTTATTCACTAATATATCTAAAACCGATTTAAGACGATGAGCAATTGAACCTGAAGCTAATTTGTATATAGTATTCAAAAGAGTTATAGGTCGCCAGTTTTTTAAAAACTGTTTTGGTTTATCCTGTTTTGGAATGCAGGTAATAATACCTTGTTTTTGAGTCACTGATAGTTCACCATTAGTAAATGCAAAATTTAGGGGACCTAACTACAAAATGGCCAATTTTATTCCAAAAAACTTTAAAGAAATTTGTTGTAAAGCCATCCGACCCAGGACTCTTATCATTTTGCATAAGTTTAAGAGTATTTGAAACTTCTGGATATGTGAGAAGGCCTTCTAATAAATTTGACTGGTCGCTGTTTAGTTTAGGAATATGAGAATATTCTAAAAAGTTAGGGATATCAATATTGTGGTTATTGTTCACTTTAGAGTATAAATTTTTGTAAAAACACTCAGTTTCTTTTAAGATTTCGTTTTGATTATATATATAATTTCCATTGCTTGTTTCTAGAAATGGTATAACTTTGTTCATGCAGTAATGTCTTTCTAGGCTACAAAATAGCTTTGTTGGCTTTTCTCCATTGTCAATCCACTCTGCCCTTGACCTTATAACATGGCCTTTCATTTTTTCATCTTGAATATTTTGTAACTCCGTTTGCATTTCGAGAAGTATTGATTTGTTTTGGTCATTTATATTAGTTTCTATTTTTTGAATCTCTTCTAGTAAAGTTTGTTCTCTATCCCTCCTAGTTTTATTTTTATAAGATGCATAAGATATTGTTTTGCCCCGAATTTCCAAAAGAAGAGTTTCTAAAAAAAGTTGATCATTGATTAAAAACTGCATATCCTGATCATTTACAATATTAATGTTATCAAAATTATAAACCGGCAAGGCATACTGTTTCTTAACTTCTTCAATTTTTTGGTTAATATAGTTTAAATAATCTCTGTCCAATAAAAGTGAGTTGTTAAATTTCCCAAGACCTTTTCCATGTTTGATATCTTGTAAGAATAGATTTAAAGTTATTACCGAGTGATCTGATCGGTAACTACTACCAATATTACAGCTTCTCACATGTGGCAATAAATCTTCAGTAATAAGGAAGAAATCTAACCTTGCTTGTTGAATAGGATTTGTTCTGCGCCATGAAAATTTCTTGATATTGCCATTTAATTCTCTGAAAGGATCACATAAATGTTTTTGTTGGATAAGATCGAGAATAAATTTCCTAGCGTTTTTGTTATTGTTACAAGATTTATAATTATCATAGTCAAGTTCAGTGTTAAGCACTAGATCAAAATCTCCACACCAAATGAGTGATTCATTTCCAATTGAATCTGTGATTTCAAAAATGTTTTTAAAAAAATCAGGACAATCTGTATTTGGCCCATAAACATTAATAAGGGTAAATTGTCTTGATTGGTAAGTTATGTCCAACACAACATAATTGCCATAAGTATCACAAAAAGATTGAGAAACTTTAATATCTAAACCCTTTTTAAACATAATACCTACGCCTCGGGCATTGGACTTGCCGTAACTAAAATATACTTGAGAGTTCCATAACGAGTACAAATGCTTTTCCATATTAGAAGTAAAATACACATCTTGTAAACAATATATATCAGCATTTTATTCTCTTAAAAAATTAAAAACATCAATTCTTTTATGAATATTATTTAAGCCTCTACAACTGTATGAGATAATGTTACATGAGATCATTATGATAAATTTTTAATAATGTTTTCATACAGTTTTTCACTGAGCGCCTCGTAAACCATTCTCTGCAGGTGTCAGCCATACTTTGATACATATAACATATATTTGTCCACTCAACAACAAAGACTACTGAGATAGTTTGATAATGCCCACTGTAACAAACAAACAGACTGAAAAAAAACCCAGATAATGATAGAGGTATGTACAACAACATGGCTATCATACAATTACTTTCAAATCCAGAGGAGACAACGCACAAAATATTAATTAACTGACCTTATAAACGTACCTACCATTTACATCGCAGTTTTATTTAAAGTAAATTATATATTATATGAACTTTCTTGTTTATCCTAAAAAGAACACACTAAATCATTGGGATACACACAAAAAGAGTACAGTTCCCACTATAGAAAGAACGACAAAACACAGATAATGAGACGGATATTTCACACCACAACGTACATACACACATTTTAAAGACATTAACAATCATGCAAACCTTTACACAAAAAGAACGGACGAACCTCACAAGAAGACCGGTGTGGCCATGTATTAGATCGTGATGTTAACCGAGAGGTAGGGGTGATACAATGATGGTGCATGTAATAATCAATGGCCATGTTTAGACCGTGATGTCACCGAGAGGTAGGGGGGATACAACGATGGTTCATGTAATAATCAATGGCCATGTATTAGACCGTGATGTTCACCGAGAGGTAGGGGCGATACATTACATGTAATAATCAATGGCCATGTATTAGACCGTGATGTTCACCGAGAGGTAGGGGGATACAATGATGGTGCATGTAATAATCTATGGCCATGTATTAGACCGTGATGTTCACCGAGAGGTAGGGGCGATACATTGATGGTGCATGTAATAATCAATGGCCATGTATTAGACCGTGATGTTCTTTAAGGTATATCGTACCGTAAGTAGTTTCTGATGAAAGCCGGAGGGCTATTCCTTCACAAACTCCTCGCAGCGGTTACCTCCCCTAACTCCTCGCAGCGGTTACCTCAACTATCGGTTAACGGTAACCACTGCCATCACAAGTAAAATCCAGATCAGGAAGAATTACGTGTTTGTAACCTTTACTTATTTAATGCAACTCGGTGGAATTTTCTACATAATTGGACTTTTTGATATCGTTTGCAGTCAATAATGAAAACAGAAAAAGATAATAATTAAGTAAAACCATAACTAATATCAAGAAGATTTAAATTTATCATCATCACGTGGTTTGTTATGACGGCAGGGATTTGATAAGAGCTATGCTCGGAACCAGTCAAATCTTTGCGCGGAGGTTGATTCTATTATTCACAGCCGAGCGCCTCCTCTTATTCCACCAGATGCCGAGTGTTCGAACAGCGCTTTTAACACGCCTATTTCGTAGGTCCCATATGTGCAGAATAGCGTTGCGATCCACTGAGTGTGCAGTATTCGCTGAATTCTGAAGTGAAATGACGATTGTTTGATTGTAAAATAATTATGTTTCATGTATTATGACGTCATGACGTGATTATAACGATTTTGTCATTACATGTTACCTGAAGAAGTATTTTCAACGTTGTGAATAAATAAATTAGCTATGTTTGAAGTTTGACTTTTTCGTTAAATATTTATTGTACAATAATGACATTTCGATGAACATTGTATATTCTGGTTTCGTTAACATGAGGTCAGGCACCTTTTCCCGGTTTAGTCATTGCAAACTTCCAATAAGAGGCTTCTAAAATATGTCCTGGGCCCGTATTCACAAAGCGCCTGAGGGAAAACTTAAATGTATAACACTTCTTATTGGCCGATACGCAACGATAAATCGAAAATTATTTCTTAATTAACATCAGCAGGTCCTTTATTTGAAGAAAGTGACCAATTGCCTATACAACACAGTACAATACACACAGCACAACACAAAACATCAAATGATTAAAACTGGGGTCACCACCTTTGACTTCTCCGCCAAATAATGGCTACTGGCGTTTTGAATTGCTGAACGCATTGTCGATCAAATATCGTTGTTACTAAGTGCTATTTTTCTTTATTCCTTCGCAATATGTAGTTTTATACATCGTTACACGTACGTGTTTCTCGTGGTCAGGTCGCGCCCAGGCCATCCGCTACATCTGCCTGGACAACGACATCGCGTACGAGGATGTGGATGTTGCCGAAGAGTGGACCTCTCAGTATAAACCCATGATGGTAAGCAGTAAGTCTTCTTAGACATACTGAAATTCTGGTTCAAGTTCAACTATGGTGGTAACCTAATTTGAGGCGTGACGTGGAAAAACCGGACTTAATGCACGTGCGTAGTGTCGCACTGGATCAGCCTGTGCAGACTCAGGACGGCACTTTCCGCCTACAGTGGATTTATGTTTCGAAAAAGATACTTCCTTGAATCAGAAAAATACCATAAGAGCGGAAAGTGTCGTCCCGGATCAGCCTGTGCATTCAGCACAGGCTGATCCGGAACGACACTTTACGCACTTGCATTAAGCCCGGTTTTCCCACGACACGTATGAAATTAAATTCCTAGCTCAAGCTGGTTAGAAACTATTCAAATCTTCGCAGTCATTCCCAGCATCTATTTCATAGTCTTGTTCTTGATAGTCTATACATGGCCATAGTCAGCACAATTATATATTCATTTGACACCATATTTCCGGTTTCTATCGTCAGGCTGTAGGCAATATTCTAAGTCTAGTATCTCTGACTCAGATAAAAATTTGTATATGGTTGCTATCAGTTTCATGAATATAACAGTTGTGTTTCTTGGTTTCTTTTCGATAATTGTCGACGCTCTGAATGTTTTACCCATTGCCCGTATTCACACAACTCCTTAGGGAAAAGTTAAAAAAATTCTTAAATTCATAAAATTCCTCAAGTCTCTGACTGTTTTGTAAATAAGTATTGTTTGATTCAGATGTTTTCAACTAGTAAATGTTGATTGGATGTTTAGTATTTTACCCTTTTAAATACATATATGATTCCATTTCAAATGGAAAATTTGATCTGAAATTTTCACTTAAGTACAACTTAAGTTAAGATTTTCCTTAGGAGCTTTGTGAATACCAGCCCAGGACATTGTAACTTGACTAAAAACCATGTGAGTCCGTTTTGTATTTCGTGGTATGGTCGAGTGTTTGTATATTGCAGCCGTTCGGTCAGGTTCCAGTGATTGAAGACGGCGGGGTGAAGGTCGCCCAGTCCTGTGCCATCCTCAGATACCTGGCCAAGAAAGCAGGTACGTGTGTACATGTAGGTACAATACTATCGTTAACAAATCAAATATTATTTAAAAAAATTGAAATTCATTATAAATAATTGCTTGAAATACCAGGAATTTAAGTGGTTGTGATTTGAGTTCCGACTATTTGGTAATGTTGTCTCTGTTCGTACGAAACAAAACGAAGAATCGGCAGGTCATATTATGGGACACCCTTCCTGTGTTGGGAATGCCCAGTCCTGGAGGCACTTTGCATAAACATGAATGTCGTAAACTGCTTTAACTGTACATATAACTATTTTAACACATCATCAATCACACTGTGTTAAATCCCAGAACTGATTGGTCAGTTCGTATCAAGTGCAGTGCTTTCGTTTCCTGTTAACCTAACATTTGATTGGTCCGTTCATGTCACGTGCAGGTCTGAGTGAGCCCGATGATCCGCTCGTGGCGGCCAGGGCGGACATGATCAACGACCATGGGGAGGATATCCGGGGCGCGTATGTCCGCATGATCTACGAAAATGTACATACAGAGTATTTGTCAGAGTTACGTAGTCTTGTATGTAATATTGTCAATTGGAAGTCAATAGATCGAGACAAGATTAACCCGTGATCCAAATATATCGAATTGATACAGTTAAACAAAAGCTTACGTGTGATTGAAGTTTAATATACCCGCAACGTAAGTTGTCAGAAAAAGGAATAATTTGGCGACAGCAGCGAGTATTATTTGTGATGACGTTCTTTAAATGAATGTAAGAACATAATAGAAAAAGGGAGCTATTGTGAGATTTATAAAGCACTTATCGTGGACAGTATGACGGAGACGTACGCACTTTCAGCCCCACCTAAAACCGCCTATGCTATACCAGTCATCGAAATCCAAATAAAAACCAGTTGTCTATCCAATATTTGTGAACTCCTCAAGTCTTTGATCTGCTGTGTGCATTTCAAAACGCCTTAGAACATTGACCATGATAAAGCATTGATTAAATGTTTGGCAAACTCCATTATAGAGGAGCAAGAAATAATCCTCTTTAAAATATTAAGTAAATGTGAAGTACATTGTACTAAGAATACGAACAGAGAGCTACACCAGTCTCTGGAGGTAATGACATATGGTTGAGTCCAACATCCGAGTGAATCTGTACGTGTCATTTCTCGGGGCAATGGGTTCATAATTTAACATTTCATAACCATTAACAGAACGCCGGAAACACAAACTATTTTGTGACATTAGTTCGAAGAGTTAATAGCTGTTGTGTTTGGTTAGGCCTGGAAAAGTCCGATACATAATTATCTAGTTTCCAATAGACACTGTTATGTGAAAGATTTTCATTGGAAATAACATGTGAAAGATTTGTTTTTACAGAGAGTTGCATGCAATTATCGTCTGTGAGTTCCTTCAGACAGTGATAGGAGATGTTCAAAAGGTCATAGTTAGACCAAAGGATATAATTATTTCCATAATAACTCTCGCCTTGGAGAATTTGTCTTCAGATTATAAAAGGATTCAAAATGAATAATCTAGTATTTGCTTATTCCCATAATCAAAATGTTTTTGATATATTATATGAGATAATAAGCTATAATTTATATATAGAATTTGATTACTATAAGATCTTAGATGACCTATTTATCCTAGGGCAAGTGTTAGTGCAATTGTCACAAGCAATTGTGTTTGAATATTCAATATTTTAATTAATTTTTCTCGAATTGCCATGAATGTTTCATTATATTCTTACTATTATCTTCACCTCATTCAAATATGTAAAATGGCAAAAGAAAATTGATGCAATTAACTCAACAATAATGGATGATTTTTATCCAATGACAGTAGAGAAAAATCATTGAGAAAAGAACTCCACAAAACAAATAATAGAGCAAAATAGTTTTTGCAATGACATTTGTACACCATTTACGCACACGTGATACAGATGTTGCAGTTTATTCGTATGTAAATGTGTTGGTAGAGAATCAGTACGACAGGTCTAAATTTGATTGTAATTTCAAATAGTCACGCGTCCAAGTCGACAGTGCATATTTGTTTTTCATTCATCTTCTTGCAGCATTTTCAATAAATAAAATAGTCAGTGTATTTAAAATATATATGATTATAACTTTTTTTATTTTAACCAATGTATTGCATTAGTATTATTATATTTTTAATTAAATACAAGCCACACGTTGTGACATGTTATTTATTTACAGATCTCATTTGCGGACTACAACCTATTTGACCTTCTTGACATTCTGAGCCTCATGTCCCCGGGGTTCCTGGACGACTTCCCCACCCTGGACGCCTACTATGACCGCATGGCCGCCCGACCCGCCCTCAGGCAGTACCGCGATACTGAGGCGTTCAAAGCAATGCCTCAGAATGGGTAGCAGAGAAGAAACGTTTAAAAGGTTACTGTAAAACGCTTTAAACTCGCGAGGACTAAATTTCGCGTTTTCCTCCCAAAATGATCTTTTTTTTTTAAATCGCGTGTTCTTAAATTCGCGTCATCGTCATGACTCGATTTCAAAACTGAAAGTGAAACTGAATATACTACACATGTACTTTTACACATGAATATAAAATATTAAATTCAGCTGTGTCTTGGTTGTTTAGCTCTCAGTGTATCATCGACAACAAAACAAATTCAATTTCGGTTTCGATACGACCAATGCCTGGGACTCTTGGAACACGATAGTCCAGTATTCGTATCCTTTCTACAGCATAAAAGCGACTATGTCAACGAAAAATTGGCTTCCTATTGCACTATAAATTATTTTATTTGAATGAAATGCGCTTTACCAGGACATGTGCATTAAATAAATAAAAATATTATAACACACAATATGATATTTGATAAAAACAAATTAGTTAAAAAGCCTTAAAAAATTAAAACCCCAAGCGGGTATCGAACTCACGACTTAGGAACCATACGAATAAATGAGAGTGGACATCGCTTTAACCAACTGCGCTATCATGCTTGGTAAGAGTCGTGTGTAAACTATGGTTATACACAATTGTAACTGTGTGTTACATTACAGTAGTATGTAACCTATCGAGACTTGGTAGGTTGTAACCCGATGTCGTAAAAGTCGGTGGTGGTGAAGGTCGTTCTGTGGTGGAGTTGGCTGCCATTGTTGGAAAATAGAAAGTTCTGGTTGAGAATCGAGAAATATCTTTTGCATCAGATTATAGTTGTCATTAATTAATTTAATATAAGGAACCTCAGATAGTCAGCAGTCAGCACATTGCACGGAGAGAGAGATTTTGGGAAGAGAGGCCAACGAGTACCAAATACTCTGTAAGTTGTTCTCCTTGTTGTAAATGTGATAATATACAGTGCAGAATGGTTGTTAGTTTCTATATTGTGTGTTTATAGATGTTTTTCTATAAATAAGATCAGTTTAATTGGTTTGGCACACACGGTCATGCAAGGCCAATGGTGACTGTTTTATCTCTATATTCATTGATATGAGAAATGAACAGATATTCATACATGTATATGTATTTCAGGTGTTTTAGATGTGATTGTATAGTAATCTTAAATATGTGTATGTTTTTGATTATTTTTAGGGCGGATCAAATGGGATTACCCGGGATCAGATGGGATTCCTATTGATCAGACTTGACAGAACGAACATTCAGTCTGTTAGAATATATTCATTAAATTGAACTATACTGATTTGATCTATCGAGAATTGTATCACTGGTTATTGCTATATTTTGTCTTTGAATATATTGAACAATTAATCTAAGAACTCACGTGTTTCGTTCTTACTGAACAGACCCCGAAGTTACATTGGAGCCCCCAGTGAGGATCGAACTCACGACCCCTGGTTTTCTCTGATCAAAAAGATATTTTGGATTACAACTTTTTTTTAAACAGTGTGACATTGTAATTTGCGAGTAACAATGTTTGTAAGATAGAATTTTGCAGATCACTTAACAAACAGGTAATGGCATAAAATTTGAATACTTTCACTATTCCCTATCTCACATTTCACTAGTTAATCCATATTGCATTCCCTAACATATTCACTGTATAGTATTTTGACAACCATATTATTATTTCAAAATAGGGGGGGGGGGGAATATTGGCCTTGGCTTCAGTACATTTGCACCGAATTGGTCCATTGGTTGTGTTGGGGTTGTTTGGCGGCCATCTTGGATTTCTGGTTGAGTTGGTTGTTGATGATAGGTTTTTTTCTTCATTAGTCTCAAATCGACGGGTATTACAAGTAGGTTGTCTATTGAAGTAGTATTATATTACATTTAATTCTAGAATTGTATACCCTAATTTTATTTTTTTATTGAGTTTGATATAAATTTTGTCAGAGATAGGGTGTGGATTTAATTCATTGTTCTTTTCAGTAACTCTTTGATTTTTAGACAACAGAACCGGATTAGACCAGTTACATAGGTTTTGTTTAGACTGGAATTTAGAATAACACGTTAGTTTCAGACAACAGTATTTATTTGCAGACATTTTGTGTATATTGTTTACAGTTGATGTCACAATTGCAGTTACATGTTGTTGTTGTTGTTTTTTTTCAGGAACATTTAATTTAGATAGTTCATATTCATAATTATAAACAGTAAAGTGAAAATTAACTCATTTTCAGAAAAGCAGGTAAGTACATTTTTAATTGAAAGTATTATTGAATTTACTTCGAAATTTTGTTTATTCCTTGAATTATGAAATGTATAATTTGATGTGATCTTAACTACTCAGCCGCAATGGCAGAAATTTCAGAGGAACAAAGGGCACTTTTAGATGCCATGAAAGAACTTAATATAGAAACAGAACGTGATTTGAAAGGTTTGTTGCGAAAACAAGAAATTGAATCACAGGCACTATATTATAAGAAGCAGGATGAAAAATCAGAAACAACTACAAAGTTTCCCAGAATTTCACTTTTCTATGGTGAACCAGGTAAAGGTGAAGTGTCTTACTTTACCTGGCAATATGAAGTCAAATGTTTGTTGCAAGAGAAAGCGTACAGCCCTGAGAGTATACTGCTTGGCATTCGCAGGTCATGTAGAGGCGAAGCAGCGGATATACTGCGAAGGCTAGGTGTCAAAACCAGGGTTGATGACATTTTAGATAAATTTCAATGTACATTTGGTGCCATCGACACACCAGAATCAATTTTGCGTAAATTTTATGCATGTCAACAAGAAAAGAATGAAAGTGTTTCAAAGTATGCTACACGGATCGAAGAAATTTTTTCTCAGGCTGTCGAACTAGAAGCCATTGGTAGAGAACAAGAAGTATTATTGAAAAATGTTTTCTATCAAGGTCTTCATAAAGAATTAAAACATACATCTGCTTTTAAATTCGAGTCAGTACATGACTATGATCTCTTCAAAGTTGAAGTGAGAAAATTGGAGCGTGATTTAAACACACCACAAGACACAAAAACACAATGTAGTGCAATAAATCCAAATGAGACGCAAATTGGAAGTGAACTTGGAGAAGTCAAGACTCTGTTGAAATCTTTGAATGAAAGAATAGAAAAGTTAGAAAAAAGTAAGGAAAGTCAATATTCTCCATATCAAGAATCAAATGTCGTTAGGGGGTCATTTAGAGGCCGTAGACATTACAGAGGGATACTCTGTCAACGAGGATTTAATTCCCAAAGGCCATCTAGAATACCGGGGAGAGGTGATGCTTCATATCGACCTAGACGGCCGGTAGCCTCTAATATGTTTAGGCCAAAGGAAGTTGAATGTTACAACTGCTACGAGACAGGACATTTTGCGCGAGATTGCCCATATAATTTAAACGAATAAGTGCCGCATGTGCGGGTCTCCATACTGGCACGAACAAACCTGACCCAGATTTAGTTGGTGAATCATGCGAAGTTGAAATTCAAGTTGCTAATATTATAACAACTGCTTTATTAGACACAGGATCTTGTGTATCGGCTTGTTCCGAAGATTTTTATAACACAAAATTGTCAGGGTATGAGTTGAAACCCTTGAATGAATTAATAAAAATTGAATGTGCTGATGGTAATACACTACCATATACTGGGTATATTGAAGTAACAATTAATACTCCAGGAATTGAAAATTCTAAAGAACAACATTGTTTATTACTTGTTGTACCAAATACTGAGTATAATAAAAGGACACCAATTTTAATTGGTACAAACATTTTATCACATTTTATTGACAATTGCAAATTGCAATGTGGAGATCAGTTCTTAAAAACGACCAAATTGTCTACTCCATGGTTTTCTGCTTTCCGAGCAATGACATTACGAGAGAGGGAATTAAAAAAAAAAGGAAATAGACTTGCAATTTTGAGATGCAGTCATAACTCAAAAATAACAATAGGTCCAAATCAATCAATAAATGTGTCATGTTTTACAGACAAAGTGATGAATTATAAACAGACTTGTGCCATTCTACAGGAGACAAAAGAGTCTTTATTGCCAAGTTTTATTGAAATTACCCCTGCTGTTGTCAATTTTAACAACAACAAACAAGAAATATTAGTGGGTATTTCAAATCCATCATCTCAGGTGGTGACTATTGCACCCAGAGCTGTCATTTGTGAAATGCAACCTGTGATCATTGAACATTGTTCACATGACAACTTGTCAGAGGAAAATGTAGATATTTTACATCAAGTACATGTTAATTCTGAATTGACTTTAGAACAACATAGTGAACTGTTAATTTTGCTTAAAAGGCACGAAAGTATTTTTTCAAAAGGGGATACAGATATTGGCAATTGTACCTTGTCAAAACATCGTATTGATTTGCATAATGATATTCCTTTTAAACAAAGACATCGTAATATACCCCCACACATGGTGGATGAAGTGAGAAAACATTTGAATGATTTAGTAACTGCAGGTATTATTAGGAAATCTAAGTCACCATGGGCATCTGCAGTAGTACTTTGTAGAAAAAAGAATGGGAAATTACGTATGTGCATTGATTATAGAATGCTGAATAAACAAACTGTGAAAGATTCTTATGCACTACCCAGAGTAGAAGATATTTTCAATTGTCTAAATGGATCTACCTGGTTTAGCACTGTGGACATGAAAGCCGGTTATCATCAGGTGGAAGTCGAAGAATGTCATAAGAAACGTACAGCTTTCACAGTAGGCCCACTTGGTTTCTGGGAATTTAACAAAATGCCCTTTGGATTAGTTAACAGTCCAGCAAGCTATCAACGTCTAATGGAAGAATGTTTAGGAGATTATAATATGAAGATCTGTGTTATATATTTAGATGATCTGATTATTTTCAGCTCTTCGTTCTCTCAACATTTAGAGCGACTGGATCTTATCATGACAAGACTCAGAGAATGCGGAATAAAACTCTCTCCTGATAAATGTTTCTTCTTAAAGAAAAAAGTCAATTTCTTAGGACATGTTGTTGGAAAATATGGAATTGAAACTGACCCGGAAAAATGTGAAAAGATAAAGAACTATCCAACTCCATCAAATGCGGAGGAATTGAGATCATTTTTAGCTTTAGCGGGCTATTATCGCAAATTTGTGAAAGATTTTAGTAAAGTATCAAAACCACTAACTGATCTGTTACCACCTACAAGTCCAAAGAAGAATAAGAATAAGCGTAACATAAAATGGAAGTGGGGTGTTGAAGAAGAGAAGGTTTTTAATGAACTGAAGAGGTTGTTATCCACACCACCTATACTTGGATATCCTGATTTTAATCTCCCATTTGAACTTCACACCGATGCCAGTCAAAAGGGATTAGGTGCTGTATTGTATCAACTTCAAAATGGTTCAAAGAAAGTTATTGCTTATGCCAGCAGAAGTTTGTCAAAAACTGAAAAAAATTACTCTGCCTACAAATTGGAGTTTCTGGCATTAAAATGGGCAATAACAGAGAAGTTTCATGATTATCTTCAGTGCCAGAATTTCAGTGTTTACACTGACAATAATCCTTTGACTTATGTTTTAACAAGTGCAAAGTTGGATGCAACCGGTCAACGGTGGGTATCCACATTAGCTGATTACAATTTTGACATCCTGTACAGACCAGGAGTCAAGAATGTTGATGCTGACGTTATGTCACGCTACCCATTTGAACAGAATGAGACAAAGAAAATTGAACATGAAACAATCAAAGCAATTGGCCATCAGCAAATACCATTTGTTGAAATATTACCAGGTGCTTCTCTACATATTTTAGATTCCACTGACGATTCTGGTTCTGTAATGACACAGATAGAAATGAAAGAGTTAAGGAATAGTCAACGGAATGACCCAGTTATTGGGTTGTGGGTGAAAGCTACTGTGAATAAAACACTTCCAAATAAACAATCGATAGGTAACAACAAACATTTGACCATGTCTAGACATTTTAAACAGTTTAAGATGGTAAGAGGTATTTTATACCGAGAAATCGAAGAAAATCAGCAGACCATTAAACAGTTGGTATTACCATCTGTATATCACCATGATGTTTTTAAAGGTTTACACAGTGATATTGGCCATCCTGGAAAAGACAGAACAACATCTTTAGTACGTGAACGTTTTTATTGGCCTGGATACACCAGTGACATCAACAAATGGGTGGAGCAATGCCCAAGATGCTTGAGAAGAAAGACTAACAAGAACAACACTGCACCTTTAGTAAATATTAAGTCAAATTATCCATTGGAGCTTGTTAGTACAGATTTTTTGAAAGTTGATCCGTGCAAAGGAAACATAGGAAATATACTTGTCATAACAGACCATTTTACTAAATTGGCTATTGCAGTACCAACAAAAAACCAGACAGCTAAAACAACGGCGGAAGTTTTACTGGAACATTTCATCTACAAATATGGTATCCCTACCAAACTTTTGGCCGATCAAGGTCCAAATTTTGAATCGGATGTCATAACAGAACTTTGTCAACTGATGGGAATTAAAAAAATAAGAACAACCATTTATCATCCTCAATGCAATGGAATATCTGAAAGGTTCAATAGAAGTTTACTGGATATGTTAGGCACATTAGAGCCTGAAAAGAAAACCAACTGGAAAGAGTATTTGTCATCCTTGTGTTATGCATACAATGCAATTAAACACGAATCCACAGGGATTAGCCCTTTTGAACTAATGTTTGGAAGAAAACCAAAATTACCAGTTGAGACCATGTTTGGTCTGGACAAAGAAGATTTTATTTCTACTGACTATGTGAAACATTTAAAACAGAAAATGGAAGTAGCAAGAAACATAGCAAATGATTTCTTAGAAAAAGCAAGAAATAAACAACAACATTATTATAACAAAAACGCCAAAGCTTCAAAAATAGAGGTTGGTGATCGTGTTCTCATTAGAATATTAGCTTTCAATGGTCCACACAAAATTGCCGACAAATATGAAGAAGAAGTTTACGAAGTGGTGGAACAACCAAATATGGAAATACCCGTCTTTATAGTGAGAAACAAAGAAGGCGACAAAAAAACGTTGCATAGAAACCATCTTTTACCTGTTGGTGAAGGAGAGAATACATTTTTAGAGATAGGTGTTAAACCGAAGGCAGCTCCTCGAAAAAGTAAGGGGGTTGATAACAGCGAGTTAATTAGATCGGTTGAAAGTAATACAACGGATGTAGTTGATTCAATACATCCAACCCAGAAGTATTGTTCAGATTCTAGTGAATCTGATACTGATTTTATTGAGTTCACAGGTGTGCCCTCAAAGAAGAAAAGGCTGACCGGTCAGCGCGAGACTAGAGGAAAAGAAACTGCTAGAGAAGAAGGTGCTAGAAAAGAAGCTGCAACAGAAGAAGCTGCAGCAGAAGAAGTAGAAGTTGCAACACAAGAAGACCAACCTACATCTACAGAAGTAGAAACAACAGAGGCTGTAGAAGCCAATGAAGTTACAGAAGATGAAGATGTTCGAAATGATAACCGAACAAGTGAAGAGGACGATATAGTAACACGAACAACAAAACCGCCACCCAAACCACCACCAAGAAGATTGAAACATCAAGTATCTCGACCAGACACCGAAACAGAAGACGATGTAGATAGACCCTTTCCAAGAAAGTCGACGAGAACCAAGAAGAAACCAGATTGGCATGATACATACCACATCGGCCAACAACAGAACATATTGGAATTGTTAGAAATGCAAGCAAAAAACAGTAGAGTCACAGCTGAACTGTTTAAATCTGTATTGCAAGTTCTTTCCTTGTAGGGAGTATAGACAATAGGCAGAAATTGTTATGATGTATGATATTTTTTTTATTGTGTTGATGCAGGTTGTTTTTCTGGCAGGAGGTGAGGTAACATGTTGATGGAAGTATTTCAACATTTTTATGATGTGGTATCAGTAGTTTAATCGTTAAACTACAGTTTGTTCCAATAATTTTACAGTCCTGTCATATTGGTATATATTGTGAATAATAATGCATAAATTTTATTACAGGATGCAGGATGATGCACATGGCATAATTGTAGGCAATTACACAAATATAAGGTTGACACCTATGTTTCAGAAAGCAGAAATTTGTATTGTACATATTATGTTTTAATTTCCATGTATGGTTTTATTATTGTCAGGTGTGCCTACTATTTGCAGACTATTAGACAGTATGCAGAATATGATGTTTTTTTTTTATGTGAATACACGGTGTTGAATATTATTCAACACATTATATATTGTATTTTTACAACATAGTAGCAAATGTAAATGGGTACTGTTTATTGGTGTTATCAGGACGTTGATAGTAAGGGTATGGTACAACCGTGTAGTAGTTGGTAATTTGTTGTAGTATAAAAGTCAGGGGACTTTTCAGGAAGAGGGGGAGAATGTAACTGTGTGTTACATTACAGTAGTATGTAACTTATCGAGACTTGGTAGGTTGTAACCCGATGTCGTAAAAGTCGGTGGTGGTGAAGGTCGTTCTGTGGTGGAGTTGGCTGCCATTGTTGGAAAATAGAAAGTTCTGGTTGAGAATCGAGAAATATCTTTTGCATCAGATTATAGTTGTCATTAATTAATTTAATATAAGGAACCTCAGATAGTCAGCAGTCAGCACATTGCACGGAGAGAGAGATTTTGGGAAGAGAGGCCAACGAGTACCAAATACTCTGTAAGTTGTTCTCCTTGTTGTAAATGTGATAATATACAGTGCAGAATGGTTGTTAGTTTCTATATTGTGTGTTTATAGATGTTTTTCTATAAATAAGATCAGTTTAATTGGTTTGGCACACACGGTCATGCAAGGCCAATGGTGACTGTTTTATCTCTATATTCATTGATATGAGAAATGAACAGATATTCATACATGTATATGTATTTCAGGTGTTTTAGATGTGATTGTATAGTAATCTTAAATATGTGTATGTTTTTGATTATTTTTAGGGCGGATCAAATGGGATTACCCGGGATCAGATGGGATTCCTATTGATCAGACTTGACAGAACGAACATTCAGTCTGTTAGAATATATTCATTAAATTGAACTATACTGATTTGATCTATCGAGAATTGTATCACTGGTTATTGCTATATTTTGTCTTTGAATATATTGAACAATTAATCTAAGAACTCACGTGTTTCGTTCTTACTGAACAGACCCCGAAGTTACACAATGCTCACGATTCTAACGCCAAAATGTAAACAGGAAAAGGGCCAAACAAACACAACCCATATTATAAATTGATTTTTATCTCAAAATGCGTACAGCGTTTTCTCATTATATATACCATGTTTGAACCCTTCTTATATGCCAGTATTAATAATTAAATTTAAGATTTTTTAAAGAAATTGCCACCTTGAGGTTTTTTTCGATGACATCCCTTTAATGTAACACATGATAAAATGAAAAATAAAAAATTGCAAAATAACACATTTACCACACAATGTATTAAATGTCAGCATCACATCTTCTGGTACCTTTGCTCAAACATACATGCCAATGGTGTTTTGGTATGCATTGAATTCTGAGTGTTGCTGTTGCTGCTCATTCTAGTGTTGATTATAATATTTATCATGATTTGTCTTGATGAATATGATCAAAATTGACCTTCACCATTATAATGTGTTTAAAGGTGTTGTTATGTCACCAGGGATATCACATACAAAACAATTAACCAAAGCTTATTGGTGTGACGTTTATTGGCGAATTTTCTAGGTAAACAGCAGAAAATATATGTTGTACTGGATGACATTATTAATGACGATATAATGACTTGACATTATCTGCATAAATTATAAAAAAACGACATCAATACTATGCCAAATGCATGGTTGAACGAAACGGAATACTAAACTTATGAAAAAGGTTCTTACAGATTACCACTTTATAAACTAAAATATCCATTTGACAAGCTTCAAATCATAGGAATATATACTACAAAAACTATTTCCATCAAAAACTTACACCATGAGGGCCAATAAAGACTTTAAAAAAGGAATTCACATTATCTGCAGAAAAAAAACAACCGAACATCGTGGTTCTTTTACACAAAGAAAATCAACCCCAAATACCCGAAAGAATAAACTAAAGAAAAGAAAATGTTCTCTAACATGTGTTAACATATGTTAATAAAGAAACATAAATTATTGATAACTAAATACCAGCAATGCCACAGACATGAAAAAACAATCAAGCCATTACGTTTCTTTATTCATTATAATTAAAATGTACATAAAATTACGATCGAAACATATACAAGAGAGATTCAACAGTTAAAACATTCATAAACGTACCGGCGTTGATGTACTCGATGTACGCTTAAAACATGTTAAAATACACAACTTTCACTTTGAACAAACAATTTCTCAAGCTCAGAGCCAAGTGTGCAACGTTTTCAATTATACAAATGAAAAAGCTCGATACTTGTATGACCAATTGAATGTGTCTCATTGACAATATCTCGTCATTAGTTGTGTTCTCTATATATACACAAGCAATTAAAGAAGTATTTATTCCAAATTGCCAAGCGTCTAAAGTCTGCACATTCACATCTTCATTAGCTGCCAATTCTTATTGCAACAGGCGTCATTCTCATTAGCTTGTCTATCTGTAAGCTTGTAACACACAAATGATGTTGCAATGTTCAGAGGAGAGAGCACTTGTACACATGGTTCCTGTGTACGTGGAGTCGAGTCATACACACTGTTAGTAACACTCAAATCTTGTAAAAATGTATTTTTCGTAGAAACACATTTATTTCAACATAGAAACTGATTCTTTCAATAAGAAAAAGCCAGTGTTGAAATAAAACCGAAAAGTGTACAACAATAATAAGTAGTTTTGCATTCATTACAGAATGAAACTCAGTTATACATATTTCAAGTTGTCCGCAAAACAGCAGCATACATGCAAATGTTACCTTTGTACATTCCATGCACGCCTCTGACCGTGTAAATTACAGTAACGAATATATTTGAAAACGTGTAAATGTAAAGGTAAACTGTCAAAATTTTAATATTGCTAACGCTTTTATGTCACAGTTAAATAAGTCATATTGGTGAGTGAGATTAATAATAAATACGACTGTTGACATATTTTCAAATGTTCCTGGACCAGGACCACGACCTATGTTATTTACATGAGCTATACCATTTCAAAGACGACCGGTTGGATTTACAGTTTTGATATAATACTAATACCAATACTTACAAACATAACAATAATTCATCTTCTCAACTGCGTAAAAGCAAGAAATCTTCATACAACAAATACACTGTCACGTTGAAAATAGGTTAATACTAATCATAAGCCTGGGTTAATTGTGGGGATCGGACGCCCTTAAACCCGTATAAAGCCCCGATGATTTGCACTGACCGTTCCAAGGCGGTAACCCCTGCTTTTTGCATCGTGATGTGTTGGGTAACAGGTCATGTGTCTGAAATTTAAAAAACAACCGATGCTGTTAATACGGGTTTTTCTCCTGCTGATACAGCTGGACTGTCACATGTTATATATTAATTGATGTATAACATTAAAAGATGAAGAAGTAGGATATGTTAATTTGTATTATTCTGCCAGCTATAGTGTCGTGGTCACCGTCACTGAATAAACGATACCGGACAGTATTTCGAAAAGGAAACGCGTTCTTGTTTCACATCTACATGGGTCTGGTGTAAACGTTGGTATTATTTTGATATATAAATCAACAGTATTTTATGGGTAAACATTGATGTGGAGATATTTAATTGGAAACAAATTAATTGATATTCGTTTCGTAGAAGATACTTGGTTATACCTAAATTCGAATACTTTTGAATGATCAATATATACAACAGACGAATGAATTGCAATAATAAGTGTGCACTATTTGCAATGAATGCTGGATATATTATTAAAGAGGTTAAGAAAACAGACCTTAGCAAATCTTTAGATTCTCGACGATGTTTTCCATGGGGTATGATACTTGTTTGTAACAGCTCATGCATTGTTGCTCTTAAAACAGAATGTCATTCAGACGTCATGATATCGAAAAAATATCTAAAAAATATTTCACAAACATCTCGGAGCTACTTCCTGTGTTTGGATATTCTACGGTTGTGTCATTCAAGCATTTAAAGACGCTCACCGTCCTTCACAAATTAAAGGCTTTTTCATAGTTTTCTAAGCAGTATCTATAGTTTCAAAGCATATATCTGACGTCATTATCTGATTGAATATGGCGTCATATCGATGAATGTTATGGCGTCATATCGATGAATGTTATGGCGTCATATCGATGAATGTTATGGCGTCATATCGATGAATGTTGATTGTCTGGCTGCTTATGTTGCTATCACACATTGGCCAAGCCTTTGAATGTTCACGTGCTTTCATATCCGGAGGTGAATAGATCACATTAATCCGAAACTGGCTGTAGTAAAAAATTGCATTTGCAGCTATATATCTGGAAGTACATTGCCGTTCTGGTAACACAGCTCTCGCATCATGTGATAAGAAGGTCGCTTTTGGTGGCCTTTATAAGTCATTGACGATTCTGCCACCGGGTGGAAAACTTCCGAGTCTGTGTCAGCATCTGCTTCTGTGTTCTCGTGATTCTGAGAATTGTAATTCCCAAACGTGAGGAGCGCTTTGGCACTGGAATGGTTGGATGTAGCGTTGTTGTCGTTCGCGAGGTCGCTCGGCAGACGACAGTAGGTAAATGACGTCGTGTACATGATGCACGAGGTCCGGGGACTGCGATCTAGGGTCCGCACCGGCGCGCTTCAGCCGGTAGCGGGCAGGAGGGAGCGGGTCACCGACTGGGCGGACAGGCCCGAATGGTCCGTCGGCACGTGGTACTTAAGGAGATTTCGTCGGCGCCGTCGTTTGTAGCAGCAGACGGCGATAATTATGATGATGATGAGGCCCCGGCTCCGATGTAGCCCACGTATTGGAGAATGTGATTTAGGCCTGAAAGAGACACGTAAGTAAGTTTCAGGTACTTATTTTAAAAAGCGCTAAATGTTTACTACATGACTAATAATATATGTTAAAATTCGGCAACTAGTCTTAAACCTTTAGATAACCTTATACTGATAATCCGTACTGTTGTAATGATTTAATAATGAACGCACCGGTATCATCGCGTTGAAAATGTTCTTCCGAGCTTATTAAACTATACACACGTTTTCCTGGCTAATACAATTTATGCACATGACGTTCCTATCGAGTATAAGTAACGTACACTTATGTTCGTCACTGACGTCCCTGGCACCACAGTTGGGCAGTCCATTGCATCTAAGAGAGGCGTCAATACAGAAGCGACACTGCTCGTGCGCTATGTTGCGCGCGCAAAGACCGGAGTTTCCGGTACACTGGAATCCCGTACATGTCCATACAGAACGCGAGAAGTTATTGTTAACTATATTATAGCTATAGTGTATCGTAAAACATGAAAACATATATAAACGCGTGATTTAGAAAATATATCAATGAATAACATCAAAAATTCATAATATGATATTTACTAGCTTAACATTTTTTATAACAAAACCCGTTAATGGTGATATTTTACACAGACTCCGACAATTTGTATGAAGAACCTTTCGACTGGTTTCATAAACCGGGGGTTAATATAGTATTCGTACCTCCATAGGTGTGTAGCGTAACCGCAGTCCAGCTCAGATGGAAACCAGTCAGACGACCCATGGTGTTCATATCGGTCTGAAATCCGAAATAAGAATCGTCATACAACTGTGAGTTTACCGTAAAATATACGTGTGACATATTAAACAAACACACACGTGTAGCATACGCATACCCGGACAAACGAATCTAAAAGATCATTTTGTCTGGTGCTCGTGGCATAACGCTTTTAATTCTTCATATAAACAAGTGCTTAATCAAGAAAATAGAAGTTACTTCGTACAAACCATAGCCGATAGCGGATGGTAATAAATGTTTCTCTCCTGATGATGTCTCTAGAGTTTCATTATTCCTATATACAAGCACAATTTGAAATCAGTTTTTTTTTAACTAACGTCTATCGACACTCAGTTGTGTTTACGGTTTCCCTGTGGTTCTACAAATGCTTGCAATAATATCACATTGTAACCTGATGACCAGCCTGTCCCCTATGGGGAGGTACTTCCGTTTGTCCATTGGTTCCTGGTACAACTGACCACAGTACGTGACGGGATCCAGCTCCGGGGTCAAGTGATCATCGAACAGCATCAGCTGGTTGGTGTCCTGACACTTCGCTAGAAATAACACATTGATACCATTCATTAGTTTGATTGGCAATCGATTTTAAAATAGTGTAATATTGTGAATGAACTTTTTTGTTTCTCAATGAGCCCCCGTGTTATTTCTATAAACATAAACATATGCGTTGTCTGTGCACATGTTCACCTGCAAAACACGTTTACTGCGTGGATTATTAAGGTCTATATTGACATTTTATCAATTGTAAATCATATTTAGTACACAAACGGAGGTGCAATCTGAAACAAGGCAGTCCAAAGGACAGCTATATCCCCCGCCGTGATCCTTCATTAGATTTTAAAGGTGACTTTGAAGTATCACACTGACCTTAATCAGTTTCATGAAAATTCCTTAAAGGGAATAGGAAATATGGAGCTGACACGAAAATTGAGGCTCCAACATTTGACCTTTAAGTGTGACCATGACCTTGAGGTGGCAAGACTGTTCTATGACTTCTGCACATCGCCTCAATGGGATAAACATCTGAGCCAAGTTTTATGAAAATCCTTCAAAGGGCATAGGGGATATGGAGCAGACAAAAAACATGGAGGCTCAAACATTTGACCTTCAGGTGTGACCTTGACCTTGAGGTGGCGTGACTGCCTCATGCCTTCTGCACATTGCCTTAATGTGATAAACATTTGAGGCAAATTGCATGAAAATCCTTTAAAAGGCACAGGAGATACAGAACGGACGTGAAAATTCAGGCTCAAACATTCAACTTTCAAGTGTGACATTGACCTTGAGTTGGCGTGACTGGCTTATGCCTTCGCGGCGGGATATTAAAAATACAACAACAATGTATGCAATACATCTGAAAAATGCTTCAATGTTGTCATAAGGTACTTAATTCTTAACACCACTCTTATACAACTGGTTCACAACAGACGGACAAGAACCTTAACGCTATTGTCTCAAAAAACTGCTGTCCGCCTCTGGTGCGACTGAAGAAAAAGTCTTTATGTAAGTTAATTACATCGTTTAGTGTTAACAAGCCTTGTAAGATGATTAAAGTCGGCAAGACAAGTAGAAGGACGACATAAAAATCAAATCGTACATTGCAAACTGCACGATTTTGTTCATTCAACGACCATTATATTATATGATCAAACTGAAACCATGGCATTCCGAACGGCTTTATCCATGTCAATACACTCTCTTCGTTCGAACAATCCTCAGGCCATATGTTATTGAACTGAGTTCACTGTTTGCCGTTGTAGTTGATTTGTCGCGTCTGGAAGCCCTCGCTGTTGCGGTACGCCTGTATGTTGGGTCGGGCCAGCATGCGGGCGTGGTATGCCCCCAGGGTCGGGAACTGGGCCAGGCACCCCGGGGACAGCACCTCGTGTATGTCCAGCAGGTCGACCAGGTTGTAGTCCGCGAACGAGATCTTAAAATAATAATAATAATAAATAATAAACAAATCGGTACCGTCTAGTTTCGGAATAAAATACACTCATAATCTTGATGGGACACTCGATTTTCGTATTTATCTTTTAAATGTCATTTTTTGTCTTATCCGCTAAATTAAAGCATTCAACTAAGAAACTCAAACATTATATCAACAAAAGCCTAAAACGTGGTGCCGTCCTTGGGCCTCGAACCTACGATCTTCGGATCAAAAGTATGTAACCCTAACCACTGCACCAGACTGCGTAATGTATAATAACGTGTGCATGTATTTTAACGATAACAATATTCTGTCCTTGAGTATTCAGCAACTCGGCAGCGTTCGTACAGAATCTTCATGTCGTCAATTTGTAGTCAATATTTAACACAACTTTAATAATCACCCAACGCATTTAAGTATTTTAACGTAAGTCAATACCATTTTGCCGATGTATTCATTCCCCCACGACTTGAGACAGTTCTGAAAAGAAGCCAAAAGCATGCGTTCGAATCCATATGAGGCGTGTCGTGAGAAAATCGGCTGAAGTCATGTGCGTAAAGTGTCCTCCCGGATTATCCTGTGCAGTCCACACAGGCTAATCCGGAACGACACTTCCGCCTTCAGTAGATTTATGTTTAGAAATGACTTCCTTGAAACAGCAAATGCCATAAAAGCGGAAAGTGTTCATCTGGACAGGCTGATCCGGGACGACACTTAACGCACATGCATTAAACCCGGGTTTCCCAAGACACGCCGCATATTGTTACGCGTACAATGGCCTTTATGGATTTAATGCATATTCGCCCGTTTTTAATGAACTATCCATTGAAAAAGTGCAGAATCACTTTGCCAGAGTATTTATCATTATCAAAGCACACCAATTTAAACAGTGAAACAATTTTATTTTTTTTTATTTTTATTTTTTTTAACATATACTTGGTTTAATCCACTATAATATATGCTATGACATGTATAGAATTTATGTCGTAGAGAATCAATAAATGCACAAATACAGAAGAACAACAAAAGGAAAAAGGAAAAAAACAACATGGTAAATGTTACAGCATTTTTATCCATCAAAATATATCAATGCTGATTGAGGGGAGTGGGTGTATAAAAATAAACAATAACAGTTAATATTTTAACATTAATAAATGTCTTTAATTTCGGCTGCAAAATAATTTTAAAATGTTCATACAGCCCTTTCTTTCTTCAGACAGGTTAGTTTTTTCAATAATTGTGCATGATAAGTTTAGAAGTCTTTTTAAACCTTCTAATGCTGGGATGGTGTTTCTTCGTTTACAAAGAAAAATGTAACGCTTTATCTCTAGACAAAATAGATTATAGGCTTTTTTAGGTGAGCCTAAGATGAATGATTTAGAATTCATTGCAAATTCAGCATCAATTTGATAAACAATATGGTTTACATTGGATAAGAACGCTTGAACAATTGTGCAATCCCAGAAACGATGTATAAGTGTTTCTGGTTCAGTTTTGCAAAAAGTACATTTGTCACACTCAACTATTTTCATTTTGGTAAGAAGGCTGTTGCAACCTAATATGTTATGAGTTATCCTAATTTGGAACGATTGTAAGTAAGAATCTTGTGTGACATCAAATACCCAACTATGTAAAAACTTCCATTCGGATTCATGAATGTTAAAAATACTATTCCACTTTTCACGACATGAAGGAATTTCTGGATTGTTGATGAAAGTTTTATATATAACAGCATTACCTTTTGTATACATAATTAATGACTTAATATAGCTTGGTATTAAGGGGAAACATGTATCCATTATTTCTGTGTTGTCGGCAATATGAAGAGATTTTAAATAGACTTTAATAGATTTTGTAATACATTCATATTGCAGGAAATTCACTGAAGTTCCAATTCTCTTGCTAAATTCCGATCTATCTAGAAATGACTTATCATTTTTCATAAGATCTTTAACATAACGAATTCCTCGATCATACCAAGCTTTGACAAAAATTGGTTCATTAACAACCAACAACTTGTGATTATAAAACATAGGTAATCCTAAAAACTCGGTTATAGTAGTTATAACATATTTATCAATAAAATCTATGTATGACTGAAATACATCTGCCCAAAATGGGTTTTTACATTGTTGTAGAATATTTTGAACATAGACCTTACCAAAATTGAATAAGTGGTTAATATTTACAATATTATTGCAAACTAAAATACACCACTTGCTATCGGCACCTGGTATTAAACGCTTAAACCAGGTTAATTTGATGCTATTCATGAATGCAACAACATCGAGCATTTTCAATCCACCATCAGTATAATCTTTGACTAGAACTTTACTTTTTATTCTTGTTTTACCTTGCCAGACAAAATCATAAAAAAGACTATTAAGTTTATGCAAAAATTGTGTATTTGGTCTTGGAAGGGTAGCAAACAAATTAGTTAAGTGTGGCAGTAACAATGATTTAATAACTGTTATTCTACCTATGGGTGTAGGTTCTCTTTTATTCCATGACTTTATACAGTTACTTATTGTATCAATTTTGTCTTCGAAATTTAATGATATCATTTTATCTAGGTCAAAATCAAAGTTAATTCCAAGTAATCTGAAACAAGTATTTCCCCAATTGAGCTTCCATTTTGTTTTTATTGACCGTGTACTATATTTTAATGCACCAATCCAAATAACATGTGTTTTTTCAAAGTTAACCTTTAGCCCAGAAATCAAAGAAAAATCTTGTAGAATATCTAAAGTAGATTTGAGAGAGGCTTCACTTCCATCCAATAGTAAAGATGTGTCATCAGCAAATTGAGAGATTTTATATTGAACGCCGTTAATAAAAATTCCTTTTACATTTTTACTGATTCTTATTTTTGCAGCTAGTATTTCGGCACAGAGAATGAATAAGTAGGGGCTAATGGGGTCTCCTTGACGACAACCGCGTTGTATTTCAAAGAAATTAGTTAAAAATCCATTCAGCTGAACTGCTGTTAAAATTTCTGTATAAAACAACTTTATCCATTTCATGAATGAAGGACCAAAGTTAAAAAATAATAAAGTGTTATTAATAAAATCAAAAGATAATGTGTCGAAGGCCTTTTCAAAATCTATCATCATTAAGAGTCCCGGAATATTATATTTTTCAGTATGATTCATTATGTCATAGATAAGACGTATGTTTTCACCAATAAACCTCCCTTTAACAAATCCTGTTTGGTCTTTATTCACTAATATATCTAAATCCGATTTAAGACGATGAGCAATTGAACCTGAAGCTAATTTGTATATAGTATTCAAAAGAGTTATAGGTCGCCAGTTTTTTAAAAACTGTTTTGGTTTATCCTGTTTTGGAATGCAGGTAATAATACCTTGTTTTTGAGTCACTGATAGTTCACCATTAGTAAATGCAAAATTTAGGGGACCTAACTACAAAATGGCCAATTTTATTCCAAAAAACTTTAAAGAAATTTGTTGTAAAGCCATCCGACCCAGGACTCTTATCATTTTGCATAAGTTTAAGAGTATTTGAAACTTCTGGATATGTGAGAAGGCCTTCTAATAAATTTGACTGGTCGCTGTTTAGTTTAGGAATATGAGAATATTCTAAAAAGTTAGGGATATCAATATTGTGGTTATTGTTCACTTTAGAGTATAAATTTTTGTAAAAACACTCAGTTTCTTTTAAGATTTCGTTTTGATTATATATATAATTTCCATTGCTTGTTTCTAGAAATGGTATAACTTTGTTCATGCAGTAATGTCTTTCTAGGCTACAAAATAGGTTTGTTGGCTTTTCTCCATTGTCAATCCACTCTGCCCTTGACCTTATAACATGGCCTTTCATTTTTTCATCTTGAATATTTTGTAACTCCGTTTGCATTTCGAGAAGTATTGATTTGTTTTGGTCATTTATATTAGTTTCTATTTTTTGAATCTCTTCTAGTAAAGTTTGTTCTCTATCCCTCCTAGTTTTATTTTTATAAGATGCATAAGATATTGTTTTGCCCCGAATTTCCAAAAGAAGAGTTTCTAAAAAAAGTTGATCATTGATTAAAAACTGCATATCCTGATCATTTACAATATTAATGTTATCAAAATTATAAACCGGCAAGGCATACTGTTTCTTAACTTCTTCAATTTTTTGGTTAATATAGTTTAAATAATCTCTGTCCAATAAAAGTGAGTTGTTAAATTTCCAAAGACCTTTTCCATGTTTGATATCTTGTAAGAATAGATTTAAAGTTATTACCGAGTGATCTGATCGGTAACTACTACCAATATTACTTTCTCACATGTGGCAATAAATCTTCAGTAATAAGGAAGAAATCTAACCTTGCTTGTTGAATAGGATTTGTTCTGCGCCATGAAAATTTCTTGATATTGCCATTTAATTCTCTGAAAGGATCACATAAATGTTTTTGTTGGATAAGTGTTGCCGGAAGCTGTTTTCGGGTTCTTTCAACAACAACGACGGAATGCAGTTTCTATAATAAATAGTATTATATATATGATGAAATATCATATACATATATGTTGATTCTCCAAATCAAATGTTACGAATGACAATTCATAAAGATCTTATAATAATTCATGGCCATTACATTTCAAGCAATGTGTTCCGACGGTGAAACGAAATAAATCGAATATATAGAATATGAATACAGATATTATAACAGAACAAATACAAAAATACAAAAGTCATATATCAATAGAAAAAGATATATTAAAGTTCATAGTTACCTATAATAAATAGTATTATATATATGATGAAATATCATATACATATATGTTGATTCTCCAAATCAAATGTTACGAATGACAATTGACTAAGACGTCGGTGCATTCGGATACGAATGAGTGAATCATATCATGCGTGAACAGCCAATTAAAGTGTTAGTAAAAGTAAAAACAGTTCACTACTCAACGTATTGACAACTAGTCAATTACTAAAACGAATACTAGTCTATCCAACTACTATTGATAAATTTACAGTTACAACTAAATGCCCAATTTCTACGCAACAATTATTTAATATATCAAATTAAATAAACGTAATCCAATCCAATCAATACATAAAAAATATATTTATTATATAAATATATTTATTTAATTTAAAACGTTCGATACACCTACAACACATTTCCCCCTCTGCGGAAATGTCGTCCTCGACATTGTTAAATTCAAACATCACATGCAAAGCAACGCTTGAAATATCTCACGACAAATTAATCGATGGCGGTTACTGGTTGTTGTGGCAATCTCAGCAAAATAATCAACAATATGACGTGTGTGTTTACAAATGTTTATATTAAATATGGTAGAAATTATATTTAAACAACTATTAAACATTCATGTGTAACAAATAATAAAATTATTTATATTTAAAACTGTTTAAAAATACTAGTTCAGTGTAGTTGCAGTTTGGTATCGTACCCGATACAAATATACTCTTGTCTTCGGCAATGTCACTAAAACAAAATAATTACAAGGAGACAATCTAAAAAAAATCTAAAGGCATAGTAACACTGATTACGCCTGATACTCACCAGATAACAACCACACAGGTCTACGGGTCTTTCGTTTACTACGGCGCAACGGCATCTGTTTTGCGTTCCGCTTGGAGCTTCTTGGTTCTTTAGCCATTTCCGGTTGGCGACTGTCCAAACTTGTCGATTCGGTCCGCTCCTCTACTTCTGTGGAGGACTCTTCGGACACATCAGGGGACGAATCTCGCTGTTCTTCCTGTATGGGTAGGAACGAGCATGGTAACAGATGATTCCGGTGGACAGTTTTAATTCCATCTTCGCTGTTCTCCTTTCTTATGCGAAACACGGGGAACCCGGAATTGGGCTGGTCTACAACAATGTAAATGTCAGATGACCATACATCGCTTAACTTATGTTTTCCTTTTATCCCGTAATTTCGCAGTAGGCATCTGTCTCCCGGAAGCAGTTGCGCCTCCTGGACCCTGAGGTCGTATCTTAGCTTTGCCTTGTCAGCTTTTTCAAGAGCACATCGATTGGCAAACTTGTAAGCCTGGGCTAAATGTTGTTCTAGCTGCCGCATGTATTCTGATGGCGCGGCGCCTCCTATACGTTGGCCAAGAATTCCCAACACCGCATCTATGGCGAGTCGCGGTGTTCGGCCAAACATGAGGTGGTACGGGGAGTATCCCGTAACGTCGCATTTGGTCACGTTGTATGCATGTACTAACGCCGGGATCGCTGTTTTCCAGTCCGATTTACGCTCAGATTCCAGTGTGCGTAACATTTTGATGAGCGTTTGATTAAAACGCTCACACTGCCCATTGCCCTGGGGATGGTATGGGGTTGTGCCCGTGCGTTTTACACCAGCAATCTTACACAGCCTCTGTATCACCTTCGATAGAAAGTTTTGGCCCCGGTCACTGTGTAATTTCTCGGGGAATCCGTAATGAACGAAAAAGTTTTCAAACAGCACTTTTGCGGTTGTACGGGCGGTCTGGTTTTTTGTCGGGAAGGCTTGCGCGTATCGTGTAAAATGATCCGTAATTACGAGTACGTTCTCGTAGCCTCCTTTTGAAACCTCTAATGACAAGTAGTCAATACATATGAGCTCCATGGGGTAAGATGACTCTATACTGACAAGTCTTGCTGCTAGGGGTGGCGCGCTTTTGCTACGGAGGCATCGCCCGCACCTGCTTACCCACAATGCAACATCCGTAGCCATACCTGGCCAATAAAACCGCTCTTTAAAGAGAGAAAGGGTTCTATCACGACCCTGATGTCCCGAATCATCATGCAACGCACGGAAAATCTCTTGTCGTGCCGATTCGGGTAAAACAATTTGCCAGCTACGTTCCCCTTCTGATACACTGCGATAGCATAAAACACCACTTGATATATGTAAGTGTTTAAAGTTTCGCAGATACTTTTTCACTGCTTCAGTTTGAGCTTGATACTCAACCATATCGGGGAATCGTCCCTGTTCTACAAATGATTTCACGCGCGAAATAGTCTGCTCAGCATTTTGACCCTGTGCCCAGTCTTGCATGCTTAAAGTCTGACACTGTGTTTGATCGGGCTTTGCTTGTGTACGCTCCCCGGTAATCGGTGAGTACTCGACGACATGAGACGCGAGAAGAGCACTTACCACATTACAACTCATAGAAACTGGAGTGTTATGATCGGTGTCAGAGTAAGGTTGTCTTGACAACGCATCGGCGTCAACATTCGATTTACCGCTCCTGTATTTTATACTAAAGTTGTAATTGGCAAGTGCGGCTTCCCATCGAAGACCACACGCATCCAGTTTGGCTGTCGTTTTCACGTATGTGAGCGGGTTATTATCTGTAAGCACCTCAAAGGGAACTCCATACAGGTAGTCGTGGAATTTTTCCGTGACTGACCATTTGAGGGCGAGGAATTCAAGTTTACTTGAATGGTAGTTCCTTTCTGAGGGCTTAAGGCTTCTGCTCGCATAAGCAATAACCCTTTGTGATCCATCGTCCTGCATCTGGTACAACACAGCACCGAGACCATTTAAAGACGCATCCGTGTGTACAATGAACGGTTTGCTGTAATTAGCATATGCCAAAACAGGTGCAGTGCATAATTTGTTTATTAGCGTTTCAAACGCTTGTTGTTGTTGCTGACCCCATACAAAAGGCGTCTTTTTGGACTTTTGTTCGTCCCCAACCAACAAGTCATTCAATGGTCGAGCTAATGCAGCAAAGTTTTGCACAAATTTGCGATAGTATCCCGCAAACCCCAAGAAACTTCTAACCTCTTTGATAGTAGTTGGGACTTTCCAGTTCAGGATGGCTTCTGTTTTGGATGGTTCAGTTTGAATACCTTCGTGGCTCACTACGTGACCAAGGTATGTAATTTCATTTTTTAAGAAATCGCATTTGGACGCCTTTAGTTTTAGTTTATGTTCCCTTAACCGCTCTAAACAGGCTCTTAGTCGCGTAATGTGTGACCGGAAGTCGACTGAAAAAATTATGACGTCATCGAGGTAGATGAGGCACTCCCGCAGGTTCATTTCACCCATGCATGCCTCCATGAGCCTCTGAAACGTGGCGGGCGCGTTACACAGCCCAAACGGCATCCGGTTGCATTCAAAGAAACCTATGTTTCCTACCTGGAACGCCGTTTTCTCTTTATCCTCTTGAGCCATTTCAACTTGCCAATATCCGGCTTTCAAGTCAAGTTTGCTGAAAAACCGGGAACCAGCTAACAGATGTAAAGAATCGTCGATTCTGGGAAGCGCGTACGCGTCCTTGTGTGTCCGATTATTTAACTTCCGGAAGTCCAGACAAAACCGTATCGATTCGTCTTTCTTTCGTACTGTGACGACATTTGAAGAAAATGGACTGTTTGACGGCCGTATGGCTCCCATGTCTAACATTTCCTGTACATGCTCTCTGACCTCGTTGACTAAGCCTGGAGGGATCTTACGATAAGGTTCTTTGAAAGGTTCGGGATTGTCAAGATGTATTTTGTGTTTAACAATGTCAGTACTACCTAAATCTAGGGGCCCTTTTGAAAATACATCTTGAAACTCAAACAATAGATCTTTCAAATGTTCTTGCATTTCTGGATCTAAATGACTCAAATCTAATTTGAGTTCATCTATTAAATCGTCTTTTTCTTTCTGTGACGGTTTCGACCTACAATTTGTTTCAGTCGTGCAACCGAATTCTGGTGACCAATTTCGCAAGACTTTAGCCTCGTGTAGTTCGCAAAGAACTGATTTTGGCTCAATTTTGATTTTCTTGGCCGAAATGTTAAAAATACGTACCAACACTTCTTAGGCTTACTACCCGTGGGCAAACGCCTATTCCTTTGGACCCAGATTCGGATGGTTCTGTTATGGCAGCACCTTCGTTGTCAGACTTTCGTACCAAGCCGGATAACGTCATAGTTTGATACGGCTGTATCTCTATCGCTCTTGTGTTCGTCGATACAACGTTACCAATAGGCGAGCGCAATGCCACTGCGGATATTGCGGACTGCCACGCTGGCGGAATATCTTCGTGTTCCAAGCCTTGTAGGAAGCGTAAGACATTTGTTCCAACTATCACTGGTACCGTCAAATTGAGATCGGTATCGCTCACAACAAGAACTGGTACTTGAAAGTTTTGGTCAGTTATATCGGGGATTGAAATTGTTACTTCTACATAACCAATATATGGTATTTCGATACCATTTGCCCCTGTAACTAACAGCTCTTCAATGCGGTGGAGAGTTGGCTTTGGTTCTAAGGTTTCATAGAATGCCTGACATATTGTTGTTACCATAGCACCGGTATCAATCAATGCCTTTGTGCATCTCCCATTTACACACACCTCTGATTCATTTGACACGCCGATCAAACGGTCAAATAGTCTGTGTTTCATTGCCTTTGGGTCACCACTCACGACACCGTCCGTTTGACCCCCGACGGCGGCGTCTACCCATTTAAATCATTTTTCTGTTCTGTACTGCTTGTTGGTCTCTTCTCCCTTAGATGCTCGTTTGTATCATTTCTACTGCTGTTATCTGAAGTCTGGCTTCTGCCACGCCCACGGCCTCGATAACCTCCCCTGTTTCTAGCTGTATCCCTGTTTCTAATTTCGACGTAATCCGCGCTTCTCTCTGTTCTTATTTCATTCACTTTCTTCTCCAAATCTTCCATTTTCTTGAGAAGTTGCTTTAGTAGCTCATCTCCTTCGTCTTTGGCGTTTAGAGCACTCTGGTGAACTCTATTTAACTTCGGTTTACCTCTATCTTTTGAGATCTGTAACTCAAATTCTTCTTCTCGCAGCCTTATCTTTAATTCTTCATATGCTACTTTATTTTCAAAGTGCACTCGTGTCGCATTTTTCAATTCTTCATTTCGTAAGCCACGCCAAAACCGTTTTCGCAGCATATCTTTGGTCTCTTCTTCGTCTAATCGTGTCTTTCTTGTAACTTGCAGCAGCAATTCTTCCAGTCGTAAACCCCATTCAGATATGGTCTCATTCTGTTCTTGTTCCGCCGTGAGAAATTTGGAAAGCATTGTGTCGATACTGGCGACATTTCCAAAATTATCATCAAGTTCAGACATAATTTCCTCAGCTGTAGCTTCCGGTTTCATGTGCAGCATTTTTCGTTTAGCTTGACCACGTAATGCCTTTCGCAGACTCTGTTTCACTGTCTGTTGAGAGTATACCGTCTTCACGTTGTCTACCTCAAGTTTCAAATCTTCAAATGAAACTTCATTTTTAGGAACTGGTATTATGCCGGAAAATGCACTCAAGTTCAATTTCTCGTAGTTGGCATCCTTAAAACTATGCTGTCTGTGTAACACAAGATTGTCCTCATCATCGAAATCCATACTAGATTTTTTCTTCTCTAGCATTGCAATCCGCCGTTCAATCTCTGCTAAGTCTTTATTTTGGGGGAGTTCTGTCCTCATCTGTATACTCTCACTTTCCCGTTCTCTCCTAGTCAAATAACGTTCCCTGCTGACTAAATCTTCCTCCTTCATACTCAATTTCTGCTCTAACTTACTTATTCTTTCTAGTAGAGAAGTTTCTTTCTCTCTAAGCGTCTGCTCTTGCTCAGCGAGCAACTCAGTTCTTTCCGCGCATTTCCGTCTAAATTCATTTTCTTTACTTTTCAATTCAAATTCCTTTTCCTCAAAATATTGTTTCAGACGTGTCTCTTCCTCTTTATGCTTGCGTTCGCGCTCGATCAGTTCCAATTCTTTCAATTTCAATACTCTCTCATTCATATACGTATCATTGTTTCGTGTTTCCTTTTCTAATTCCGCTCTCCTAATACTCATTTCAGACATTTCTCTGTGTATCAGCGACTCAGACAGTCTGGTAGCAACAGGAGTTTTAGGAACCGTTTCCGGTATCTGTTCGCTGAAGCTCGAATCCGCTCTAATATGCGTATGAGTCAGTTCGGTGTCCTCATTGTTGCCAATGCCTCGCGACGGAGTGCTTTGATTATTAATCAAGTTCCGTCGACCCCTTTCAATCAATATTTGTCTAGCCGTTTGTAATTCTAACAATTCTTCATCCACATTTCTACGTCTCTCCCTCGTTTCACGGTCGCTACCCGAAGCCATAATTTTAAATGGTTATACTATCAATTTATTAATGCGTTTCTTTACTACTACTACTACTCAGGTTTAGGATAAACCAGCTTAGTTTTAGACCAAACACCTATTATCTAAAATTGAATAAAATAAATTAATAAAAATGTTTAATATGTTTACATTTATAATTTGAAAAATAAATATATTGGTCAATTAGTTAATTAACTGCCTATACGTAAATCACACGTTTCTATTTCACCGTGTAATCTCCCTTACTGTGATAAGGCAATGTTTACTTATTACCTCCCCTTGTTAACGAGTTAACAAATCTCCATTGAACTTATATGGCCAGTAGACCCATTTTCACCCACAGATAATGTACACCAACTCTATTGTTTTCGAGCAATCTTTCCTTGCCATTCGAACTCGCAACTAACTGAAGTATAGTAAACCGGTAAGCGCGTTAGCCGTTACGCTAATACGGCGGTCGCCAACGACTTCTCGATACCGCGAGCACGTGCAATTTATCGATAATTCGCAATTCGCCCATACACGCCTTAAACTACAGATGCAGTCTAAATCGCGCATGTACTTTTAAACATTTCAAGCTTGTAGGTGCACCTTTTTATTATATTTCATTTCCAGTGCTTACTCTTAAAAAAAACCACGACTATTTTACTTTTCACTCTTGTATGGGTATGCCAACATTCACCCTACATCTTTTAATATAATGATGTTCAATTTTAAATTTACGATCAACTCTTGGGCATATTCTCCTGCTACTAAACGTAACTTCTAACTACAGATACTAATCCCTAGTGTCTACGTCGGGTAAGTGGTGAGTAGATTTAACTTCGTCGTGCAATAGAATTTGTGCCCGTGAAAAGGAAATACAATTTCTTTTGGAATGCCTATTATCTAATATATAATCTTATCGCTAAATTACCAATGAGCTGACAATAGGTCTTATGTTTAATCTCGACCAATACGCAAATGCACGAGGAAAATTAATTGACCAAACTGAGCTAGATATTGTTTTGAAATCAACTGATTGGTATTTTCAGTTACATGTTTACGACAGAATTACTACAATTACTCAAAATATATACAATCTACAAACAATTATAAAATTATTAACACTCACCAAACTCCGTCGGAACACTTACACAATAAAAAATAACTAAACCAACGTAAATAGTTAGTCCACACGATTTTAAGTGTCCATCACTCTCCGTCCTTGGTGAACGTGAATCCTCCCTTGCGTAGCAGAACGTGAAATCCTGTACGTACGTTTTAAACGGTTTTGACGTCAAAGTTATGTGCACAAATTTCGCGTAGCTGTACCTCTACCGGTGCTCGAGCTGTACCCCGCACTCGTGTGTGTACTCCTACTCCCGGGACGATGTCAAGTACCGCGGTGTCCAAGGAATTTCCGCCGAACTCCTGGAATCTCCCAGATTTTGTCGACGACCCAAGGATGTCGTCTAATCGGAATTCGTCTCTTTAGCAACGTGTGAGTCGCTATTGGTGAACGGTTTCGACGTCGTTGATGAGAAGCTTTGACGTTGGGCGCCAGTGTTGCCGGAAGCTGTTTTCGGGTTCTTTCAACAACAACGACGGAATGCAGTTTCTATAATAAATAGTATTATATATATGATGAAATATCATATACATATATGTTGATTCTCCAAATCAAATGTTACGAATGACAATTCATAAAGATCTTATAATAATTCATGGCCATTTACATTTCAAGCAATGTGTTCCGACGGTGAAACGAAATAAATCGAATATATAGAATATGAATACAGATATTATAACAGAACAAATACAAAAATACAAAAGTCATATATCAATAGAAAAAGATATATTAAAGTTCATAGTTACCTATAATAAATAGTATTATATATATGATGAAATATCATATACATATATGTTGATTCTCCAAATCAAATGTTACGAATGACAATTGACTAAGACGTCGGTGCATTCGGATACGAATGAGTGAATCATATCATGCGTGAACAGCCAATTAAAGTGTTAGTAAAAGTAAAAACAGTTCACTACTCAACGTATTGACAACTAGTCAATTACTAAAACGAATACTAGTCTATCCAACTACTATTGATAAATTTACAGTTACAACTAAATGCCCAATTTCTACGCAACAATTATTTAATATATCAAATTAAATAAACGTAATCCAATCCAATCAATACATAAAAATATATTTATTATATAAATATATTTATTTAATTTAAAACGTTCGATACACCTACAACATAAGATCGAGAATAAATTTCCTAGCGTTTTTGTTATTGTTACAAGATTTATAATTATCATAGTCAAGTTCAGTGTTAAGCACTAGATCAAAATCTCCACACCAAATGAGTGATTCATTTCCAATTGAATCTGTGATTTCAAAAATGTTTTTAAAAAAATCAGGACAATCTGTATTTGGCCCATAAACATTAATAAGGGTAAATTGTCTTGATTGGTAAGTTATGTCCAACACAACATAATTGCCATAAGTATCACAAAAAGATTGAGAAACTTTAATATCTAAACCCTTTTTAAACATAATACCTACGCCTCGGGCATTGGACTTGCCGTAACTAAAATATACTTGAGAGTTCCATAACGAGTACAAATGCTTTTCCATATTAGAAGTAAAATACACATCTTGTAAACAATATATATCAGCATTTTTTTATCTTAAAAAATTAAAAACATCAATTCTTTTATGAATATTATTTAAGCCTCTACAATTGTATGAGATAATGTTACATGAGGTCATTATGATAAATTTTTAATAATGTTTTCATACAGTTTTTCACTGAGCGCCTCATAAACCATTCTCTGCAGGTGTCAGCCATACTTTGATACATATAACATATATTTATCCACTCAACAACAAAGACTACTGAGATAGTTTGATAATGCCCACTGTAACAAACAAACTGACTGAAAAAAAACCCAGATAATGATAGAGGTATGTACAACAACATGGCTATCATACAATTACTTTCAAATCCAGAGGAGACAACGCACAAAATATTAATTAACTGACCATATAAACGTACCTACCATTTACATCGCAGTTTTATTTAAAGTAAATTATATATTATATGAACTTTCTTGTTTATCCTAAAAAGAACACACTAAATCATTGGGATACACACAAAAAGAGTGCAGTTCCCACTATAGAAAGAACGACAAAACACAGATAATGAGACGGATATTTCACACCACAACGTACATACACACATTTTAAAGACATTAACAATCATGCAAACCTTTACACAAAAAGAACGGACGAACCTCACAAGAAGACCGGTGTGGCCATGTATTAGACCGTGATGTTCACCGAGAGGTAGGGGTGATACAATGATGGTGCATGTAATAATCAATGGCCATGTTTTAGACCGTGATGTCACCGAGAGGTAGGGGGGATACAACGATGGTTCATGTAATAATCAATGGCCATGTATTAGACCGTGATGTTCACCGAGAGGTAGGGGCGATACATTACATGTAATAATCAATGGCCATGTATTAGACCGTGATGTTCACCGAGAGGTAGGGGGATACAATGATGGTGCATGTAATAATCTATGGCCATGTATTAGACCGTGATGTTCACCGAGAGGTAGGGGCGATACATTGATGGTGCATGTAATAATCAATGGCCATGTATTAGACCGTGATGTTCACCGAGAGGTAGGGGGGATACATTGATGGTGCATGTAATAATCAATGGCCATGTATTAGACCGTGATGTTCACCCGAAAGGTAGGGGCGATACATTGATGGTGCATGTAATAATCAACAATTTTATTCTTAAAAACAATATGCATGTAAACCACGAAAAGTATAAAAATCAGTTTACTAAGTAATCTGCATTAATTGTAAAAACCTACCTCGACTGGGGCAAACTTGGTCGGAATGACTTGATATAATCTTCTTTGCCATCTTCCAGTGAAGAAAAGAGGCATATAATGCATGTATTGTTTTCAAAATACCAGTGACGTTATATTTATACTTGGAAACTTAAAAAAAACCTAGTTCACCATGATATCAATAATATCCAGTAAGGCGTAAAAAAAATATTTTTGTTTCAGGTAAGAAATTAGTGTAGGTAGGTCGTGTTTTTTTGTTTGTTTTTTTGTTTGTTTTTTTGTTTTTTTGGTAAATGGTCAACTTGAAAATTATTAAACTGAATCAATATTCAAACATATCAGTAATATCCTTAAACATTGTTTATAACTGGAGACTATCGAAACAAAACACTTATTTATCCAAAACACATTTAATTATTGAAAAAGGTAAATAAAACAAAAATCAATCTGACCAACCCAATAAAATGTTCTAGGGTCGGGGCATTTTTTCAGGGTAGGTCCGGTTACCTGAAACAAACATATTTTTTACGCCTAAGTATTACTGAGCGAATCGAGAAAAAGAAAGCAAACACATATAGAGTATGTAAGCTATGGTAACATGAAAACAACCAACACTCGACAAACGAATATCGGTTAATTCTCATCGTGCTGTTCGCGGAAAGATAAGAAATTATTGAGACATGTCTGGGGAAAACCGATGTTCCCACGACACGCCTCGAATGTTTCCTAATGACAGCCCCTGTCCCGCCCACAGTACGTACGTAGTTATGATAAATCATGCGGCTGTACTCGGACCGGATGTCCTCCACGTGGTCGCTGATCATGTCCATCCGGTACTGCTCTAAGGGCCCGTCCCCGTACAGATCTGCAACAGGGGCCAGTGTACAGACACGTGGTCTCCAGTTAATTACGTAAACGAGTTAAGCCGTTCACAGGTCATTTATACAAAAACATTTGAGGAGAGATCACTGAGTTTTCTTGTGGTAAACCTATAAGTAATTAAATGTATTCCCACGATTAAAAAAACAATTCCTCTACGCACGTCGTTGGTCATAATAATTCGATCCCGCGACAAAAACACGTGCTTTTCGCATGTTTCAGAGTTAGATTAGTTTTAACCTATGTATTGTAAGTCGATTGTGTCGAATGCCAGAGGCTTACTGAAACACTTTAGAGTCCGTTTTCTGGGTAGAACCAGTACTAGGTGTCTCGAGAAAGATCATTCGAACGCTCGATCAGGGATTCATCTCACGACTTCCCGATCGCTAGGCGCTCACCTAAGCCATTACACCACTGCGAATTTTTCATAAGATTTGAGAGCGCGTACCGTACTTCCGGCCAAGGTACCTCAGTATGGCGTTCGACTGCACGAGCTCCTTGCCCCCGTGCTTCACCAGGGGCGCCTGGCCGAATGACTGCAAATACATGAGACAGGGAACCAGTAAAATTATATATAAAATTATATAGCCGCTGATTCTCGAATACTAGGAGTCGTGGGTATGTTACATTTTGAATTCTTACATGACACGCGCAGAGTTTTCTATAGACAAAGAACACAAATCACAAATCATCGTTGTTAAACTACCAATAAACAACCCGAAAAAATAATAGTAGTTCCGAAACTGTAAAATATAGTTCGCATTTAATTGCAGAAAATGTTGACAGGTCATGTTAGAATCGAAATAATTTTCGCATTTGCATTATCGTTGTTTATCGGCTAATAAACACCGAATTGTCGTTCTGATGCGGTATATTAAACCACTCGAGCTTATGCCCTCGTGTTTTAATTCACACGCATCAGAACTCCATTTCGTTGTTTATCAGCCGATAAACAACTCTAAATCGAAAATTATTTCTTAATTACATAAATAAATATAAGAAAATGGTTTCCAGAATCACTTTTGTTCTCATTTTGTCTTCTATCAACCTATTTATCGATCGAAAACAATTTTCTCTCCTACTGCTACGTACCATCGATATAATACTTAAAATATCTTCCGGCCCCATACCATCCTGGGTTTCCATTCTTGACGCCACACGTCTACGGAAGGCGCCACGTTGACCTCTTCGTAATATGCCCCGACATCGGCCCACAGCATCCGGATAGCCTCGCCGCGACCTGGGGACAAGTAACACACACAATAACATAGACTTGCAATAACACAGACAGACAGTAATATAGACAGACGATAACACAGACAATCAAACAGACTGGCAATAACACAGACATATAATAACACAAGACAGACAATAACACAGACTGGCAATAACACAGACTGGCAATAACACACACAGACCATAACACACACAGAAAACAGCGACAGACAATAACACAGTCAGTCAATATCACACACAGATAACTCAGACAGACAATAACACAGACAGACGATAACATTGACAGATAATATACAAGACAGACAATAACGCACACAGATAACACCGACAGACAATAACACAGAACGAAAATAACACATACTGATAATATTAACACTGATAGTAGGGAATGATCCAGAGCGAAATAGCAGGGTGCTGCACCTTGCTCCTTTCTGGTTCCCCCCTGCTCAGGGTGCTGCACCTTGCTCCTTTCTGGTTCCCCCCTGCTGCCTCTCTGGTCTGGTCAACACAGAAATGCGTCAAAAAAGCTCGGGAGTAAAAGACACTAATACACCTCACAGTGCGTATCATGGTGTAATGATTTCTTATTACGTACTTCAATGTGATGCAGTCTTATTAAGAACATAAATAATGAGAAACTCACATTAAAATGAGCACGCAGTCTTGTCATTCACCTGTTATTGATTCACAAACCAGTAAATACCAGTATAATGGCTTTGCGGAAAGACCCGGTTATTAGTTTATCTTATACAGGTTTCAAATTATTTGCTGATGTTTCATCTAATTGCGATGTTTAAAGCTGCTACTACTACTACTACTATGACTACTACTACTTCTACTATTACTACTACATGAACATCTTTAACAATTTAGAAAACCTTCCTTCATAACGTTACTTAACCTTCCTTGATAACGTTACATCTTTAAAAGTGTAAAGTTCAGTTTACTCACGCGCTACGCTGTGTATTGTGTCTACTCAGTCGATCGGTTGGTTTTAACCGGTTTTACATCCTAGCAAGCGTGGATATTTGTGAATTACTGGTGAATTCACGACAGTAACTACTAGTCTACACAACAAGTAAGTGCTCGTTTGTTAATATTTTAATTTATTTCTAAGCGTATCGATAATTTCATTGCAAAAAACAGTTTGTCTATTTCGACTGTTTTGAGTTTAATTTACATGTGCAGTAAACACTCGAGCACGCGCTGTTACGTGTGTACATTGATGCTTTTGTTTTGGTAGAAAACCAAATATTTGCATAGGGAAGTAAGTTTACAATGCGTTTTTTGCAGGTTTTCTTTAACAAAATGTCAACTTGTATTTTCTAGACTGGAAATATGTATGTCTTTTTTTAAATTTTGTAAATGATACATATTTGCATCTTTTTTTCGGCGTAGCTGTCCAAGATCGCTTTTTACCTACATTTCTTGCGATAATTATGCAGCGGGAAAATTGAATGCCAATATAATTGGGCAAATTTTCTTATTTTAGGTAATGCAAACTTACAACAATCGTTTAATGTCTACCAATTAGATTTGCATACTTTTGGGGATTAAAATTTACATAATTGTTTACATAAGCAGTTAAAATAAAGTTATAAACTTATCCTCGACATACACTCAAGAACTGAGGCTAATTATGAATGTATTTTCTCATTGTATCGTGTATGCCATAAACAGAATGCTCTTTTTTTATTCACGTAACGAAATAACTATTTTGTTTAGCCTCCATTTATATAAGCGGTACGCTCTATAAATAGCAATTGTGCAATGTTTCTATTCATAAATCTCATTCGCAGAGTTGCCGTTCCATGTAGCCCTTTGTACGGTGGCATAGATGTGACATGTACATGTTTTTAATTAAGTCGTTGGAACGAGATCAACGAAATCTCAAGTCGTGGGAACGAGATCTTATCTCGTGGGAACGACATAATTCGTTCCCACGTCATATTAAGTCGTGGGAACGAGATCGTATCTCGTGGGAACAAGATCTTATCTCGTTGGAACGACATAATTATGTTGTTCCCACGACATATTAAGTCGTAGGAACGAGATCTTATCGCGTGGGAACGAGATCCTATCGCGTGGGAACGAGATCTTATCTCATGGGAACGACATATTAAGTCATGGGAACGACATATTATCTCGTGGGAACGACATAATTATGTAGTGGGAACAAGATATCTTTGTCGAGGGAACGACTTAATGAGCCAATCAAATTCCATGTTGCTCTCGCAGAAGAAAAACATTTTCTTTATATCTTAATCCAGCATTGAAATACGATATTATGTAAGCGTCTCTTATATCAGCCATTTTAAAACATGCTTTTAAACAACGTGTATTCTGATTGGTTAATTATGTCGTTAACACGAGTTAATTATCTCGTTCCCACGACTTAATATGTCGTTCCCACGAGTTATTTATGTCGTTCCCACGAGAAAATATCGCGTTCCCATTACTTAATATGTCGTTACCACGAGTATATTATCTCGTTCCCATGACTTAATATGTCGTTACCACGACATAAATATGTCAATCCCACGAGATTAGATCTCGTTCCAATGAGATGAGATAAAAAATATGCGCATGTCACATCTATGCCACCATACCATTGATTCTAGCGAGTTCAGCACATTCCAGAAACAGTAGTGTCATTCTAAAAATGGCGCACGTAGCTAGCAACCGTTGTATAGCTGTGCTAGAGTTTACTCATACATGCATCAATTAGCGTTAAGAGAATCATAAACCTAAAACTTTCAATAAATGGTGAATTTATAATCATAAACTTACTGTTAATTTAATTTAAACTGTGGTTACGATTTAGTAAGATTCATTTATAATTGCACTTTCTATCAACTTGTCTAGTAGATGTTATTCAGTTGGTAAAAAGATGCTACATTTGTCTATAGATAAAATGTCAAGAAGATTCGGAATACCTCGAATGTTATTCGCGTGGCATGAATACACAATTTGCAATACTAATTATACACAGGAACCCTTGATATATCATTTCCCTACCGAATATAATTTAAAAATAATCGTCATATTCTAAGGAATGTTTGTTTGTGTTATCAAAAATAAAGTCGACATATTTCAAAAATCGCTGAATGTTCTCTGAATATTTCTTTTTATTGGGATACAGAGTATTAATGTTTATTTGACTTCCAATCGTGTATATATTAGATAACTTCTAACTTAAAGATGAATGTATGGTATATTACCGGTACTTTAAATAACTATATAGACTGGTCTGATACATAATAATTTTAATTCATTCCCGAAATTATTTTCTTACATTGTTTACTTGTTAAACTGGCTTGACAAATTCAGATAACTGTTCATAACAATTATGTTAATGTAAATTATTTTTGTTATTCATGTATCACTGGTGAAAACATGGAGCTGTATGATCGGCTTATTCACAGTACAAATAATAATAATAATTTTATTTATTTTTAAATTAATAAATGTATCTTAAATAAACTTTTGGGTCCGAGAAGTTTTCTTATGGTGTCCGAAAAACCTGGGGTCCAACAAGTTTCCAAATATAGGTGGGGACCAAAAAATCTGGGGTCTAAGAAGTCGCGTAACCGTTAACTTAGCCCTCTGTTGTGTTTAGGTAATTTTTTAATGACATCTCAATATTAATTTCAACGCCGATTGTCTTTTTAAAAGACATTTCTTGTTGTTTTTTTTACATTTGGTACTAATTGTGATGGGCCCATATCTAAAGCTACCGTAAGTCGGTCCTGTAATTAAGAATATTAAAGTGAACATGTGGACATGTTCTTCCAATTTTTGAAGCGTGTTGCTAGAGGTTTTTTTGCGGTTGGTATATACATATTTTTCAAGACAATTAAACGTGAAATGAAATTTATGCATGATATAAAATTAAGATGAACGTATATATGTAAATTCCGAGGAATCTCAGCATTCAATTAATTATATAATATATGTGTACATATTGCTTGTGCATTTATTCTACCCACATTTTAAAGACATTAGAATACTAGATTACCATGATCCATGCACTGCTTGTATATTTGGGAAATCTACTGGTGAGCGAGTCTTTGTCGGACGAAATATGCATTTATTTTGGGACAGTTTTAATTCATGTAACATAGGTTACCTATTGTAGATTTTAACATGTGCCACATACAACTTTAATATAGTCACAAAAGCTTTATTTATCAATAACACATTTTACAGTGAGAACACTGCTTTAAACTTCAGCCCAAAACCAGTTTTGCACTAATCGTTTTTCCAATATTGACCAGCAAGTATTATCTTGTTTTAAAAGAATATGATTGGCTGAATTATGGATGAGTGAGTGCATGGTGTGTGGAAGGTGAAAATTATGTGTTCATTCCAAAGTCAGATGTGAAGAGAAGAAGTTGTAATTGGTGCTCTGGTAGGTATTCACTCCCTGACCTGTCCATGTAATTGTATTGTGTTGTATTGCATTTAAATTGACTATAATTAATAATGTATTTACATTATTTATATATTACTTTATAATTGTCATATGTTTATTTCAGGTCTTCTTTTGTATCTATTAAATAAAAACCCATGCTACAAATGGCGCACAACGTGGGACATGAAATGATGCAGCTTTAAGAGGCCAGAGTTACCCATCCACTATCCATTATTGTTGGATACTGTGAATCTAATTATTCTCCAGTGTCGCCTTGAAAAAAAAAAAAAGAGACACCGTGATTTCAGTTAAATAAATATCTGGGCCCAGCAGATAACCATTAGAAAGACAACCCGCAAATTATTACCCAAACATCAATTTTATTTTGATGTTTTGTTTTTGAGTTCAAACTGACTTCAGAGGGAATCACAAACACTGTTGGATTCAGCAAGGCAGTTTAAGCTACATGGGAGGATCGCACTAAACGTGACTTATTTTAACCTTATTTTAACCTCAAGACTGTTCCTGTTGGGTGTGCGCGTGTGACTTAAACTTTTATTCTGTGTGAAAACCTTAATTATAATAATTGTTGTTTAATTAATGATGAATAAAAAAAAAAATAGAAGTGATAATTCAAATTCAATATTGAATGTGCATTTTGTTACTTTTGTTTCCCTACCAGAGCAATATTTTTGCAAATAAGATAAATATGGTTTAAATTTGTTAGTGTGTGTATTTTGTAAGAGTGGGAATAGATGTGTTTTGATTATTTTAATTCTTTACATGAATTTTAACAGTTTGTTTATTGTTTAAAAGATTTTACAACATATGAGTGAGCGAAGACTGGAAAAGTTTTTGTCTAAACAGTTAGTTTTAAATTCAGGTAATTTGACAAAACACTGTGTCTTGATTTCTGATAGTAAAGGCAATTACCTCAGAAAACATAAACATCTTTTCAGTGAGTTTGATATAGAACTTTATAGTTTGTAAAAGTGGCGCAGGTTTCGCACAGCAGTTTAGTTTTACAGTAAGAAATATTCACAATTTACCACCAAATTCTCATTTTCTTATCTGGCTTGGCACTTGTGATTTAACTAGAAAAACAAGTAAATTTATCAATTTGAAACATACAAATTCGGAAGTGGATGTGAGCAACTGCTTGAATTATATTTCAGAATTTCAGGCACTGTTCACTGCAAGCAATTTACCATACACCGTTTTGGAAATCCCTCCATATACTATTGTAGGTTGGAATCAATCACATGGCCATACAAACAGCAGGCTGTTTGAAGAGCAGGATAAAATATTAGCTCAGCGAATTGCACTGATTAATCAACAAATACGTCTCATTAATTGCAATAATTCTGTACGAGCTCCAAGATTTCGATTGGATCTATTGAGGACCCATAAGTCAAATAGAGGTCCTAGACCGGGTACCATACATTTCAAATTGTATACAGACGGAATACATCCCTCAGTTTTATTGTCAAAGTATTGGCTCAAGAGCATTGTTGCCCATTGTATTTAGAGTGCTGCTACAAAAATTAGAATGGGAGGGCGAGTAGTTCATATCTTCAAACGTCACACAACAGTATACGCTCTACATTTTATTTACACTCTACGATAATAAATATATACACCAATCTAGTTCATGAATAACTCTCACTCAAACTCCTCACATCATTACATGTCCAAGCTCAACTCCCAACTCCCCCAGATTCTGCGTGTTCCTGGCTTTTATACGAATCTGCTTACTCTCCCATATTTGGGTATTACCAAGGTGTGGATTGACAATGATAGGCCCCTAATATTTATTAGGATAACTGTTAAGCGATTTATATTTCCAGAACACAGTCTTGTCACTACAATCATTGTTTATTATAATAACTGTTAAAAGACAAAACAGCATAACATGAAGTTACCTTCATTAATTAATATTTATGAAGGCAACTGTTGAAAGTTCACCCAAACAGACTCTGCCGAGCAACAGAACAGACCAGTCTTTGCTAATTTATGATGGTAAACGATGACAACATACCCTGTTCAGATAACTAATTTCCACCATACCAAGATGGCATCAACGAAAGCAGTCTTAATTTATTTCTAGTACTAAAAAAATACAACACTCCCCTCCCCTTAGCTTCTTAATTGTCCCCAATTAAGCCAAATAGTTGTAAAAATGACTAAAGAACCAGTCTCACACTCACTACATGTAAGTTGTGTATACTCAAACACGTGATATCAATATAATAAAACTACAAAAATCTACAGTTACAAATATACTATGTATTATTAATCCTAAGATTAGAAACCTTCTCCACAGCAAGGAATATTACTAGTAAATGACTACATAACATTACAAGAAACATCCCTTTAAAATTACTTGTACTGCAAATTCACTTCTCAATACAAAATACAAAAGACTTGTGCATCAAAATAATGAAGCATTAGCAATACCCTCTTTAATTATCCGGAAACACATTCAAAGAAGAAAATCCTTTTAAAACTTATTCTCCAATTTCATGCATTATACTTAAAACATTGTAAGAGTTTGATTATATGAAAACATGAATAAACATGTGTAGTCCTATGCATAGTAAACCACTGTTTAATAAGCAAATCCATAAACTCTTCTTTCATCGTCCAACTTATTACTAGAACAGAAAGTCTTATTACTCCATTACACGAATTCACACAATCACACATATCACTATCACACAAACGTCCTGATATGCATCCGCATTAAGTGCCTTTTAATCATTACTTTAAATTAACATTTTAATATGAATCTGTAAAATAGGCACTTCAAATTTAAAATGTTTATGAAACTTGTAGTAGCAGTCGTCCTGCTAAATTGTCCTGTGCGCCTTACTATTAATTAAATGAACATATTTTTATATTATAAACAATGCTATAAGAATATGGCGCAATTGTTTGATTCTGAAAAAGAATTAATTCCATGTGTGCACTGTGTTAAATCCATGGAATTCTTCAAACACTCTGGAAACACTGATTAAACCAAATTAACACAAAATATATTCCAGAAGTCATCGGTTTGGAATTAAATCACTAAACACATGAGGAAAACACACACTATATATTCCAATTTGACAGTGGAGACACACACATGTAGAATTATCCAGATTCCTGCTCAATGAGATGAAATGCGCTGACAGATTTCAGTTCTGATCTGCAAATTCAAAGTTGAACTGCAGGGAAATGTAAACAACTAACCATTAATTGTCCACCTTATCAGCTTAATGGCCATTAAATCAGGCTGTTGTCCAGCACTAGCTTTGGTAATGGTGAAATGGCTTTCTTTGTCGAAGACTTCTGTGGGGCTTAACGACATCTTTCTTGACCTTGTTAGCTGTCTGGGATGATACCTGCTTAGCGTTCTTATTTCTTTTGTTCTCTGGTGTCGGCAGCAGGTTAACATCTTGACCTCGAATGCACCAGTCAGGGAATCTGTTGCCTGTGTATGGCTTCAATCTGTCATGATGTACAACTTTAACCTGTGATCTCTTACCTTGTTTCAATGTGAACAAAAGGTCACTGATTTTTCTTTGAATTTGATAAGGTCCTTCCCATATATTTGGTGTAATTTTCTTTGATAGTCCTTTACATTTTCCAGTATTAATGCACAACACTAAGTCCCCAACTTTATAATTATGTTTACTGATTCGTGAATCATAATCCTTCTTCTGGCGAACTGCATTTTTCTAGAGTGTCTCTCTGGCAATTTGATACACATAAGATAGTTTTTCTCCTGAAGTTTATTAACATATTCCACTGAACTGTCTGGGGTATTCCTTGTCACTATGCAGCCCAACGATATTTCAGCTGGTATAGTCACTTCCCGACCCAACATTAGCATGTTTGGTATAAATCCAGTCGCATCATGCACACAGCTACGATATGCTGACGTAATAAGATTCAAATCGTCATCCCAGTTAGTTTGATGATCATTCACATAAGTTGTAATAATATTTTGGAGCACCTGGTTGAACCGCTCTGGAGCACCATTAGCCATGCCTCTATAACCAGAGGTTCGTGTTTGATTTATTTGCAATAAGCGACACACTTCCTTAAACAGATTTGACTGGAAATTCGAGCCTTGATCCGAATGAATGTCTAAGCACATTCCATATCTTGACAGAAATTCATACACTATTTTCGTTGCTACTGTACTTGCCAATTGATCCTTCATTGGGTACACTTCAACCCATTTCGTGAAATTGTCAATCACTACAAGGCAATATCTATTCCCATTTTCAGTTTCAGGTAATGGACCCATGATGTCAGTTGAAAGTCTATCCATTGGGAATCCCACAGTGTATTCTGTCAGTGGACTTTTAGGTGTTTTTGCTGGCCGTTTCCGCTTTGCACATTTTTCACAAGACTTAACGTGGCGTTTTATGCTGTCTTTCATTTTGTACCAAAGAATTTAAGTTTAATCTTCGAATACGTTTTATCAATGCCCAAATGTGCACCAGTATTTGAGTCATGTGCTGATATTAGTATCTCTCTTTGCATTACTCTTGGGACTATCAATAAAGGACATTCTTTATTCGTTTTCAAAATGAATTTCTTGAACAAAACACCGTCAATCAAAATCAGTAAGAACTAATCTAGCCATAAATTTCGAACACTAGGTGAATAGCCAGAAACAGTGTCTCTTGGGGGTCTTCCACTGTCAGATTTAAGCCACCTCATAACAGCCCCAATATCTGGGTCCTGCTGTTGGAGTCTGGCCATTCTCTCCGGTGAACAGTTAACTGTCGGGATATCCGGTAGCGACAGTATTTCCTTATTCTGAGTAATCCACGATACATGAAACTTACACAGTTCAACAACTTCACCATCTGAAGCTGTAGCAGCAAGAGAATCCAACTCCAGAATCCACTTTCATGAAGTTTTACTCTGGAAACTCTTGCTTTCAACGACCCCGAGGTTTGTGCTGTCTCAGCATTCCTTTTTGCAAATAAAGGAACTGCGTCGTTCAACTGAGAGAAATCCGACCACTGCTGATGTTTTTTGAAGCACGTGTCACACCCCTTACACGGTAACTCTTCTAGTGTGAGATGCCCCTCATAACACTGACATGCTTCTGGTTCACTGGGTATTCGACTGAGGCTGTCCACATTAATGTGTTTTCGGCCACTTCGATGTTGTATCCGAAAATCGTACTGCGATAATACTTCCAACCATCTTGCCATTTGATCTGTTGGTGATCGGAATGACATAATCCATCTCAAACTTGAACAGTCAGTCCGTAATACGAACTCTTTACCCATTAGATAATGTCTGAACTGTGTCACGAATGTAACAACTGCCAATAGTTCCCTTCTTGTCGCACAGTAACGACGCTGACATTTATCAAGTGATTTGCTCGCAAAAATGATAGGTTTTTCTACATATTCCTTTGTAACTTCACACCACTGCATCTGACTTCCCCCAATCGCGAAGTTACTAGCATCAGTGTCAACAATAAACATTCCGTCATCCTGTGGATACGACATGACTTCTTTCCCCGTCAACACAGTTTTCAGGTCCACAAATGCACTTTCTTGCTCATCACCCCAATTAAACGCTTGACCGGCCTCCATTAAGCGATTAAGTGGTGCGGCGCGATGACTAAATCCCTTTATGAACCGTCTATAATATGAACAAAAAACCAAGAAATGACCTCAAATCACTTAAATTTCGAGGTCGAGGCCACTGGCGAACAGCTGCCACTTTTTCGTCATTCGGGCGTATTCCGTCACAGTCAATTATGTGGCCAAGAATATCGATCTGTTTTTGAAGAAGGTGGCACTTGCTGGGTTTTAGCTTCATATTTGCCTTCTCTAACCTTCCCAAAATGACATCAAGTCTCAAAATTGCCTCTTCAAAAGTTCTCGCATAGGAGCAGATATCATCTAAATATATTATTAGTGTTTTCCACTGAAGACCTTTAAACACTAAATCCATACATCTTTGAAAAGTTGCTGGCGATCCATGAAGACCTTGTGGCATGGTAACATACTGATACAATCCCCCATGGGAAGTGCAGAATGCTGTCTTCTCTCTATCCGCAGCATTTAATTCGATTTGATAAAATCCACTTAACAAATCCATGGATGAAAACCACTTATTTCCACCCACACTCTCTAAACATTCGTCTATCCTTGGAAGAGGGTATGCATTCTTTTTCGTTACCTCATTCAGGCGTCTATAGTCACACACTACGCGAACACCTCCATCTTTCTTTCTAATGAAACACAATGGTGCTGACCATGGACTGGTGCTTTCCTCAATAATACCCATATCTAATTGCTCCTGAATTATTTTCTTCTCCTGATCTATAAATGTTCTAGGAACTCGTCTTGGTGGTATTTTAATTGGTCTTATATTTGATGGTGTCTCAATATAATGTTTAACTAGTGATGTTCTTCCTAAATCAGTTGGCGAATTTGAGAAAGTCTTCTTGTACATTTCCAAAAGACATGATAAACGTTCTTTTTGTGACTCATTCAAATTTTGCGACGATCTTTCATACAAGGCTTTTAAATCATCACTCCATAATGTCATATCTGGTTTAACATCACTTAAGTTTTCGCTAGCACAGTTCTCCGTGTTTAAGTCAACATTTTCTTTCAATAATTCATGGGAGTCAATTTCTTGTAAAGATCCCAGTGTAGCACCTTTAAACAGCGTAACATTCCTGGAAGAGGTATTCACCAGACTAACAGGTATTTGATTGCTTTTAACTGTCCCTGGGGAGATTAAAGTGTGCCCTAATGATATCCCATTTGCAGGCTGTTTATTTGATGAAAGGCATACAAACCCAAGAGGTGAATTAATTGACCCAAGATTTATTGCCTGTCCAGGTATTATGCACTCTGATTTGGCTGGAATTTTCACCTTGGATCGTGTAGTGACCCTAACTGCCCTCAGAGGTATTTTCTCAACAAATGTTTTACACCTCTTCCCATTCAAACGTAATCCATTCTGAGCACTTAATTGATAATCATAGTCATATAGAAAATCCATACCAATAAGTCCATCTTCACGAATTGGTGCAACAAACACAGTATATTCAAACCACTGTCCGCATGATTTAAACGATATTTTACACTGTCCATCTAAAACTAAAATCCCATCGTCCGCTACTTCAAGACGCACTGACGGATCAACTTTCATAAGTTCCGGTCGTTTTTCTATTGGGATCTTATTGTAAACGCCAGTTGATATAATTGTTGTACAGGCTCCTGTGTCTATAACAAAGTTCACATTTAGAGACTCACACAATTTAACAGGAAAAAGCACGGTAAGTCCATCACTTCTAGTACTTCTACATTTAATTGTCTGAAAATGTGTGTCTGTCTGTGAGACCAACGCTGGGCCGTTAGCCTTGGTCTGCCCTAGTTTTCCGAACGGTTATTTTCGACATCTGTAGCACATTCAGATGCGAAGTGTCCACGGCGATGACATCTGAAACATTCAATGTCTTTCCTGTCACGTGTTGTGAAACGCTGCCTTTGACCACCATTCTTACTATTTAGCTTGTCTGCTAAATTATCGATCTTCTTTCCAATATTTGTTTTCAAATCCCGACCAAAATCTTGGAGTCTTGCTTCTGTTACATAATCACGTTGTTGTGGTTTCGACTCGACAGTTCTGACACGCGCCCCTTTGGCCTCTTCCCGTAGGCTCTGGTACGTTTCCAATAGATCACGAGCTTGATCTATTGTTTTTGGTTCCTTCATTCCTATGAATACTGCTGCTTGTGTATCTAACAGGCCTTTCAGGAAGTGGCGCATGTTTATAGTTTCCCGTGTTTCGTAATCAGCGGTCGGAAAACCCTTAAACACAAGCCGTTTGATATCCGCAACATATTCTGCTAATTTCTCTTTTTCCTTGTTGAAACGCCTTGTTTCAAGTTCAGCAAGGTATGATGAGACGGAACGTTTCTCCTTAAACCGCAACTCCAATGCTGATTTCAGGATGTCATAATTGTTCAGCGTGTCTGTTGCAAGCTGCCGAAAAGTATATTCTGCTGCTTCTCCTCTCAAACTGTTTTTGAGACGAAACAGTCGTTCTTGTTCGTCCCAATTGCACGCGTTGACCATCTCAGAGAACGGATGTATGAAGCTCTCCCAAGAAGACTTCCCGTCAAACAATAGTTGCCTGGGCATAGGAACCTCATAATTACGTCGTTCTGCCCCACTGCTTGCGCGCCTCTGACTACCATTTTGAGACTGTTCACGCAACAAACTATTTTCTTGCTGAAGGTCATTGATTTGTTTCTCTTTATCTGTATTAATGTCATTTATACGTTGTTGATATTGTCTCACAAGCTCATCTCGTTGGTGCACGGCTGCTTCTTCACCAGTTCTTAATCTTCTTTCTAATTGTGCATTTTCTGTCTCTGCTAAATGTAACTTTTCTCGCAAATGTAATATTTCATCATCAACACTTTCTTCGCCATTACAAGAGTCCTTCTCATTTTGGCGTTTTGGTCCCATGGCTTTGTTCAGAATATAATTGCAAATATCCGACGTGTTAAAGTCCTGATCCCGACACAATGATGAATAAAATATCCACTTTTCTCAAAAGCGTGTTAAAGTCCTTATCCCGACGCTGCCACCAGTGTTACAAAAATTAGAATGGGAGGGCGAGTAGTTCATATCTTCAAACGTCACACAACAGTATACACTCTACATTTTATTTACACTCTACGATAATAAATATATACACCAATCTAGTTCATGAATAACTCTCACTCAAACTCCTCACATCATTACATGTCCAAGCTCAACACCCAACTCCCCCAGATTCTGCGTGTTCCTGGCTTTTATACGAATCTGCTTACTCTCCCATATTTGGGTATTACCAAGGTGTGGATTGACAATGATAGGCCCCTAATATTTATTAGGATAACTGTTAAGCGATTTATATTTCCAGAACACAGTCTTGTCACTACAATCATTGTTTATTATAATAACTGTTAAAAGACAAAACAGCATAACATGAAGTTACCTTCATTAATTAATAATTATTAAGGCAACTGTTGAAAGTTCACCCAAACAGACTCTGCCGAGCAACAGAACAGACCAGTCTTTGCTAATTTATGATGGTAAACGATGACAACATACCCTGTTCAGATAACTGATTTCCACCATACCAAGATGGCATCAAAGAAAGCAGTCTTAATTTATTTCTAGTACTAAAAAAATACAACACTGCCCATGATTGTTTGACTTATTGTCCTGGTCATTGCACGTTTGCCGATGTTCGAGGACGGGATTGACCCATCTCACTGAGGTTTGTGTTCGGTGGCCTTGACTCTCACGTGTTCATGTGCGCCTTGCAAGTCTGTGCTCTTGAGTTAATTTTTCCACATTGTTTTGCAAATTCTATTTTAACTTGTGTAAATAACTTTAATTTTAAAGTATTTGTTTACACTGTTCTATATAAAGCTGACATAGTTTTTCTTGATAATTGTTCATGATGGCAGAAGGCCAAAAACTCATTACTGACATTAGTTTGTCAGAACAAGAAATGATAGAAATTCTAAAATCCAAGTACAGAATAACTCCACTGATCAGCACGCCAAAATTTGAACGTAGACATTTGGATGCTGATAGGGAATATGAGGAAAGGGAAACTTCACATTCCAGTAACCATTCCTCTGTATATAAAGCACAGACTTTTATCCTCAAAATATCATTGTTTTCTGGAGATACCCCACCACAAAAGGGATATGTTACTTACAGATAGTGGAAATATGAAATTCAGTGTCTTAAACAAAACACTGAATTATCAGATGTGATGGTCATGTCCGCTGCTTGTCGGAGTTGACGTGGCAATGTGAAAACTCTGCTTCCAGCCGTGGGAGAAAAGGCAACTATTGTCAATATTCTTGACAAATTTGATTCAAGATTTGGGGATATCTCGACCAATGAAATGGTTATGCAGGAATTTTTTAACTGCCATCAACTGCCAAATGAACCTGTGTCTGTCTATGGTAGTAGACTTGAGTCCGTTTTACAAACAGCAGTTGATCATGGCTATTTAGGAAAAGAGTCCAAAAATGATATGTTGAAGCATAAATTCTGGCAGTCTTTACATTCAAAGCAGTTGAAAGCTCAAACAATACATAAATATGCCAGTATTAACAATTTTGATTATCTTTTACGAGAAATCAGAATGGTTGAAAAACAAATCAACATTAACCCCTCTGAAACTGTTACACCCAGTAAGTCAAAACCTCTACATCATGCTCCAGTAGTTACTCATGATGATTTACAAAACTTAGAAAAGAAATTAGAACAAAAAATTGATCAGGTAGGTAAGCAATTTGACTCAAAATTAGACTCCAAGTTTGACCCGATTCTTAGTTAAATTCCCATAATGCACCTTTGGGTGGCAATTACTCAAGACCATACTCAAGGTCAAGACCTCCCAGTTTAAGGGGTGGTTTCCGAGGAAATCAGCAAAGCTATAGGGGTTACAATAACCCCTAAAATGGATGTTTGGGTAATAATTTGCGGTTTGTCTTTCTAATGGTTATCTGCTGGGCCCAGATATTTATTTAACTGAAATCACGGTGTCTCAACCGTTCTGATTTCTCGTAAAAGATAATCAAAATTGTTAATACTGTCATATTTATGACTTGTTTGAGCTTTCAACTGCTCTGAATGTAAAGACTGCCAGAATGTATGCCTCAACATATCATTTTTGGACTCTTTTCCTAAATAGCCATGATCAACTGCTGTTTGTAAAAGGGACTCAAGTCTACTACCATAGACAGACACTGGTTCATTTGGCAGTTGATGGCAGTTAAAAAATTCCTGCATAACCATTTCAATGATAGATCAACAGCAGGTCAGCCAAATGCTGCAAACCAAAACAAACTGTCAAACTATACATCCCCACCCAGAGGTAGGGGAAGGGGTCCTTTAAAAAAACTTCTAGGGGTTTCTGTTCCACAAGGCCAGTCAGGAACCCATATTGACACTAAAGGCCATACTAATATTGATGTTGAAATGGTTGGTCCAAGTAACACTAGTGAAATCATAGTATAAAACCAAACAATTACTGCTTTGATAGACAGTGGATCACAGGTATCTACCATTTCACAATCTACTCTTGATTCTTTAAAGGACAAACCTCCTATAAAAGATATTGAGAATTTGGGCTTAGACATTTCTGTTGCAAATGGTTCAAAACTTAAAAATACTGGATTTGTTGAGTGCTCTCTTGAAATCCCATTTTTACCAGATTGTAAGTTGAATGTTCCAGTATTAGTTCTTCCAGATAATGAATTAAATTCATCTGTGCCTTTCATTGTTGGCTCTAATGTAATTAAAATTTACAAACAACTGTTTGCTGAGTGCAGTAGTGATTCTAATTTACCTCCTGAATGGAAAACAGCATTTGAGGGTGGAGCTTGTCAGTCTTTTCCCATTAAATCTATCAACAGAAAGCCAATTGTAATACCACCATATGAAACTGTATTGGTTAAAGGCATTTGCAGAAAACTTGATGATTCCATTGTAGATGGTGTAACAGAAAACCTGCACAACAAGAATAACTATCTTATATGTCCAAGAGTTGTACATGTAGGAAACAGATCTCAAGCTGGGGTTTCAGTTAAGGTATGTAACATATCTGTTAAACCAATCACAATCAAACCTAAATCAGAATTGTGTCAACTTTCAGAAGTTACGGTTGTTGCTGATTTAGTGTCCCATATTAAATCTAACACTGAATGTGATGCAGATGACCCATGCTTGCTTCTCGAAGAACTAGGAATCCAGATTGATTGTTCCTCACTTACTCCAGATCAGCTTTTGAGAGCAAGACAAGTCTTAGGCAAATGGCATCATGTCTTTTCTAAAACTTCACTAGACTTAGGAAACACAGACCTAGTTAAGCACAAAATAGTGTTGGATAATGAAATCCCCTTTAAACAACCATATAGAAGGATTCCACCTGGTCTTTATGAAGAAGTCCGTCAACATATAAAAGAAATGTTGGATGCAGATGTTATCCGTGAATTTGACAGTCCCTATTCTTCCAATGTTGTATTAGTAAGGAAAAAGGATGGTTCACTGCGGTTTTGTATTGATTATAGGCTACTTAATCAGAAAACCTGAAAAGATGCTTACATGTTACCCAGATTTGATGATACAATTGATACTCTTAGTGGTTCAAAATTCTTTTCAAAACTTGATTTACGTTCTGGATATTGGCAAGTGGAAATAGAAGAGTCAGATAAAGCTAAAACAGCTTTTTCAGTGGGGAATCTAGGATTTTTTGAATGCAATCGTTTAGGTTTTGGGTTGACAAATGCTTCTGCTACTTTCCAACGTTTGATGGAAAAATGCATGGGAGAAATGCATTTGCGTGACTGTCTGATCTTTCTCGACGATATTTTAGTGTTTTCTAAAACATTCCAGGAGCATGTTGATCGGTTGGAAGCTGTTTTTGAACGTTTAAGTCAACATAATCTCAAACTTAAGCCTTCCAAATGTGAGTTTTTCAAAACCTCAGTTACCTATTTAGGACATGTGGTATCTGCAAAAGGTGTTGAGACTGATCCTGAAAAGGTGTCAGCAGTCAAATCATGGCCAATTCCCACTAATGTAAAAGAACTGAGGCAATTCCTTCGTTTCATTGGCTATTAACGTCGCTTTATAAGACTTTTCCAAAATTGTCCAACCTCTTAATGCTCTTCTTCAAGGTCATGAAACAGGTCCAAAGAAAACTAAGAAAAGGAAGATGTGTCAAGTTCCTTGGACATGGGGTGATGTTCAGCAAAAGGCATTTCAACAGGTAAAACAAGCCTTAATGCAGCCACCAATTCTAGCCTATGCTAATTATGATATGCCATTTATCTTACACACTGATGCAAGTGGGTACGGTTTGGGTGCAGTCCTGTATGAAAAACAAGATGGTATAAAAAGGTTATAGCCTATGCGAATCGTGGTCTCCGTCCTAGCGAAAAAAATTATCCAGCACATAAGAGAGAATTTTTAGCCATGAAGTGGGCTATTTCTGACAAATTTACTGACTATTTGCAAGGTCACAAGATTGAAGTTGTTACTGACAACAATCCTCTGACATATGTTCTCACAAAAGCAAAACTTGATGCTACCAGCCAAAGATGGATTGCCGCTTTATCTTCCTTTGATTTCACTATTTCATACAAGTCTGGTAAACTCAACACTGATGCTGACAGTCTTTCTCGTCATCCTTCCTTGTCTAATGAGGTGGTCACTGCAATTTGCAACTCGGCATCTACCTTTGTTCCTTTCTCAGAAACTTTAACATTATCATGTCCTCATTCGGCCGGTGAGAACTTGAATATTCAGGGTTTCCAAAATCTTGACTGGCGTGTGGAACAATCACAAGATCCTGTGTTGTTAGGGTAATTGAGTTGCTAAACAGTGGTTTTCATCCAAGAGGGAATGACTTGAGTATAGAACCCAAAGAAGTTCAGAAATACTTCAGACAGTGGAATAAGTTGAAGTTAGCAGATGGAATTTTATATCAAACTACTGTTCTTGATGATCAAAAGGTCAATCAGCTTGTAATCCCCACAACACACCGTGATGTTGCATTGGCAGGTATCCACAACAATGTAGGTCATCCTGGTAAGGACAAAAGTCTTTGGCTAGCAAGAAATCGTTTCCATTGGCCTGGTCTTGAACAAAATGTAACCCAAATGATTGAAAATTGTGATCGTTGTGTTTGTTTCAAGACACCTGTTAAACCAGCTGCAGAGTTGGTACCAATTTTCACAACCAGACCTATGGAATTGGTCAGTATTGATTTCCTATCTCTGGAAAAGTCAAAAGGTGGCTATGAAGATGTTCTTGTCATAGTGGACCATTTCACTCGCTATGCACAAGCAGTTCCATGCCATAACCAAAAAGCCAGTACAACAGCTAAAGCACTGTATGACAATTTCTTTGTCCATTATGGATTTCCAGAAAAACTTCATAGTGATCAAGGTAGAAATTTAGTAGGCAAAACCATTGCTGAACTCTGTAAATTGACAGGTATAGAAAAATCTAAGACTACACCTTATCACCCAATGGGTAATGGTGCTGCAGAATGATTTAACCAGACATTAATAACAATGTTAGGAACCTTACCAGTTGAACAAAAGTCTGACTGGAAAAGCTATGTTGCTCCTCTAGTACATGCTTATAATGCTACCAAAAATGATGCAACTGGTTTCTCTCCACACTTCCTTATGTTTGGTTGGCATCCTCGGCTGTCAATAGATGCATTTCTTGGAATAAGTACTGATACCACTAGTGCTACAACTAATGCAACGTCCTATGCAAAATCTCTATCTGAACGAATGAAGTTTGCCTATGCGGTAGCATCCAATGAAGCCATTAAGTCCAAGAATAGAAATAAGCAGGCTTATGACCAGAAGGTTAACCATTCTAGTTTAGAAGTGGGTGATACAGTCTTGGTCAGAAATGTTGGTCTAAAAGGGAAAAATAAACTTGCAGATACATGGGCAAGAGAACCTTATCTTGTAACTAAAGTACCTGATAATGATATTCCTGTGTACCATGTTAAGTTGGAAACGGGGAAAGGATCCACCCGTATTCTTCACAGAAACATGCTGTTGCCATTTAACAGTATCCCTTCAAGGGTAGAGTCTCACAATTCCAAGCAGGTTGACCCCAAAGTTTCTAAGAAGGTTAAATCCAAAGTTGTGAAGAGTACATCTTCTGATGTTCCTGATTCCGATGGTGAGGAAACTGATGTATCTCAACCCTACATAATTCCACAATTACGGAAACATCCTAAACAAGGAAACTTCTACTGATTCTGCTTCTGACACTGAATTGTATAGTACACATCAGTTGAATAACAGTAGTAACAGCAGTAGTAGTGTCAATCATGGGGCTCCTGATTTACCCATAGTGCACTCAGATGAGCGATCAGACTCGCAGAGTCTTCCACATGATATAGAAAGTCCACTATCAAACAAAAGTGCTGAACCTATCCGTCGTTCCATACGAACAAGGCATGAACCAAATCGTTATGGCCAATGGGTATTTGGTCAACAGATTAGTGAACAGGAAATATTTATTTAATAATAACACATGAATGTTAAGAGTGTGAACTATTATAATATTTCAGCTGTTGTTCACTATGGTAAGTTCAGTCTCTTGATAATTTTATTGATTTTTAAACAAGTTTGTACATACACTTATTTGGTGCAATGACTGTAACTATAAAAATGATAGTTTATCTTTGCTCTTAAATTTGCTTGTCATTGTTTTGTATGGGACACTTTCTTAGAGACATCTCTTGCTGTCTTAATGAAGACAAATTGACATACAAAATAATGCAATTATTTTCATTATTTGGCCTGCCTTTGCTGATCCAAACCATTGGCATATGCCATGGTCATGTGACAAATATTTATAATTTGTTACTTGAAGGCTGATATTACAGTTTATGTTGGTATTCCTACTGCTACATTTCAGATATCAGTAGTGATGTATCCAAATGTAATTCTTTATTGTATATTATTGTACATAGTGAATTTTTGTAAACTTAGTATTGATAACTTAGCATTATGAAATGACAGGAGCCATTTCTTGTTTAAGGAGGGGGAATATGTAACATAGGTTACCTATTGTAGATTTTAACATGTGCCACATACAACTTTAATATAGTCACAAAAGCTTAATTTATCAATAACACATTTTACAGTGAGAACACTGCTTTAAACTTCAGCCAAAAACCAGTTTTGCACTAATCGTTTTTCCAATATTGACCAGCAAGTATTATCTTGTTTTAAAAGAATATGATTGGCTGAATTATGGATGAGTGAGTGCATGGTGTGTGGAAGGTGAAAATTATGTGTTCATTCCCAAGTCAGATGTGAAGAGAAGAAGTTGTAATTGTTGTATACTTGTATATTTTATAATTAGATTTGGTGCTCTGGTAGGTATTCACTCCCTGACCTGTCCATGTAATTGTATTGTGTTGTATTGCATTTAAATTGACTATAATTAATAATGTGTTTACATTATTTAAATATTACTTTATAATTGTCATATGTTTATTTCAGGTCTTCTTTTGTATCTATTAAAATAAATAAAAACCCATGCTACATTCATAAACAAACTCGACGAAGAAAATTCGCTTGTAACATCCTGGGTTGATCACCCGTTTGCGTGTGTAAACAAAATAAGTTTCACTTGTGCGCATGCGCAACAATAGAGGTTCTGAAAGGGGTACATAAAAACAGTGAAATATACGGAGAAATGCTTAATAACTTTATTTAATCTATATTAGACAACAAATAAATAATCAGATGCGTAATTTATATCAAAATAATAATAGTTTATCAAATGATTTAATAATTACTAGAGAATTTAAATATGGCGTTGAAACAAATACGGAAGCATGACTTTTTGAAGAGTTTACTAGACGTTACGTATGTAGCTACTATGCACGTCCTTAACGTCGTAGCGGGTTAAATAATGTTCTGCCAGGGGCCGTATCCACGAACCTCCTTAGTAAATTATATATAACTGGTTAGAAACCACATTTCAAATACTCTGTAAGGGTAACCCGCAGTTTTCACTTATATGGTCCTCTTTTATTACCCCATAAAACCAATATCCCCGAGGCAAACACAGATCTTATCAGTTGATCTGGTCATCCTCGGACAAAAATCGCAGAAAATCCCGAAGTTTGACGGAAACCAAAAATGTACAACAACAGCTAATTTTAAACACAAATGAACTAAAAGAATATTTGTTTACATTCATGAAATTCACTTACTGTATAATAGACTTACTATGTTTTGTGAAACCATTTGCATCTAAGCTTTTGGGATAATACTTTTTGAACAGCGAAGCAAAACGTTCAAAATTTGGTGTAAAAAACTCACCAAAAATCCCGATTTCATTAGAAATATATAGTAAAATGAGACGGTGACCAATTTCAAACTTAAAAAGGACTAAAAGTTTTTAATTTTAAAATATGAAAAATATACCAACGAAAACATAAAAGATTGAATTTAATCGAACCATTTGCACCTAAGGATTCATTTAAACGATAATAAAGTTATGACGGGTCAAATATTGTTTTCCAATATATTTCTATATACCGCTGTAGGCTGGATATCGATTATCTCGTGGCGGTTATTTTTCCATGAGTATTCTTGCCAACAGTGTATGTTAAATTTTAGGCGTGTCGTGGGAAACCCGGGCTTAATGCATGTGCTTAAAGTGTCGTCCCGGATCAGCCTGTGCAGTCCGCAGAGGCTAATCCATGATGACACTTTCCACTTTTATGGTATTTTCTGTTTCAAGAAAGTCTCTTCTAAACATAAATCCACTGTATGCGGAAAGTGTCGCCCAGGATTAGCCTGTGCGGACAGCACAGGCTGATCCTGGACGACATTACGCAGAATTATTAAGGCCTGGTTTCCCACGACACGCCTCGACTGTATATTGGGTGAACAAGCAGCCCAAGGCCTGTGAGGAAATAACGAATGCCATTATTATGTCGTGCTACATACAGCAGGGATATTACAAGATGCTAATGTTCTATTCTATCTCTTTCAGTGGCCATTCAGCTGTTCTACTTCCCCGTCCGAGGTAAGCTTTACTCTTGAGGGAGGTATACTCAGCATGTTTGGTCTCATATTGGTCTGGATTTTATGCGTTTACACACAGCTATAAAACATATGAGATGTCCAATCCATTTGATTTTCAAATACATTGAGGCGTGTCGGGGGAAAATCGGGCTTAATGCACGTGCGTTAAATGTCATCCCGGATCAGCCTGTGTTTCCGCTTTCATGGTATTTTCTGTTTCAAGTTAGTCTCTTTAAGGCATAAATCCACTGTAGGCGCGAAGTGCCGTCCTGGATCAGCATGTGCGGTCTGCACAGGCTGATCTGGGACGACACTTAGCACATGCATTAAGCCCGTATTTCACAGGACACGCCTCATATATTTAAACGATATTTATCATAAATATTGAATAACTTGAATTCATAGTTTCCTAATACGCAAAATGATTTTTTAAATGCACTGTTTCTTCTAGCTGGATGATCATGCAATATATTTGCACTATTCTTGTGATATACGAGGATATCACTTGATAGAAAACATCTTTAATTAAAATGTTCGTATTGATAGTACTGGGGTTTATACGAAATGTGTAAAATTAAAGCAGTTGTTATGTTTACTTCTGCAACTGCAGTAACAGTTAACAAGTATCAAGTGAACCAATCTCTGTGCGGTGAATTCCATAGGTCGTAGATCTGCTACATGTAGCTAGAACGTGCCAGTGTTATTTTTTCACCCTTCGAGGAAAGGTGGCAGGGCCCTTCAGATGGGGAATTGTATGGCAAAAGGGGATTTTTTTAAGAAAAGCATTATTGAATGATTATATTCTCCATTGTTATAAAACATTAATAAATTGTTTTGCTACAGATGATAACTTAGATTAACTTGCTTTGATGAAAAATTGCTGGGATTGTTTACGAAAACTCTATCTTAGCCATTTTTGTCCAATTTTGGTCTTTTTTCCAAAATAAAGCTTACATTCTGAGGTGAATTTTAAGGTTAATACAGGGTACAATTATATACTCTTTAAGCAGGGGAATTTTAGCACTTCTTCAAATTTACGTTAGTTCATCTACATGTATAAGTAACATGTCTATTAGGAAGCTTATCATATAAATGTTCAAATAAGATTTGAAATTGTTAATAAAAATAGATAAACTTGCCTGTAGATGTAGTTACTGTTTTGGAAAAGTGATCAGTTTCAGCAGTGATTGTCTCACTACATTGGGTTTCTGGACCGAGCCCTAGCCGGGGCGATTGGCTAATGTTCGCATCGTTTCTACTACTACAATAAAAAGGAATTATTTGAAATTAAAGAACTAATATTTCGCAGTCGGTTGATTCTTTTGTTAGCATATGGTAGTGATACGATCATATAACCATAGCAAATCTTAAAACCTTGCAAGAATCATGTTTGCTGCAGCTGTACACTTTACAAGCACGTGTTTCTCGTGGTCAGGTCGATCCCAGGCCATCCGCTACATCTGCCTGGACAACGACATCGAGTACGAGGATGTGAACATTGAAGATGATTGGGCCACCAAGTACAAGCCACAGATGGTGAGTATATACATAATTGACGCGTGTCGTGGGAAAACCGGGCAAAATGCACGTGCTTAAGTGTCGTCCCGGATTATCCAGGACGATACTTTCCACTATTTTGGTATTTTCTGTTGCAAGGAACTCTCTTCTAAACATAAATCCACTGTGGGCGGAAAGTGTCGTCCCGGATTAGCCTGTGCGGGCTGCATATGCTAATCCGGGACGACACTTTACGCACATGCATTAAACCCGGCTTCCCCACGACACGCCTCATACGCAGTTATTGGCATACGTTCTGCGGTCAAATTGTTGGTGTCACTGTTGACATACCTTTGGTCGGACGTTTTGGTTCAGATGGAGTGTACTTGCAGTTTTTCCCGATGACTCCCATGTTCCAGATACATTTAGACGATTTCTTTACGCCGGTCCAAATTAGTATGCGTGTCTGTCCGATGTACATAGCGGGTGGGTACATGTAGAATTTCACTTCTTAGTTTGGTAATTGTAGCTTTTTAGCTGAAGATGTACACATGCTGTTGTCCTGTTCCCTGTTTCGAATTTTGGGTTACGAAATTTTCAGTAGACAATCCGTTAGTTTGGTGGTTGCTTGGAAGGGTGCCCGTTGTGGCCGGTAAATATTGATGTGTGTAATGATTTGTATGTATTTGTAATTGTGTTCTTTTGTCATTGGAGATTTTCAAGCGGTTGAAACTTGCCCCTTAGTCGTAAACAAAATTTATGTTTGTTTCTGGTTACTCGACCCTAAAAAACTGCCTCTACCCTAGAACATTTTATTAAGTTTGTCAGATAATTTTTTGTTTTATTTACCTGTTTCAATAATTAAATGTTTTTGGGATAAATAAGTGTTTTATTTTGTTAGCATCCGCTTATATAAACAATGTTTTAGGATATTACTGATATAAACAATGTTTTAGGATATTACTGATATGTTTTGAATATATATTCAGTATTAGAATCTTCAAGTTGACCATTTGCCAAATAAAAAAATAATAAAAACAAATAAATCCCGACCTACCTACCCTAATTATTTTGGGCATGTAACCTGAAACAAATTTTTTTTAACCCTTAATTTTATTTTGAAAGCTTTAATAATGCAAGCACATGAATTTTAATCGCTTCCGTTATTATAAATCTAATTGTACATCTAATTGTAAATCGAATCGCTGGTGTATTTCAGCCGTTCGGTCAGGTTCCAGTGATTGAAGACGGCGGGGTGAAGGTCGCCCAGTCCTGTGCCATTCTCAGATACCTGGCCAAGATAGCAGGTAGGTACATGGAGGCGTGAAATAGTTTGGGCTGTATGGTTCTAAATTTGCAAAATAGGTCTTTGAAATCGAAAACAGGAACATAAAATATTTGTGATCGTTTAAATCTAATCTAGACTGCGAACTACATTTTTGGGGGCCGGGCCCGGCTCGCTCAGTTAGTAGAGCGCTGGACTGTCAATCCGGGGATCGTGCGGTCGAACCCCAGCCCCGCCCCATAACTTGGTGGGGATTGGTCATGAGAATGTATTTCTACGGCCATTCTCCCCCTACCTCTGCTTCAAGTAGGGCAGTTGTCTGTTACTGGCATAGGTATGTGCACTAGTACTGGTAAACCGCTTAGCTCGGCTAAGCGGGCCCAGGAAAAGTGTGAGTAGGTTAACTGACCGCCGTTATATGACTGAAATACCGTTGAAAACGGCGAAAAAAAATACCAAAAAAACAAAACATTTTTTGGACCGAGAGATGAGAAGCCATTTTTTGACTTAGGCGATCAAGGTGTCGGTTTTAAAAATGTGTCATTGACATCGTCCGATTGCAGTTATCACTCAATGTGCGAGTTGGTGCATGATTGTTTCCGGGCAAATTTAGCTGTGAATAGAAACACAGAGGCATCCACCTGTCTGATGCCGTTTCCAACACGTAATAGTTTCTGAGTAGTAACAGTTCACGTCCTATTAACCTAACCTCTGATTGGTCTTTCCTTGTCCCGTGCAGGTCTGACGGAGCCCGAGAACCCGCTGGTAGCGGCCAGGACGGACATGATCAACGACCAGGTGGAGGATATCCGGGGCGCGTACGGGCGCATGATCTACGGCGACTATGTACGTTACACGTTTATTGATTATAGAGCTTAATTGTAACATATCTTACTAGTGTATGCACCAGTGTACACGCTCGGGGATCATTGCAATTATAGCGTTCTTGTTTTATATTATATAAACCGCACTAAGTCGGGCCGGCTAGCTCAGTTGGTAGAGCGCTGGACAACAAATCCGAGGATCGTGGGTTCGATTCCCAGCCCGGCCACATAACTTGTGTGGGGATTGGTCATGAAATTATTTCTACGGCCATTCTCCCCCTACCTCTGATTCAAGTAGGGCAGTTGGCAGTTACTGGCATAAGTATGTGTACTTAGTACTGGTAAACCAGCTTACCCACGAAAAGTGTGAGTAGGTTCACTGACCGCCGTTATATGACTGAAATACTGTTGAATACGGCGAACAATCCAAACAAACAAACAATATAAACCGCACTGTTCTCCGGATGGTTCCTATGCGTGTATACATAATGGTAATACAATGTATATCAATATCATTGAATATTTAACTGATATTTTTTTAAGTGTTTAAAAGCATAGCTACTTTTTGTTCATCTGAGCTGCTAGTAGCTTAACTTGATAGCGCGTGGAGTATATTGAGCTACTTGTTATATGGGCAATATCCAACGAATTTAGAACTATATATAAAGTAACATTTAATTCGTTGCTCGTCTAATTAATAAGTCTACGCGGCTAGGGATACGTATGTGCAAGATACGTATGTGCAAAATAACAAAGGGTCCGTATGATAAAGTGTGCTCAGTTGAAAATTTCACAGCAATTTGTATCCCCTGCACTACATTTCCCGGTGTTATTTTGGTTGCTAGGAGACGGGCAAGGATGACCTGGTCAAGGACGCCAAGGCCAAGACGCAGTACATCGAGACTCTGATGACAGACTGGGGCAGCGAATACATACTGGACACTGTGAGTCATTTAACACATAGATCAGTTTGTGACCTAGGCGACAGTAGGCGATGAGTCATATTCGACTCTAACCCTAACTTTAACACAAGGGACATGTTCACTGATTGGCAAATTGACATTTCCCAAATTGTCGGTGTTTTGGAAACACGTATGTCACTTGGCTTTAATAATACACTGGCATTATCGTTAGTCAGAATGGTCGAGCGGTCACAGCGACAGATCTTTGAACCCCGGTGGTCGATTTTTGTCTTTATATAATATTTGCATTTGGGTAGTCCAACTACTTTTAGTTTTTGCAGTTAAGACATTGAATGATATTTTTTCAAAAATTCGAAAGTTTGTGAACGAGTCCCTTTAAGACGCGAAAAGCCTAGACTTGTGCCCTGTATTACTGGAACACTGGTTACCGGCATCTCTTGCAATACATTGCCCACTTATTGTGGTCGCTTTCTTTACACTGAGAGTCATGTACGATCGATCATTGAAGAACATAGATTATTTACGACAAAAGTAGCATACCGGATTCTGGTAGACTTTGAAATGGGGCTTCGAATAACATACATCAAGAAGCGGACAACACGGGAGAATGATATTTTTAATGAATGGCAGACAGACTGGTTTAAGTTGAAAGTCAGAATTACAATTTGTGAAGGAGACATTTCATTTTCTTGTCTTATATTCTGCCCTTAATATTTTAATAATCGTATGTTCAGAGGCGATACTGGAGACTCTTCCCGTCGCTGTGCCCGTTGGTCTGTGTATCGTGTTTATTCTCGATTCTCGGGCAGGGCATTTTGCCAATTTCATAGCCGTTATTGGGTCATTATCCCAAAGGCCGAAAGTATCTTTTTTTCCCAAATCTAGTACACACAAATCCCAATTGACGGTATGTCTGGAAAATAGAGGTGCTCTGTGTAGAAATAGACTGTTGAAGTTGTAATAACTGTTTTACTGATTTGTTTATGTTCATAACAGTCTAATTTATTTAGTTTATTTGTAATTATTCATATTTTATTATTCAAAAAATTATAATTTTCCCAGTTTTGCCCAATTAATGCTAAAATTCTCCATTTCATTGGTATATGTCATATTCCCAAAAATGGTGAACAAAGCCCCGAATTCTGCTAATGTATTTGCAGATCTCCTACGCCGACTACAACCTGTTCGACCTGTTGGACATCCTGTGCGTGCTGTCCCCGGGGTTCCTGGACGACTTCCCAACACTGAAGGCGTACTACGACCGCATTGCCGACCGCCCCGCCATCAAGAAGCACCGTGAAACGGAGACGTTCAAAGCGTACCCCGTGAACGGAAACGGCAAGCAGTAACCACTTCCGGTCCCTCGGCGTACCGTCTGCAGTGTAGGCGATGACGTCCGGTCACATTTGACTTAAAATTCCCCATGCAGCTGAGAGTATTTTGCATTGGTTGACTTTATGAGCATTATACATATGGCTTGATTTTTCACGCGGCACATTGTAATGTGTTTGTTTTTGCTTAGTTTTGTTTACAATCGAAGTATCGACATTACTCAACGAGTTTGTATAATCCTCACGGTGATGCCATTTACGGAAATAAAACTGTTGAAACTTTCAAAGATGTCTGTGTTTGTGTTACTGATCAGGTCAATACCTTGCGCGGAGGATCGAACACAGATAATCTATGATGTTAATAGTTAATTCTAACATGATACTCGCTAATTTTTCTATAGACAAAAACACAATTATCGTTTTTAAACTACCCATAAACAACGCAAAAGGAAGTTCCGATTCTGAGCCGAACAAATAATGTTAGAATCGAAATAATGTTCGCATTGTCGTTGTTTATCAGCCAATAAACAACTCTTTGGTCGTTCTGATGCGTGGCTATTAAACAACTCGGGCTAACGCCCTCGTGGTTTAAAGCCGCACTAAAGGTGAACATTGCCAAATTTAGAATAAACGATAAAACAGACGTTAAATATTTTGTATTATTGTATGTTTAAGCTTCTATTATACCCTGCGTCAGGAAATTATTTGATTTTTGGATATCGTTTAATATAAAAACACCGATCCTCGAAGTAAACTGTTTATAAACACTTGCTTCGTTTATTTGCTAGTGCGGTGATTTTCACAAGTTCCATGCTTTTTATGAATAACTGTACTTCTAACAGTAATATATATTGAACTGGACGAATCATTTTGAGGGCCGTCTATGAAACATGTTGGTTAGTATTTGAAGTTTGAAATATATGATTCATTCAACAATTCACGAACTAAAAACCACTTGGTACGTTTCTGACCACTAATAGGTCAATTGGCATAGAACAAATAGTGTTCCTTTGTTTATAATTTACCTATGTTTTCTCAATTTGTTGTACCAATGTCTTTATTAAATTTTTGATACTAATATAGGTTTATAGAAACGACCCTCGAAATTGATACACTTCACTGCCCACATAATGAGATTTCTCCGTGCAAAATTCATGCATGGGATTTGCATGTTTCACGGGAAACGAGGACACCAAAATGTATTTAAATTGTAAACAATAAAGTGGAAATAAAAGTAGTCAAATTACATTTTTTAAGACAATGTAAAAAAAGTGTTTGGTCATAATGTTTTATTTCATGTGTTTATAAAATCTTGATTAAAATATTGGTGGTTGTATTAACTTGCAGCACCTTGTGTGTCCTACGCATCAGAATTCCAAATCGTTGTTTATTGGCCGATTAGCAACGAAAAATGGAGTATTATTTCTAAATTAAAGTTTAGTATAATTTCTGCCTTATACAAGTTTTCAAGTGACTCTCGAAGAAAGGGGAAAGGGTGAATGAGTTACAAGGGAAGGCACTTATGGGATAATCGTGCAATTCGAAGAATGCGGAAAATCAGGGTATGTTGGCAACATTGAAGAAAAGGAAAATGCAGTTGATTTATTATGGTTGCCAGTCGTTTTTTCTCACTTGAAGGGATTGATTCACTACATATGTGTCATCAGTATTTTGTAACCATACATATGTGTCGTTATCAGTATTTTGTAACCATACATATGTGTCGTTATCTGTATTTGTAACCATATATATGTGTCATTATCAGTATTTGTAACCAAACATATGTGTCGTTATCAGTATTTTGTAACCATACATATGTGTCGTTATCAGTATTTTGTAACCATACATATGTGTCGTTATCAGTATTTTGTAACCATACATATGTGTCGTTATCAGTATTTTGTAACCATACATATGTGTCGTTATCAGTATATTGTAACCATACATATGTGTCGTTATCAGTATTTGTAACCATACATATGTGTCGTTATCAGTATTTGTAACCAAACATATGTGTCGTTATCAGTATTTGTAACCATACATGTGTGTCGTTATCAGTATTTGTAACCATACATATGTGTCGTTATTAGTATTTTGTAACCATACATATGTGTCGTTATCAGTATTTGTAACCATACATATGTGTCGTTATTAGTATTTTGTAACCATACATATGTGTTGTTATCAGTATTTTGTAACCATTAGTATTTTGTTACTAAATGTCAGTGAAAAGCACATTACAAAGTAGCAATTCCGATATTTACCGATATTTTCCAGTTTTATTACAATTTAAATATGCATTAAATGCGTGTTACACTCACAGGATTTACCTGGCTAAAAAAGAGACGGGACGCCCTCGTGTTTTAATTCCTACGCATCAGAACTCCAAACCATTGTCTATTGGCCGATAAACAACAACAATTCGACAATAATTTCGTAATTAACATCATAATTTGGTCCTATTTAGCCCGAGTAGAGCAATCCTTTCCGCCATATACTGAACTGAACTATTTACTTTAGAAACGTTTATTAAATGTCATCCAGCTGAAAAAAAAATCCCAGCCTCAACGGGGATCGAACCCAGGACCTCTTGGTTCTAAGGAAAACGCTCTACCACGTCGCTATAAAAGCTCATATAGCGAGGCAGTATTAGTGTTCCGTATACATCACCCTACCTCATACATACCATTGCAAACTGTTCTTGAGTATGTTGTATCAAGTATGTATGTACGGTCTTGCAACAGATATACTGGCATAAATACAATTAACGAAATAAAGTTATAAATATATATCTCTATTTAAAATGGAATAAAAGTTAAGCACAAACATTGATTTTAAACGCATATTAAGCTTAGTTTTAAATCATCAAATAGTTTTCGTCTGTGCAAGCGGAAACTCAGATACATGTCTTTATCACGAAGTAAGTAAAGATCGGGTACCAGAATAATACATGTCTATGCGTTGACTTGACAGTTGGTTTAAGTTACACAACACTAATAAACTATACAAAAGTCGACACTAGTAGTTGTTGATTTATGTCATATTGAAGTGTTTCCTTTGTCAATTTTATGTTTTTCTGTCTGCTTTCAATTCATCTTGTCACTGAATCTGCTTATTTTGAAAATAATTGATATGAAAGATCGTACATACACACGTTAATGGATGTTAAAGGGACTAGGTCATCAAAAAGGGCCTCAAGGGGACAATTTCATTAAAAACATCTGAAATTAACATAATACTGGCATATAATAAAAAAAGAGTATACATAATGGGATTTTTTTTTACATATTCTGAGATAAAAATCCATTTATAATATATGTGGTGTTTATTTGGCCCTTTTCATGTTTACATTTTGACGTCAGAAACATGAGTATAGTGTAAAGCCATAGTTTACACACGTATCAATACAAAGCTGACTAGCTCAGTTGTTTAAAGCGGTGTCTACTGTCATTTCTTCGCATGACTCCTAAGTCGTGAGTTCGATACCCGCATGGGCTTTGTAATTTGTTGTTTAACTTTTCCTATTTTTTAAATCAAATATCTCATTATGTATTATATTTTTATTACTTATTTAATGCATACGTTTTAGTATAGCGCGTGTCGATCATATTTATATTATTGATAGTGCAATAGGAAACCAATTGTTCGTTGGCACAGTCCATTTAATTAGTATTAGTTTGCGCAAAGGGACTATGTCAACGAAAAAATAGTTTCCTATTGCACTATAAATTATATTAGATGATAGAAATGCGCTCTAATAAGACATGCACATCAAATAAAGAATAAATAAATAATACACAATCAGATATTTGATAAAAATAAATAAGGAAAAATGTTTGTAAAAATTAAAACCCAAGCGGATATCGAACTCACGACTTAAAAATGACGAAGAAGTGACAGCACTTTTAACCAACTGCGCTATTCTGCTTTGCAAAGAAATGTGTGTACAACTCGCCAGAGCTAGTAGCTAAAATTCGCCAGAGCCTTACATGGCCTTAACTCAACTAGTAAGAAACACAACTCGGTAATGGTTTGCTCTAACACTTGATCGAGTTACAACAGCATATTTATTTTTATCCCTTAACCTGATTTTGTCGGTTTTATCGAGTTGAAGTGTATATTTGGATTTATAGCGAATATTGTTATCTTGGATAAATGCAACTTGAACTGACAGTAAGTTTATTTTGCCAATTCATTTTTATTGCATGTTTACTATTATCGTTAGCTTAAGCCATTATTTACGTGTTTACCTGCAATACATGATCATAGATAAGGGATATCGTCAGTGTTGTACTGTTCGAATGTTTAACCCTATGTCCAATTTGCAATATAAATATCTAAATGTGTGCCAGTCTGGCCTTACGGTAGCAACAACCACTGATTTTTTAATAATCAAAATCTGTATAAAAGGTGTTAATTTCCTTATAGTATATCCTCAACCATTTCCCAAAATGTAAGGTTCAAGCATATTGGACAATTATTAAGGAAAATACAGACATTTTAAAAATGGGAAAAATTACATTTTGAAAACCAATTTTTTTTAGTTTTTCCAAAAACCTGACCACTTTTTAAAGCCAGATATTAACAACCACAACAGATCTGAAACTGATATTTCAACTTATATGTGTTTAACCAACCTTTTAAAGACTTCTGCAAAGCCCTAGGTCCCTTTGCCACCTTGAATGACTCAGAGAGAAGCTACTCTTCGCAACCGTAAGATCTGAAACAAGTAGAAATATAATGTTAGAAATTAGAGTTTTAATGCATTGTAATACAACTTAATTTACTTATACATTTAAGCAAAAATAATGTGAAATCAAATGGAAATAAAATGTGCACATTAGTAATATGTTAGTAGAATTGCATCATATATTAATATATTATATATAATATATATATATATATATATTATTGCTATTCTAAATATCATTTAAAACAGATGAACTTGGGGATTGGGGTAAATATTACAAACATGCATCATTAAAACATGCAAACATGTTATTTTTTGATGGACATGCTACCTACCTACTGAACAATAAAATGAACATTTTCGCATTGCCTGTAAAAAGCTCACATACAGATGTACCGTGTTAACAACCATGATGAAGCAGTCTAATAATCTACCAAGAAAATAAAAATAAATTGTGGCAATTGCGGAAATTTTCAATGTTTTAATTTATTGATCAGTACTTAAAGAATGCTAAATGTTTTAAGTCATCACCATGTAAGAATCAGTACATACAACCAATGCAAAACATGAAAGCTTTTCAACAATTGAACAGGACTAACTGTTAACTGAGTTACTCTTACATTATAACAAAATCGTTTGATCTGTACGCACATGACTCCATCTGCAAAAACATACTGCAACCAAACTTAACACAATATTCTTAATAGCATTATAACAGCTTTATATACATTGAATACAAAGACTATATAGTTCTAAGTAAGAACGGACGGCTCCAAGACGGTCCAAACTAAACACTAAGTTACCGCTGCAAGGCGGAAACTAAACACTAAGTTAGCAGGATTATGTAGGTAAGTTGGGATGCTGGAGTCAGTGGATCTGCTTGGACAACCTTGTCGTCAGTGTCAAACAAATCAATGTCAGACATCTATTGTAAGAAAAATGAAGCAAGAAATTTAAATGCAGCATTTACTGACTATGCATTTAATTTACAGCAAAATGTTGATTTACATTTTATTAAATGTTTTGAGTTATAGTATTTATTACAATTGTAATTTTGTAAAGATGCTTGCCTCCTTGACTTGGCATGCATACAAAAATGGACACCTATTGCATAATAATATTTCCATGTGTTTGCGATTATCATAAAAATTGTTTATTCAAAAATGCTTTTCGAGTGTAGAAACAGACTGATTTTTTAAGTTGATGCAATAAATGAATAATAAAAAATAATCGTATGCCAGGGAAATCAGAAGTAGTATAAATATTAATTATTATCATATTTTAAATTATCACATCCGCTTTTTAGTTACTTCACCTACATATAATAATATACTTCATCTGCAATTGTTTATAATAAAGTCAATATTTCAATTATTGCATAATGAAACTTGGTTAGGTGCGAAAGGATATTGGGGCGAAATAAACGAGAAATATGTTGGCCTTTTTCAGTATATACGTCAACAGATTCCATAAAATCATAAAACCTAGTGATACCATTATTGCAAAAGGGAATAATATATACCACTGTCAGCGTTGTATGCTTTAACAAAGATCGCAAATCGTAACGAAAACCTTTTCTGAGCTCAGAAAAACTTCAAGCCAACAAAACGAAAGTAGGTCAAGTAGCCCGTGTGTTGTATTTTACGTATTCGGTCGCATGTTTACAGCGGGTTTAGAAAACTTCCAAATATTATTTTTGCCAACATTTACGAGGCCACAAGTTAAAGAAATCGATTTACAAGTGTTTTTTCTTCATCCAAAAACAGAATCCACACTGGTATATCAAGGTATTGTTAAAAAAAAAATTGTTTCAATTTTTCCTATTCAGATTTTTTCAATGAAAAAATTGTATTCTCCCAAATGAAGGTCATATAAGCTAAATTTGGTCATAGGTGTCGTCATTTATGCAAATTTTTTCATTTGGAACGTTCGTATATTGCTGTTATCATTCGTTTGAAAAAAGCACATGTTGAGCATTTTACTGCGGGTTGGAATTTCCCGAAAAGTGACGAATGCGGATATCGGCGCAAAATCGATGCGCGGTGGTTGCTACTTACGGCTGCTGGCCAAAAGAGCTAAAAGTAGTATTTGGTTTTGTTAATGTCCAGTTTTGTGTTTTGTGGTTACTGTAGGCGTGAAAAGTGTTCAAATGAAATGCATTGATAAATTTTATGATGATACATGTAATAATGCGTCCAATTAAACCAGAATTTAGTCGTGTCTCTTTCCACTGAGCAAATAAGATTATTTCAATATTTTTTTATCTTCTACATTAAAACAATATCCATAGCTAATGTTTACTTTTATATATTAAATGGAATTTTAACATTTATGTATTATTTTTAGCTCACCTGATCACAAAAGTGCTCATGGTGAGCTTTTGTGGTCGCCCGTTGTCCGTCGTCCGTGCGTGTTTGCGTGCGTCAACTTGTCATTCAAACAACATTTCCTCCTAAACCACAGGAATGATCATTCAAAGTTGTTTAAATCTTTCCGGTCCTCTGCATATGTAGGTCACCAGAGCTAAATATATATTTAAAAAGTGAAAAATTTAAACATCTTTTACTACGAAACCGCAAGGCTCAGAGCTTTCATATTTGATACTGTAAAACCATTAATAATCGTGGGGCACTACTTTTCGTGGATTTCGAGGATGGAACGAACCACGAATTTAAGTTTCCAAAGAATAATTATTCGGCTAGCTAGTTTTTTCGGCCGAATTTCCGCTCTAAGATGTAGTTTTCTAGGACGTATACCTACATGAAGTCAATGTAAATATAATGTTTATAGAAGTTAAATGAAGTATAAGAGTTTGTTTATGATAAATACATTACCTTAAACATGATGTGCATTTATATCACAAATGAATCAGTTTAATACCCAGTTTATTTTTTCTGTGACAAGTAGCCCCTATCTAATCTGCATACACTCCAAACGAGGCTCAGGTGTAATATACTGTGTACCTTATTGACCCTGGACATATCCGATTTATCTGCCTATGCATTAACGCTGTATATACATTGCTATCTTCTTTCAGATAGACTAGTAAAGATCTATGTGCATAGTAAACACTCTCCATGCAGAAAGCGTGGACCACGTTTGCCGACTTCTGGTTTTGGCAGACGACGGTCGGCTGAAGATCAGAGTTGACAAGTGCATGAAAGATAGTGTTAGCCGCTTAACATATTTGGAAACATCAAGTCATGCGGACTATTTGTATTACATTGTCTTAAAATCACTACAGTATGTATTGTTTAATGCACAGTTTACGATGTAGAACGTTTCGAGGTAACATAAAAGTGAAAATTCTGTGCTGTACTGCTTACGAAATTAACTAATATTCCCACATTGGCACTTAGTAAGGCTTAATTGACTACAGTTTGGTCATAATTGCTATTGATTGCAACTAATTGGTAACTGGCTTCGTTTTTTAAACGCTCGTTAAGGGTCAAATATGTTAACCTGTTTATTTACTTCCATAGTTTAATTGACACATTTGTAGTCGGACCCTACCTTCCACAGTGATGTGCCGTGTTTATTTCATAACAAGGGTCTATGGCTTAATTGACAAGTCGATAATAGGGCCCACTTACCGCGGGACGCTCAGTTTATGACCGTAAGGTGTTACAAACAGAAAACAGCAATGCGACTGACGCATTTCTTGATGTAATTTTTTTATTAATAACATTGACAATCCACGAATTTAAGTGCCCACGAAACTGTCATTTTCAAAAAACCACGAAATTTCATGCCGACGAATATAAATGGTTTTACAGTATGTGACATCCTCTAGTTGTCCTCTACAAAGATTGTTCAAATGATGCCCCTGGGGTCAAAACTGGCCACGCCCCGGGGGTCACATGGTTTATAAAGACTTAAATAGCAAATGATTTTAAAGTTTCATATTTGGTATGCAGCATTGTATAGTGGTCCTCTACAAAGATTGTTCAAATGATTCCCCTGGGGTCAAAACTGGCCACGCCCCAGGGGTCACATGGTTTGTATAGACATAGATAACAAAATGACTTTACAAATCTTCTTATGAAACCGCAAGGTCCAGAGGTTTCATATTGGTACATAACATTGTAGTTTTCCTCTACAAAGATTGTTCAAATGATGCCCCTGGAGTCAAAACTGGCCACGTCCCGGTGGTCACATGGTTTATATAGACTTAAATTGCAAAATGACTTTAAAAATCTCTGAAACCGCAAGGGCCAGAGGTTTCATATTTGGTATATAACATTGTATAGTGGCCCTCTACAAAGATTGTGCAAATGATGACCCTGGGGTTAAAACTGGCCACGCCCTGGGGGGAGGGGTTCACATGATTTATATAGACTTAAATTGAAAAATGACACATCACGGGGTGACATGGTTTCTATAGACTGATATGGAAAGTGGGCTTTAAAAATCTTCTCCTCTGCAACCGCAAGGCCCAGATGTTTCGTATTTGGGTTGAAACATTGTTCACTACAAATATTGGTCAAATTATGCCACTGGTGCAGAAAGTGGCCACGCCCTGTGGGTCAAATGTTTATTTAGACTATTAAATTCTTCTCCTGAAACTGCAAGGCCCAGATCTTTATACTCAGGTAAGTGGTTTAGTGCCATTTTGCCCTCTTGTTATACGCCATTATGATGCCTTAAACTCAGGTGAGCGACATAGAGCCATTGGGGCCCTCTTGTTTATAAATAATGCATAACTGCGCAAAGATTTAATTCATCCAGTTTGGCCCGCAATATAGTGACCTAAATAGCCTGCACTTAAGCGCTTCGCTGTAATTAACGTAGCAGATCGGGTTTCCACAGTCACATTTGCATTGGGAATTTTCTAATAATATTTATTAAACCATAAGCATACGAGTCTATTGATGACCGATGTATCTATTAAATAACTACTATTACGTTGTGCATTGTATTTTCTATCGATAATACTCCATTTTGCGGTGGTTAACGTCCACAGAGGCCCGAAAAATAGGTTACAGACCGAGTGCGCAGCACGCGAGCTTATACGTATTTTAAGAGCCTCTGCTATGCACGAGGGCTTTAACCCATTTTTTCGGGTCTCTGCGGACGTTAACAACAGAACAAAGTTTGTATTGTCGCTATTATAGCACACAAACATGCATCTAAATTGATAATTTACTATAAAATCGTATTTTTATAGTATAGAGTAAAAATCGCCACCTTCAGTTTGTAATATTACATCACAAGGGCCGCGTTCAGCTGAGTAGGGGTCGCATTCCAGAAACATCTTCAGTGAAATCTTATCCTTAGCCTTAAAATCGACATTTTTCTTTGGCATTTTATTCCATGTATACATGAAATTCAGCTAAATGTTTCCTAATTATCAACTTATTATTAACTACTATTTACTTAACTGTAATTGGATTCATTAATTTATATGTAGTTTAAAAAATATTTCCTTACTAAAATGGAACTTAAGTGAAAATATTTTAAGATAAACTTAAGATGTTTCTGGAACATGGCCCCAGGAATAGCACTAGTTCACTCATAGGTAAAGCACTAAGCTTGTTGTTCTTGGAGCGTGACCTTACTGAATAATACACATTTTTCGACGATAACCGACCGCTTTTTTTTATTCGTTAATCCACCCCTATAGCGGACTCAAAACGGACTTTTATGCTATAGTTATATATTATACACCGATATCAAGCATTGTGGTATAATTATACCCCCGGAAACATAATAATTATCATCATTCAAGAGTGGTCCTAGTGCAGGCAGGTCATGTCAAAGATGGGAAGGGCATGACTCATTGGCGTACCTAGGCCGAGTATACAGAGTACATGTAGTTATAAACTTTATTAACTGTTAAAGAATAAGATAAAAAAAAGTATGTATAAGATCTGACAGCTGTCGTGTCATTGAGAGAAAAAATGATACCTTGTATTCTACCACATAGTCCTAAGTTTGCCCGTGCATATTTTGACTCCGCTTTTCAATGAGGTTCCATAGTAAGATATTCTGCCACAGTCTCCTACTGTTATACGTTTCGATTTGTTCGCACGTACGTATCTGATGCCTAGTTACGACTGTACAGTTATGGTGTATAACTGTTTGTTTTTGTCCCTTGCAGTGACCGTCCAGCTGTTCTACTTCCCAACCCGAGGTAAAACATGATTGTCCTTTATCCATATACTAGATTTGAAGCGCGTCGTGGGTAAACCGGGCTTAATGCATGTGCGTAAAGTGTCGTCCCGGATTAGCCTGTGCAGTCCGCACAGGTTAATCCAGGACGACACTTTCCGCTTTTATGGTATTTTCTGTTTCAAGGATTTCTATTCTAAACATAAATCCACTGTACGTAGGCGCAAAGTGCCGTCCCGGATGTGCGGACTGCACAGACTAATCTGGGACAACATTTTACGCACATGCATTAAGCCTGGTTTTCCCACGACACGCCTTATTTATATAGTTTTATTTGTCAAATGCGCATAAAACGGTCATATCATCATACATTGGACAAGACTTCTAACACGACACTTACAAAATTCATAATAAAATAAATATTTTTCGTACAAATTGGATTATCTGGACGGCTTTTAATTCCACCGCACTTTCATATGAAAAGTCTACTGTTTTTCATACACGATTTCATATGAAAATTCTCAAGCCAAAACAATCACTCTCAAATCTTAATTTGCAAAATACAGTTTTTAGACTAATCAATACTTTAGGATACTAAGTCAACTAAACAGGATATTTCGGGGAGAAAAACGTGAAATTTAAAGCATTCTACAGTCAACTATACATTCCCCCTCATATGAGCCTTACGACGCGAGGACACTTGTCTTTAAGGTATATCGTACCGTAGTAAAGTTTCTGATGAAAGCCGGAGGGCTATTCCTTCACAAACTCCTCGCAGCGGTTACCTCCCCTAACTCCTCGCAGCGGTTACCTCAACTATCGGTTAACGGTAACCACTGCCATCACAAGTAAAATCCAGATCAGGAAGAATTACGTGTTTGTAACCTTTACTTATTTAATGCAACTCGGTGGAATTTTCTACATAATTGGACTTTTTGATATCGTTTGCAGTCAATAATGAAAACAGAAAAAGATAATAACTAAGTAAAACCATAAATAATATCAAGAAGATTTAAATTTATCATCATCACGTGGTTTGTTATGACGGCAGGGATTTGATAAGAGCTATGCTCGGAACCAGTCAAATCTTTGCGCGGAGGTTGATTCTATTATTCACAGCCGAGCGCCTCCTCTTATTCCACCAGATGCCGAGTGTTCGAACAGCGCTTTTAACACGCCTATTTCGTAGGTCCCATATGTGCAGAATAGCGTTGCGATCCACTGAGTGTGCAGTATTCGCTGAATTCTGAAGTGAAATGACGATTGTTTGATTGTAAAATAATTATGTTTCATGTATTATGACGTCATGACGTGATTATAACGATTTTGTCATTACATGTTACCTGAAGAAGTCTTTTTAACGTTGTGAATAAATAAATTAGCTATGTTTGAAGTTTGACTTTTTCGTGAAATATTTATTGTACAATAATGACATTTCGATGAACATTGTATATTCTGGTTTCGTTAACATGAGGTCAGGCACCTTTTCCCAGTTTAGTCATTGCAAACTTCCAATAAGAGGCTTCTAAAATATGTCCTGGGCCCGTATTCACAAAGCGCCTGAGGGAAAACTTAAATGTATAACACTTATTATTGGCCGATACACAACGATAAATCGAAAATTATTTCTTAATTAACATCAGCAGGTCCTTTATTTGAAGAAAGTGACCAATTGCACATACAACACAGTACAATACACACAGCTCAACACAAAACATCCAATGATTAAAACTGGGGTCACCACCTTTGACTTCTCCGCCAAATAATGGCTACTGGCGTTGTGAATTGCTGAACGCATTGTCGATCAAATATCGTTGTTACTAAGTGCTATTTTTCTTTATTCCTTCGCAATATGTAGTTTTATACATTGTTACACGTACGTGTTTATCGTGGTCAGGTCGCGCCCAGGCCATCCGCTACATCTGCCTGGACAACGACATCGCGTACGAGGATGTGGATGTTGCCGAAGAGTGGACCTCTCAGTATAAAGCCATGATGGTAAGCAGTAAGTCTTCTTAGACATACTGAAATTCTGGTTCAAGTTCAACTATGGTGGTAACCTAATTTGAGGCGTGACGTGGGAAAACCGGACTTAATGCACGTGCGTAAAGTGTCATACTGGATCAGCCTGTGCAGACTCAGGACGGCACTTTCCGCCTACAGTGGATTTATGTTTCGAAGATACTTCCTTGAATCAGAAAATACCATAAGAGCGGAAAGTGTCGTTCCGGATCAGCCTGTGCATTCAGCACAGGCTGATCCGGAACGACACTTTACGCACTTGCATTAAGCCCGGTTTTCCCACGACACGCATGAAATTAAATTCCTAGGTCAAGCTGGTTAGAAACTATTCAAATCTTCGCAGTCATTCCCAGTATCTATTTCATAGTCTTGTTCTTGATAGTCTATACATGGCCATAGTCATCACAATTATATATTCATTTGACACCATATTTCCGGTTTCTATCGTCAGGCTGTAGGCAATATTCTAAGTCTAGTATCTCTGACTCAGATAAACATTTGTATATGGTTGCTATCAGTTTCATGAATATAACAGTTGTGTTTCTTGGTTTCTTTTCGATAATTGTCGACGCTCTGAATGTTTTACCCATGGCCCGTATTCACACAGCTCCTTAGGGAAAAGTTAAAAAAAATTAAATTCATAAAATTCCTCAAGTCTCTGACTGTTTTATAAATAAGTATTGTTTCAATCAGATGTTTTCAACTAGTAAATGTTGATTGGATGTTTAGTATTTTACCCTTTTAAATACATATATGATTCTATTTCAAATGGAAAATTTGATCTGAAATTTTCACTCAAGTACAACTTAAGTTAAGATTTTCCTTAGGAGCTTTGTGAATACCAGCCCAGGACATTGTAACTTGACTAAAAACCATGTGAGTCCGTTTTGTATTTCGTGGTATGGTCGAGTGTTTGTATATTGCAGCCGTTCGGTCAGGTTCCAGTGATTGAAGACGGCGGGGTGAAGGTCGCCCAGTCCTGTGCCATCCTCAGATACCTGGCCAAGAAAGCAGGTACGTGTGTACATGTAGGTACAATACTATCGTTAACAAATCAAATATTATTAAAAAAAATTGAAATTCATTATAAATAATTGCTTGAAATACCAGGAATTTAAGTGGTTGTGATTTGAGTTCCGACTATTTGGTAATGTTGTCTCTGTTCGTACGAAACAAAACGAAGAATCGGCAGGTCATATTATGGGACACCCTTCCTGTGTTGGGAATGCCCAGTCCTTGAGGCACTTTGCATAAACATGAATGTCGTAAACTGCTTTAACTGTACATATAACTATTTTAACACATCATCAATCACACTGTGTTAAATCCCATAACTGATTGGTCAGTTCGTATCAAGTGCAGTGCTTTCGTTTCCTGTTAACCTAACATTTGATTGGTCCGTTTATGTCACGTGCAGGTCTGAGTGAGCCCGATGATCCGCTGGTGGCGGCCAGGGCGGACATGATCAACGACCATGGGGAGGATATCCGGGGCGCGTATGTCCGCATGATCTACGAAAATGTACATACAGAGTATTTGTCAGAGTTACGTAGTCTTGTATGTAATATTGTCAATTGGGAGTCAATAGGTCGAGACAAGATTAACCCGTGATCCAAATATATCGAATTGATACAGTTAAACAAAAGCGACAAAACTGTTATTACAGTCTCTTATTATTCCAAAACGTTACATTTCATACGTATCACACTTTGCTAATTATTGGTTTACCGTACAAAAAGTAACACAAACGACTTTTGGAAAATTGCTCGAACGACCTTTGATTCTAAATCGACTATATTAATATTATTAGTATCTTTGTACATATTATTTATAGAATGTGTTTACTATTAATATTATTTGATTTGTCACTTTTATGAACTGAATATTATACCTGTCATTTCCTCCATTCTGTACGTTACCCAATACAATCGCGTACTTTTAATAGTATTGAAAAGTAAATATCATTTTTGTCTTTATTTTCCCAGGAGGGAAGTGAGGAGGACTTTCTCAACAGTGCCAAGGTCAAGGTGGGGTACATCGAGACTCTGATGTCGGACTGGGGCAGCGACTATATCCTGGACACTGTAAGTTCGGCAAGCTTACGCGTGATTGAAGTTTAATATACCCGCAACGTAAGTTGTCAGAAAAAGGAATAATTTGGCGACAGCAGCGAGTATTATTTGTGATGACGTTCTTTAAATGAATGTAAGAACATAATAGAAAAAGGGAGCTATTGTGAGAGTTATAAAGCACTTATCGTGGACAGTATGACGGAGACGTACGCACTTTCAGCCCCACCTAAAACCGCCTATGCTATACCAGTCATCGAAATCCAAATAAAAACCAGTTGTCTATCCAATATTTGTGAACTCCTCAAGTCTTTGATCTGCTGTGTGCATTTCAAAACGCCTTAGAACATTGACCATGATAAAGCATTGATTAAATGTTTGGCAAACTCCATTATAGAGGAGCAAGAAATAATCCTCTTTAAAATATTAAGTAAATGTGAAGTACATTGTACTAAGAATACGAACAGAGAGCTACACCAGTCTCTGGAGGTAATGACATATGGTTGAGTCCAACATCCGAGTGAATCTGTACGAGTCATTTCTCGGGGCACTGGGTTCATAATTTAACATTTCATAACCATTAACAGAACGCCGGAAACACAAACTATTTTGTGACATTAGTTCGAAGAGTTAATAGCTGTTGTGTTTGGTTAGGCCTGGAAAAGTCCGATACATAATTATCTAGTTTCCAATAGACACTGTTATGTTGAAAGATTTTCATTGGAAATAACATGTGAAAGATTTGTTTTTACAGAGAGTTGCATGCAATTATCTTCTGTGAGTTCCTTCTGACAGTGATAGGAGATGTTCAAAAGGTCATAGTTAGACCAAAGGATATCATTATTTCCATAATAACTCTCGCCTTGGAGAATTTGTCTTCAGATTATAAAAGGATTCAAAATGAATAATCTAGTATTTGCTTATTCCCATAATCAAAATGTTTTTGATATATTATATGAGATAATAAGCTATAAGATATATATAGAATTTGATTACTATAAGATCTTAGATGACCTATTTATCCTAGGGCAAGTGTTAGTGCAATTGTCACAAGCAATTGTGTTTGAATATTGAATATTTTAATTAATTTTTCTCGAATTGCCATGAATGTTTCATTATATTCTTACTATTATCTTCACCACATTCAAATATGTAAAATGCAAAAGAAAATTGATGCAATTAACTCAACAATAATGGATGATTTTTATCCAATGACAGTAGAGAAAAATCATTGAGAAAAGAACTCCACAAAACAAATAATAGAGCAAAATAGTTTTTGCAATGACATTTGTACACCATTTACGCACACGTGATACAGATGTTGCAGTTTATTCGTATGTAGATGTGTTGGTAGAGAATCAGTACGACAGGTCTAAATTTGATTGTAATTTCAAATAGTCACGCGTCCAAGTCGACAGTGCATATTTGTTTTTCATTCATCTTCTTGCAGCATTTTCAATAAATAAAATAGTCAGATAGTGTATTTAAAATATATATGATTGTAACTTTTTTATTTTAACCAATGTATTGCATTTGTATTATTATATTATTAATTAAATACAAGCCACACGTTGTGACATTTTATTTATTTACAGATCTCATTTGCGGACTACAACCTATTTGACCTTCTTGACATTCTGAGCCTCATGTCCCCGGGGTTCCTGGACGACTTCCCCACCCTGGACGCCTACTATGACCGCATGGCCGCCCGACCCGCCCTCAGGCAGTACCGCGATACTGAGGCGTTCAAAGCAATGCCTCAGAATGGGTAGCAGAGAAGAAACGTTTAAAAGGTTACTGTAAAACGCTTTAAACTCGCGAGGACTAAATTTCGCGTTTTCCTCCCAAAATGATCTTTTTTTTTTAAATCGCGTGTTCTTAAATTCGCGTCACCGTCATGACTCGATTTCAAAACTGAAAGTGAAACTGAATATACTACACTTGTACTTTTACACATGAATATAAAATATTAAATTCAACTGCGTCTTGGTTGTTTAGCTCTCAGTGTATCATCGACAACAAAACAAATTCAATTTCGGTTTCGATACGACCAATGCCTGGGACTCTTGGAACACGATAGTCCAGTATTCGTATCCTTTCTACAGCCTAAAAGCGACTATGTCAACGAAAAATTGGCTTCCTATTGCACTATAAATTATTTTATTTGAATGAAATGCGCTTTACCAGGACATGTGCATTAAATAAATAAAAATATTATAACACACAATATGATATTTGATAAAAATAAATTAGTAAAAAAGCCTTAAAAAATTAAAACCCCAAGCGGGTATCGAACTTAGGAACCATACGAATAAAGGAGAGTGGACATCGCTTTAACCAACTGCGCTATCATGCTTGGTAAGAGTCGTGTGTAAACTATGGTTATACACAATGCTCACGATTCTGACGTCAAAATGTAAACAGGAAAAGGGCCAAACAAACACAACCCATATTATAAATTGATTTTTATCTCAAAATGCGTACAGCGTTTATTCATTATATATACCATGTTTGAACCCTTATTATATGCCAGTATTAATATTTAAATTTAAGATTTTTTAAAGAAATTGCCACCTTGAGGTTTTTTTCGATGACATCCCTTTAATGTAACACATGATAAAATAAAAAATAAAAAATTGCAAAATAACACATTTACCACACAATGTATTAAATGTCAGCATCACATCTTCTGGTACCTTTGCTCAAACATACATGCCAATGGTGTTTTGGTATGCATTGGATTCTGAGTGTTGCTGTTGCTGCTGATTCTAGTGTTGATTATAATATTTATAATGATTTGTCTTGATGAATATGATCAAAATTGACCTACACCATTATAATGTGTTTAAAGGTGTTATTATGTCACCAGGGATATCCCATACAAAACAGTTAACCAAAGCTTATTGGTGTGACGTTTATTGGCGAATTTTCAAGGTAAACAGCTGAAAATATATGTTGTACTGGATGACATTATTAATGACGATATAATGACTTGACATCATCTGCATAAATTATAAAAAAAACGACATCAATACTATGCCAAATGCATTGTTGAACGAAACGGAATACTAAACTTATGAAAAAGGTTCTTACAGATTACCACTTGATAAACTAAAATATCCATTTGACAAGCTTCAAATCATAAGAATATATACTACAAAACTATTTCCATCAAAAACTTACACCATGAGGGCTAATAAAGACTTTAAAAAAGGAATTCCCATTCTCTGCAGAAAAAAAACAACCGAACATCGTGTTTTTTTTACACAAAGAAAATCAACCTCAAATACCCGAAAGAATAAACTAAAGAAAAGAAAATGTTCTCTAACATGTGTTAACATATGTTAATAAAGAAACATACATTATTGATAACTAAATACCAGCAATGCCACAGACATGAAAAAACAAGCCATTACGTTTCTTTATTCATTCTAATTAAAATGTCCATAAAATTACGATCGAAACATATACAAGAAAGATTCAACAGTTAAAACATTCATAAACGTACCGGCGTTGATGTACTCGATGTACGCTTAAAACATGTTAAAATACACAACTTTCACTTTGAACAAACAATTTCTCAAGCTCAGAGCCAAGTGTGCAACGTTTTCAATTATACAAATGAAAAAGCTCGATACTTGTATGACCAATTGAATGTGTCTCATTGGCAATATCTCGTCATTAGTAGTGTTCTCTATATATACACGAGCAATTAAAGAAGTATTTATTCCAAATTGCCAAGCGTCTAAAGTCTGCACATTCACATCTTCATTAGCTGCCAATTCTTATTGCAACAGGCGTCATTCTCATTAGCTTGTCTATCTTTAAGCTTGTAACACACAAATGATGTTTCAATGTTCAGAGGAGAGAGCACTTGTACACATGGTTCCTGTGTACGTGGAGTCGAGTCATACACACTGTTAGTAACACTCAAATCTTGTAAAAATGTATTTTTCGTAGAAACACATTTATTTCAACATAGAAACTGATTCTTTCAATACGAAAAAGCCAGTGTTGAAATAAAACCGAAAAGTGTACAACAATAATAAGTAGTTTTGCATTCATTACAGAATGAAACTCAGTTATACATATTTCAAGTTGTCCGCAAAACAGCAGCATACATGCAAATGTTACCTTTGTACATTCCATGCACGCCTCTGACCGTGTAAATTACAGTAACGAATATATTTGAAAACGTGTAAATGTAAAGGTAAACTGTCAAAATTTTAATATTGCTAACGCTTTTATGTCACAGTTAAATAAGTCATATTGGTGAGTGAAATTAATAATAAATACGACTGTTGACATATTTTCAAATGTTCCTGGACCAGGATCACGACCTATGTTATTTACATGAGCTATACCATTTCAAAGACGACCGGTTGGATTTACAGTTTTGATACAATACTAATACAAATACTTACAAACGTAACAATAATTCATCTTCTCAACTGCGTAAAAGCAAGAAATCTTCATACAACAAATACACTGTAACGTTGAAAATAGGTTAATACTAATCATAAGCCTGGGTTAATTGTTGAGATTGGACGCCCTTAAACCTGTATACAGCCCAGATGATTTGCACTGACCGTTCCAAGGCATTAAACCCTGGTTTTGCATTGTGATGTGTTGGGTAACAGGTCATGTGTCTGAAATTTAAAAAACAACCGATGCTGTTAATACGGGTTTTTCTCCTGCTGATACAGCTGGACTGTCACATGTTATATATTAATTGATGTATAACATTAAAAGATAAAGAAGTAGAATATGTTAATGTGTATTATTCTGCCAGCTATAGTGTCGTGGTCACCGTCACTGAATAAACGATACCGGACAGTATTTCGAAAAGGAAACGCGTTCTTGTTTCACATCTACATGGGTCTGGTGTAAATGTTGGTATTATTTTGATATATAAATCAACAGTATTTTATGGGTAAACATTGATGTGGAGATATTTAATTGGAAACAAATTAATTGATATTCGTTTCGTAGAAGATACTTGGTTATACCTAAATTCGAATACTTTTGAATGATCAATATATACAACAGACGAATGAATTGCTATAATAAGTGTGCACTATTTGCAATGAATGCTGGATATATTATTAAAGAGGTTAAGAAAACAGACCTTAGCAAATCTTTAGATTCTCGACGATGTTTTCCATGGGGTATGATACTTGTTTGTAACAGCTCATGCATTGTTGCCCTTAAAACAGAATGTCATTCAGACGTCATGATATCAAAAAAATATCTAAAAAATATTTCACAAACATCTCGGAGCTACTTCCTGTGTTTGGATATTCTACGGTTGTGTCATTCAAGCATTTAAAGACGCTCACCGTCCTTCACAAATTAAAGGCTTTTTCATAGTTTTCTAAGCAGTATCTATAGTTTCAAAGCATATATCTGACGTCATTAGCTGATTGTATATGGCGTCATATCGATGAATGTTATGGCGTCATATCGATGAATGTTATGGCGTCATATGGATGAATGTTGATTGTCTGGCTGCTTATGTTGCTATCACACATTGGCCAAGCCTTTGAATGTTCACGTGCTTTCATATCCGGAGGTGAATAGATCACATTAATCCGAAACTGGTTGTAGTAAAAAATTGCATTTGCAGCTATATATCCGGAAGTACATTGCCGTTTTGGTAACACAGCTCTCGCATCATGTGATAAGAAGGTCGCTTTTGGTGGCCTTTATAAGTCGTTGACGACTCTGCCACCGGGTGGAAAACTTCCGAGTCTGTGTCAGCATCTGCTTCTGTGTTCTCGTGATTCTGAGAATTGTAATTCCCAAACGTGAGGAGCGCTTTGGCACTGGAATGGTTGGATGTAGCGTTGTTGTCGTTCGCGAGGTCGCTCGGCAGACGACAGTAGGTAAATGACGTCGTGTACATGATGCACGAGGTCCGGGGACTGCGATCTAGGGTCCGCACCGGCGCGCTTCAGCCGGTGGCGGGCAGGAGGGAGCGGGTCACCGACTGGGCAGACAGGCCCGAATGGTCCGTCGGCACGTGGTACTTAAGGAGATTTCGTCGTCGTCGGCGCCGTCGTTTGTAGCAGCAGACGGCGATAATTATGATGATGATGAGGCCCCGGCTCCGATGTAGCCCACGTATTGGAGAATGTGATTTAGGCCTGAAAGAGACACGTAAGTAAGTTTCAGGTACTTATTTTAAAAAGCGCTAAATGTTTACTACATGACTAATAATAAATGTTAAAATTCGGCAACTAGTCTTAAACCTTTAGATAACCTTATACTGATAATCCGTACTGTTGTAATGATTTAATAATGAACGCACCGGTATCATCGCGTTAAAAATGTTCTTCCGAGCTTATTAAACTATACACACGTTTTCCTGGCTAATACAATTTATGCACATGACGTTCCTATCGAGTACAAATAACGTACACTTATGTTCGTAACTGACGTCCATGGCACCACAGTTGGGCAGTCCATTGCATCTAAGAGAGGCGTCAATACAGAAGCGACACTGCTCGTGCGCTATGTTGCGCGCGCAAAGACCGGAGTTTCCGGTACACTGGAATCCCGTACATGTCCATACAGAACGCGAGAAGTTATTGTTAACTATATTATAGCTATAGTGTATCGTAAAACATGAAAACATATATAAACGCGTGATTTAGAAAATATATCAATGAATAACATCAAAAATTCATAATATGATATTTACTAGCTTAACATTTTTTATAACAAAACCCGTTAATGGTGATATTTTACACAGACTCCGACAATTTGTATGAAGAACCTTTCGACTGGTTTCATAAACCGGGGGTTAATATAATATTCGTACCTCCATAGGTGTGTAGCGTAACCGCAGTCCAGCTCAGATGGAAACCAGTCAGACGACCCATGGTGTTCATATCGGTCTGAAATCCGAAATAAGAATCGTCATACAACTGTGAGTTTACCGTAAAATATACGTGTGACATATTAAACAAACACACACGTGTAGCATACGCATACCCGGACAAACGAATCTAAAGGATCATTTTGTCTGGTGCTCGTGGCATAACGCTTTTAATTATTCATATAAACAAGAGCTTAATCAAGAAAATAGAAGTTTTACTTCGTACAAACGATAGCCGATAGCGGATGGTAATAAGGGTTTATCTCCTTATGATGTCTCTAGAGTTTCATTATTCCTATATAGAAGCACAATTTGAAATCAGTTTTTTTTAACTAACGTCTATCGACACTCAGTTGTGTTTACGGTTTCCCTGTGGTTTCTACAAATGCTTTCAATAATATCTCATTCTAACCTGATGACCAGCCTGTCCCCTATGGGGAGGTACTTCCGTTTGTCCATTGGTTCCTGGTACAACTGACCGCAGTACGTGACGGGATCCAGCTCCGGGGTCAAGTGATCATCGAACAGCATCAGCAGGTTGGTGTCCTGACACTTCGCTAGAAATAACACATTGATACCACTCCTTAGTTTGAATGGCAATCGATTTTAAAATAGTGTAATATTGTGAATGAACTTTTGTTTCTTAATGCGCCCACGTTTTATTTCTAGAAACATAAACTTATGCGTTGTCTGTGCACATGTTCACCTGCAAACAACACGTTTACTGCGTGGATTGTTGAGGTTTATATTGACATTTTATCAATTGTAAATCATATTTAGTACAAAAACGGAGGTGCAATCTGAAACAAGGCAGTCCAAAGGACAGCTATATCCCCCGTCGTGATCCTTCATTAGATTTTAAAGGTGACTTTGAAGTATCACACTGACCTTAATCAGTTTCATGAAAATTCCTTAAAGGGAATAGGAGATATGGAGCTGACACGAAAATTGAGGCTCCAACATTTGACCTTTAAGTGTGACCTTGACCTTGAGGTGGCAAGACTGTTCCATGACTTCTACACATCGCCTCAATGGGATAAAAATTTGAGCCAAGTTTTATGAAAATCCTTCAAAGGGCATAGGGGATATGGAGCAGACACAAAAATGGAGGCTCAAACATTTGACCTTCAGGTGTGACCTTGACCTTGAGGTGGCGTGACTGCCTCATGCCTTCTGCATATTGCCTTAATGTGATAAACATTTGAGGCAAATTGCATGAAAATTCTTTAAAGGGCACAGGAGATACAGAATGGACATGAAAATACAGGCTCAAACATTCAACTTTCAAGTGTGACATTGACCTTGAGTTGGCGTGACTGGCTTATGCCTTCTGCACATGGTCTGAATGAGCAAAACATTTTGTCCAAGTTTAATGAAAATCCTTCAAAGGGTATAAGGGATATGGAGCGGACACGAAAAACGGACACGAAAATGGAGGCTCAAAAATTTAACCTTCAAGTGTGACCTTAACCTTGAGCTGGCGTGAAAGGCCCATGCCTTCTGCACATCGTCTCAATGACCTAAACATTTGAGCCAAGTTTCACGAAAATCCTTCAAAAGGCATAGGAGATATGGAGCGGACACGAAATGGATGCTCGAATATTTGACCTTCAAGTGTGACCTTGACTCTGAGCCGGCGTGACTGACTCATGGCTTCTGCACATCGACTCAATGACCTAAACATTTGAGAAAAGTTTCATGAAAATCCTTCGAAGGGTATAGGAGATATGGAGCGGACACGAAAATGTTACGGACAGACGGGCGGACGGACGGACGGGCGGACGGACGGACGGACGAAGGGCATTCCTATAAACCCCTCCCGCTTCGCGGCGGGGGATTAAAAATACAACAACAATGTATGCAATACATCTGAAAAATGCTTCAATGTTGTCATAAGGTACTTAATTCTTAACACCACTCATATACAACTGGTTCACAACAGACGGACAAGAACCTTAACGCTATTGTCTCAAAAAATTGCTGTCCGCCTTTGGCGCGACTGAAGAAAAAGTCTTTATGTAAGTTAATTAAATCGTTTAGTTTTAACAAGCCTTGTAAGATGATTAAAGTCGGCAAGACAAGTAGAAAGACGACATAAAAATCGCATCGTACATTGCAAACTGCACGATTTTGTTCATTCAACGACCACTATAAACTCCTGATTTAATAATGCGTAGCCCATTAACAATCAAAACGCTGGCAGCGTAGAAAGACTGTTGGCGAGAACAGAAACTAAGAGCAAATGAATAATGAGAGTATTTTTATCATAAGGAACATTTATTGAAGTAAGTCACCTGTCTGTTATATCATTTCTACAAAACAATCTCGAAACTCATAAATATACACTGCATATAAAATAAATTGGTATAAGCTGGTATTTGGCCTAATTGAAGATAGAGATACAGGTCAATGTTTTTTTGCTAATTAAAACTAATATAGTGCGCGTCTAATTCAATGCTATTTATCTACGACATTCTCATCCTTATTTTCCGTAATTCGTGGTAGGCAAATATTTTTCTGTAAACTATGTAAAAAGCAAACAGATTTATATGCATTCACGTCAATCTACAATGGGTAAAACTAGTCGATGAACCGTGTAAGTTCGAATCAATATTCAGTGCTTTTTATCACAAGCGTTATGTTCGGTAAATACCAATTTAAATATTTAAAAGAAGTTGATTTTGTAAAATACATTCAAAACTCTCTTTAGAAGTACAATGCTATTCCATAATTCCTATGCATACGTCAAAAAACAAAAGCAATCGTCAATCGAGTGGTTACGGTCGCTCCGCTATATGTACGGACTCAATACACTGTTGTTAAACTTACGCAATATGATGTAATACGCAGTGAACCAGTCAACAGCACAAACAGTTACGCTATCATACCTTTGTGAATAGACATAACATGAATTCACTTGTAGATGTGGATTTAATGGATTATTATTATTGTTTATTAGTGTTTTAAATCGGATCTATTTCTTGTCATCTATTCATAGAAAGTAGCCTCGATAACAGGAAGCCTCACTGCACATTGCTCAGAGAGCGAAGCGCAGTAATTTATCGATTTACTGACTCGTAGCCTGCAAAGAAAAGAAGTAGTTCCCTCAAGACCGATTTCAAAATACACCTACTACATGCGTTTTATAGCATACAATCAGTAAGAAGTTGTGTTAGTGTTTATAATTTGTTTACAAAATACCAAACAAAACATGTAGCATCGGCATCGTCAACATTACACTTTTTTTATTCAGAAAACTCAATAAACAAAATCGACCAAGAGCAATCGCTGACGTTATGTTAAACAGTATCAGTGCGTCTATTTTTACCTTCCTGTAGATGTATATATGGATGTATATATATAGATGTATATTAGGCCTATTTTCTCATCCCTCGATGACAGCGTCTAGCCTCTAGACAGAAAATTGCCATTGCACACATTTATTACGTCTTATGTTTCGGCCGTGTGTCAGATTGGGCAGTTAGCTACAAATAACTGGTCTTTGCGTCGCACGTCGTTCGCAGTGACAGACGCACCAACAATGTTAGCCGAATGTCCGTATTAGGTATCAGGTGATGAGCAAAAATGGTTAGAACAACCGGCAAAGAAAGGCTTTACACCTACCGTGCTTGAACACAAAACCAGAGATTATATGCCAGTGTTTTAAAATAAATGTATTTCGCGAGGTAAACGAATTATGTACATATATTTAATGCACAACGTAAAATGAAAGAAATGGTAGTTTCGAAGATAGGCATTAGAACACATGAAAACGCAATCATGCAAGGTTACAATGCATTGCAGCACACATAACAGTATGTCATTACGAGAACAATATGGTTATTGCGCAAGGGTGTTTTCTTGCAGATTGTTGTTACTGTATGATTTGGTGTTATTGGACCTGTTGAATTGATTAATTATGAAAACGTTTAATATATTAATTATGTTAGTGAACCATAGTTGCATAAATATGGTTTTTATATGAATGTAAAATAGTGTATTTCGTTGTAAACATGTTATCATAGTTGTATAAACTGGTCGTTATAGTTTAACAAAACATACAATGTCATGCTAGGAAGTTTTAACTCCGGCCGATCGTTGACCAAAACCATGTCTGGTAGTTTTCACAACGTTATCCGATCGCGTGACCGTATTCCACAATCAAGACACATTACTTGGTGTGTATTTCTCTGGAGTGAACACTTCTAGACAGATAATTACATTGCTTCATAGACATCGGACAATGCGTGTCTTTATGTTATAATAATGTCGTGGAGCTTTCCAAGTGCCCAGGGAATCGTTCGGTATGTCTGGTTGCAAATGAACGGGATTTAGTACTGCTTTAATTTCCAGCAGAACATTGTTAAACAACTTGAATAATATAAAACTTCTAAGCGTATTAAAGTTTAACTAATTAAATGCGATGTACCTGCAAACGTCAGGTGAAATCTAGGACAAGGACGGAATTTCCGATGGTATGTAGTGAACACAATTATATTGGGTACTTGGGAAAGATCTAGGATCGCAAAATATACACTGTGCATTTTAAAAAGAACATGAGGACGTTCTTTCACGTCTGATATTTTCAATTTCCGGGTTTTAGATATATGTTATGCTTCTAGTTAAGGTATATACAAATTACTAACTACTTGTAATGAATACTTGGAAATATGCATTCAGGATATTCAACACCTCTTCATTGACCAATCCCGAAGGTGTGTGCAATTGTCGTACACAATGACAATAAAGTTTTTTTATCGGCTGTATTACCCGCGTTGTTAAGTGGTAACGAAATATAATATATTAAAAAGGTAAAGGTTCGGTTTATAGTCTGCTACGATATACATCTTCAGCCGACTTTCACTTGTACCCCTCCCCCCACCGGGTCATAAGTCGTCCGTTAACACTCGGCGCAGTATGCATCCACCGCAAATTTGGCTTATTTCCCTCACAGGTGCCCATAAATACACCTGGGTGGAGGGGACCAATCGTGGGATAAAGTTGTTGCTCAGAAAAATGCCAGTGGTCTGGGCGGGATTCGAACCAGGGACCTCACGATCCAAAAGCCAGCGTTCTACCACTCGAACACACTACTACCACATATGTACATCATTTACATAGTTTGCATTTGAATGCCATTTCGATACATTGTATATCAACCTATTTTTACCTTTCATAAATATATGCATATACTAATTTAAGCTTCGTTTGATTTAATTTGAATGTGTCTTAAGAAATGAACGGCCCAACGTTCCTGCAAACAACCACTTCTCTCATCTGTAGGGCTGACCACGCCCTCTTCGAATGCTTTGAATGATCCAATAATTCAAGAAGACATTAAGTTCCAGACAGCTCGATATTTCTGGTGCTAAAAGCCTTAAGACATGCTCATCACTCACGCACGATCGCGACTGAGATATCATAGCAAGTTCATACAGACCTAAACATAACAGTTGGTTGCACGTAATATATCCTTGTAACCGCAACACCATAGACATTGTAGCTTATATTAGACTTCATTATTGCAAGTTTCAAGTTTCAAGTTTTTTTATTGGAACATCGACAAAACGCCTTTGACCATTAACATACAAGTAAACAACATATAGTCAAAGTGTATCAGTACAATACAAATACAATCATGTTAATAGACATAGACATAAACTACAGTGAAGAGTGTTCAAACATCGTGTACAAAAGTGTATGTATTAAAACAACGCAGTGAGAACAAACAAGTAATAAATAGACAATATATTTAGTGTTTCATACAATATTTATTAAGAAGCAGCAAATAGTTGTAATTTTTCCTCACGGAGTTTCATAGCATCGGTAATGAATCTGGCAACATTGTTAATGACTGTAGTATTTTGACAAGAGAGAATGTTTTTAAATTTTACTAAATTTGGCCAGTTGGATCGAATACAATATTTTGTTCGAAGATCTTTGTAGATTGAGCAAGTTAGAAAGAAATGATATTCGGATTCAACAGTGTTTGCATTACATAGTTTACATTTGCGTTCATCTCTAGGTATGTTATTATATCTACCAGTCTCAATTTCCAATGTATGGGCGCTAAGTCTAAATCTTGATAGCTGATGTTTTTGATTTTTATTATTAATGCAATCTAGATATTTTTCATACACGAATTCCGTCTTAAACATTCTATAGTACTCTAGTTTCGGTTGGTTATTAATTGTAACGTGCCAATTTTGGATAAACTGATCTTTTATTCTCTGGTTAATTTCATTAGAATAATTAAAATTGTCGTTTAAGTTATTGAAATACATTCCGTATCCTAGTTGTTCTAATGCTTGTTTAACAAATACACACCACAGAGTATTGTTATTGTTATTATCCCTAATAGAATCATTGTAGAGATTACATTGTTCGTTGTAAACAATGTGCATCAAAGATTCGGGGTTTTGCTTAATTTTAACCCAATAACTAAGGGCACGTTGCTTGCATATAATAGAGAGAGGAAATCTGCCTAATTCACCTAAAACAGCGGCATTAGAAGTCTGTGAGCGTACACCTAGAATAGTTTTACAGAATTTAAAATGAAGTTTATCTACTTCTTTAATGTTGTAAATTCCCCATATTTCAGATGCATATAGAATAATTGGAACAACTAGGGAGTCAAAAAGAGAAAGTTTTGTTTTAGTACTTAGCTGCACTTTACTAAAAATAGACAATAAATGATTATAAGCTTTTAAGGCTTGTTCATTAAGTGCCTTTATTGCTCTTGATATATTACCAGTAAAGTGTAGTTTTAGGCCAAGGTAACAAAATTCATCAACAATTTCAATAGCCTGTTGGTTAATACTCCACCTAGACGAACAATTATTTTTCCTTTTTTCAAATATGCACATTTTAGTTTTGTTTACATTTATTTTTAATCCCCATTTACATGAATATTGATATATAGAATTTAATTGCAATTGCAAACTTTCTGGATTTGTAGTAAATAATGCAATATCATCTGCAAATAACAACATAAATATAGATAATAAACGTATATCTTTTTCGGTTAAATTATTAACATCAATACAATCATTAATGTCATTTATGAATAAAATAAATAATAAAGGTGATAATGCCTCACCCTGTTTAACACCTAACGTAACATCAAAAAGCTCCGAATAAGACATATCTTTATGATTTTTAACACATGATTTAACATTCTGATAGATTGACTTGATCATGTTTAACATTTTACAACTTATTCCTGTTTGTACTAATTTAATCCACAGGGCTTCATGTATTACAGTATCAAATTCTTTTTCGTAATCAATAAAAATGCAATAAAGTTTTGATTTATTATTAATAATATTCTGGATTATAGTGTGCAATATAAAAATGCAATCAATCGTACTACGATTATCTCTAAATCCGAATTGCGATGTGTTAAATATATTATCATTCTCGCACCAAGAATTTATTCGGTTGCGCAATGTAAGTGAAAAATGTTTAGCTATAATATTTACTAATGTAATACCTCGATAGTTAGAAGCAACATTTTTGTCTCCTTTTTTGAAAATAGGGACAATAGCACCATTACACCATATTTCAGGATATATACCTTTCTCGAATATGTAATTAAAAATTTTAACTAAATACAGAGAAATAAACTCGTTAGAGTCAATAAAAAAAGTCTGCAACATTGTTAGACATATCAGCGCTTTTATGACGTTTGAGCTTTGATATTGTTTTTTGTATTTCTAAAATTGTAAATGGGCGATCTAACTCCTCAATATGTAGTGTTTCATGTCTTGATACGTTTTCATCAACATTGAACGAGTTGTGATGAGGTGTGTTAGATAGATGTTTAAAATGATTTATTAAATCATCAATATTTACGTCATTAGTACCAGACGTTTTTTTATGAAGCTTATATTTGTTTATGTATTTCCAAAATTTCTTTGGGTTGGATTTACTTAAAGTTGACAATGTTTTACTTTCTTTGTTATAAAATTTATTTTTAGCAGTACGTTTAGTTGTACTGTATGTCGATCTCGCTTGTAAAAATGACGTTCTGTTCGCAAATGATGGATCGTTTTTGTACATACGTTTACTGTTGTAGAAAGCTTGTTTGTGCCTCTTGCAATTTTGGTCGAACCATAAAGATTTGCGTATATTTCGTGGTTTTGTACTATCTAAATTTAAAATACGTCCATGTACTTGAAAAGATACATCATATATAAGTTCACATAACTGATTAATGCATGTGTTAAAATTTTCATTTTCCAGTATTAAATTATTAGTAATATTTTCAAAAATATGAGTTTTACTATTCAGCAGGATATTTAAATCTGCGGATTTACCATCCTCCCAAGATAACTTATTAAATACCACATTAGTAGCATTAGGTTCTCGATACCTACATGTAAAAATAAAATCAATAGGGCAGTGGTCTGAAAATTCAGTTAAGTCATTCACTTTAAAACTAGAGATACATGGCAATAGATTAAAATTAACTATTACATAATCCACAACACTGGCTCCCAAAGAACTTCTAGCACAGTTGAAACATGTAAAATGACCCGGCTCTAATCTACCATTCACAATTAATAAGTTATTTTCTTTACAAAGTGACAACAACTTGTTACCAAATTGGTTAACATGACTATCAAACGATGAGCGAGCCGGTACTATTTCGAGCGGAACATCATAAACAGGCATGTGAACATAACGGTCAAGATTTATATTTTTAATAATGTCCGGCCGCTCGCCCACTCTCGAATTTAGGTCACCAACTAACATGATATCTCCTTGCTGACTGTAGATAAGTACATCAGACGCTATCCGTTCAAAAAAATCAAATTCAGATAACGGCGAGTTTACATTTGAATAAACATGTGATTCACATGGTGGTATATAGCATGCACATACAAAAATGTCATTTTCTAAACATAATGACTGCTTTTTCAGTTTAAGCCAAAGTATACCGTTAGTGTTAAGTTTAATTAGTTCTACTGCATTTGAATATGGCTTCTTAAAATATACTACAACACCGCCACTTTCCCGCTTTGCTTTTTTGTTACATTTTGGACGGGGGCATGAAAAACAATTAAAATTATCAATATTAATATTTGCTAATCTAGAATTCCAAGTTTCCGTGAGAATAAGAATGTCATATGTATTAATAAAATTTAGAAAGTCACTGTCATTTAATTTCGATAATAAACCATGAACGTTCCACGAGCAAACACGTAGCTGCCTCTGGTCGACTTCCTAACTGGTACGCGGTTGAGTAGTACCGTGACTTCCGGTGTCGCGACGAAGGTTGTTCAGAGGTCCATGGTGCGGCATTTCCGGTATAGGCCCTGTTGGGGGGTGATCATGCGTGTACTTAACACGGTCGACGTAGAGCGCGTCGTACGAAAGCGACGCCTGCTTACCGTCCTTCCGGGCTTGTATCAAGTATGGCACAAGTTTTCGTCGGCGCTCTTGGATAGCCTTCGGAAACTGGTCGCTCACACGGTAATGACTGTCAGGAAGAAGTTCGTGAATTTTATTTTTAATTTCGAGTTTGTCACCGTAAAAATTGAATTTAACCACTATAGGTCGTTTTTTACCTTGTTCAAATTGACCGACCCGATGTGCGCGATCGATTTTGATTTTGTTTACTGGGTCATCTATGTGCAACTGCTGTTCGCAAAATTGATGTATTTTGCTCGTACAGTTTTCTGATTTTCTGGTTTCAAATGACTTCTCTTCTTCAAAATTGAAAAAGAGCAAATTGTCGCGCATAGATCGCGCTTGAAAGTCTATCAGATTTTCGGACAACTGCGAATTTTCACTCTGCAGAGTTTTTATGCTTTTGAGTAGATCTTGGTGCTTAGCCCGGACATCGTCATACATTTCACTGTCAAATGATCTGCTATCTTCAAGATCAGATAGTTTTTTGTCGGTACTGGTTAGCTTTGTTTCAAGTGTTATAACTTTTGCTTCCACTTGAGTGACTTTACAGGAGATGGTTTGTACGTCACATTCGATTTTATCGAGTTTATTTAATTTTAATTGAATGTTTCTTTGTCCTTCTTCAATTGAATGTAATGAAACAAGTATGGCATTAATCATGTTTGCATCAATGTGGGACGGTACCTGATTCTGTTGGTTACACACCGGTGAGTATGTAGATCCGCCGCTCTTGGGCGTAGAAGGTGGTGGGCCTAGGTACTGGCTACTTTGTACCGGTATCAACTGGCTTGCGAGAAATTGTAAGTGTGGATGAAAATAAGAACCCGTTCCAGAAGATGTATCATGCGATGCTGGTGTTGAAGGGGCGGACGTATTGGATGCCATTTTGTGTAATTTGTCAGGTTGTCCACTCACACTGTCCGGAGACGCTTCTTCCTTGGTCCGCTTTTTTCTGGTCATATCACCGTACACGGCCAATAAATAATTGTTTATGTACAGCTTATATACAACTTATTGATTGTATTGATTGTTAGCAAATTTTGTTACTGTTATCCACCATAACCACACCAGCATAAGGTATAGCAGCGCTCGAGAAAATTGGCCGCTAATTATTCGAATTGGAGAAGGCGTAATCCGATTGTATATCCGATTGTATATGCGCTGTCACAATCACGCTCAATCATGCACCGACAAGAGTTCACGAAAAAAAAAAAAAAAAAAAAAAAAAAAATAGCCAGACTGTCAAGCTGAAATCAACATCGCGAAAATAGACGAATAATTAGTTAAATAATCAATATCTTCGTCGATTTTAACACTTAAAATGTACTTTTTGTGGCACCTTCCTTCTATACAATATGTTCATGCCTCACTCAATTTTCAGGAACGTAGCTATATTATTTTTTAAATTAATTCCATGAATATAGGAGCACAAAAGAACACGTCCACTGTTCACACACACGAGTTAATGCAAAGGATATTCACATAGCTTAAGACTGTGTCGATTGCTGATGTCAAAAGTACCGCTTACTGTCTGGACAACCTTCAATTATGGTATATTTAAAAACATGTAGTCTATGTCTTATAACAATCATTTTCAGAACGATATTTTAATATTATCCACAGTTTGGATAAGATGACTTTGCATCAGTTGACCATTGCAGAAGGCTGTTAAACAGTAGCTTTCAAAATGCTGTACAATTACATAACATTTTCTTTCACCGAACATTGTGTTTGGTGCAAAATACTCACACATTTATACGCGACCAAGGAAGTTGCCATGAACAACCGAGTTCTAGTTTCTCATTTTGTTATCAACGTCGCTTGTTCTCAAAATAACCTTTTGCTTACAGTAGGTGTGACAATTGTTAAATTGGGTTTGATAGCATGAATTAATCTCATCTTAAAATAGTATATTAAGATGACATTCATTTTAACATAACTACATTTGTTATGTTTATATTAATATTAATATTATATTATTGTATGTGTCAGATACCACGCTGACCTGAGTTGGTGTTATGCAGAGCAATGATAGTCACCAGTATGCGTGGCATCAGCATCACCTGCACCACCCACCTGCACCCAGCTTCCGCCGAAAATGGTTCCGAATAGCCGGGCGACCGGATGTCACCGCCCGGACCGGCCAGGCATCCCTCTCCACACCCGATAGTAGACGGCGGAAATGGATGCCAGTCTAAAAACGTGTGTCCTTTATCAATACTTGAGAAGACATGCTAGACAAGACAGCCGACTGGAATTTTTTATCAACGCTGAGTAAAATATACACATAAATAAATACCTGCAATGTATTTAATATATTGTTGAAATTGGTGTTATGTAATCTTTATTGCGTGACAATAGTCTTAATGCGCATGCCTGACCCATTCAGCGCGCCAAAGGAATGTAACTGCTGATATGAATTTACACGTACGCGGAGAATTCGACATTTTCACCAACAGGTAAGACATAAACTGAACGCCTTGGTATTTATAACGGGTAAGACATAAACTGAACGCCTTGGTATTTATAACGGGTAAGACATAAACTGAACGCCTTGGTATTTATAACAGGTAAGATATAAACTGAACGCCTTGGTATTTATAACAGGTAAGACATAAACTGAACGCCTTGGTATTTATAACGGGTAAGACATAAACTGAACGCCTTGGTATTTATAACGGGTAAGACATAAACTGAACGCCTTGGTATTTATAACGGGTAAGACATAAACTGAACGCCTTGGTATTTATAACGGGTAAGACATAAACTGAACGCCTTGGTATTTATAACGGGTAAGACATAAACTGAACGCCTTGGTATTTATAACGGGTAAGACATAAACTGAACGTCATGGTATTTATAACGGGTAAGACATAAACTGAACGCCTTGGTATTTATAACGGGTAAGACATAAACTGAACGCCTTGGTATTTATAACGGGTAAGACATAAACTGAACGCCTTGGTATTTATAACGGGTAAGACATAAACTGAACGCCTTGGTATTTATAACGGGTAAGACATAAACTGAACGCCTTGGTATTTATAACGGGTAAGACATAAACTGAACGCCTTGGTATTTATAACGGGTAAGACATAAACTGAACGTCTTGGTATTTATAACGGGTAAGACATAAACTGAACGCCTTGGTATTTATAACGGGTAAGACATAAACTGCACGCCTTGGTATTTATAACGGGTAAGACATAAACTGAACGCCTTGGTATTTATAACGGGTAAGACATAAACTGAACGCCTTGGTATTTATAACCACGCCTACTTAGGTCCAACTCCAACAACCAACATTCCGAGTACACACACGTTTTGTACGAGCCATCTCAGATATTCAATTCCTAACCTAGATTTCTGAATGGCTAAACACAACGTCAATCGAATTTCGCTGTAGGGTAAATTGCGGTTAAACACTTAAAACAATAGTTGTCACATTAACCATGTACTCGTCATAAAAGCACATAATGTCCCAGGACCTTCTTTCAACGATAGTTCTCAATATACAAATCACTCTTCTCTATTAACTCGTTTGTCCCAGGAATCCCTTGGCATTCGTGGTGACGTAAGAGTGGGTTAGGGTTTTGATTGGGTAGAGATGTAGAGGGGAGGTGTGGTCTTGCCGCAGTATTTTGCCCGAGGCTGCTCCTTGAACCCGCGGGCGTTGATACTTGTGATCTCGATGTAGTCATAGAATGGAAAACATAAAACTGAGAAACATCCATCAATCCATCCATCCAAATACACACCCAAATACCCACCCACTCGACTTGTTTGCCCCGTGAAAAACACCCGTGAAAAACACCATAAATGTTATCTACTTGTATCCAGTTTGTGTTTAGTTCGATAACTTATGTTATTTATGTACTTACTAAAACGTCTGTGGGTACATACGTTTAATAAAAAGGCAATTCCGTAAGTTTAAAAATATTTTCCTAAACACATTAAAAAAATATTATAGTCATTTTAAACAAGGACTTCAGGAAGTTGTCAAATATCAATGATTGATGTCTGGCGAAAAGACTGTGTTATAAAACTGTTTTAAGTAACACCCGCATTGCCAATTGACTAAAAGGCACTTTTAACTCGCTATATCGTATTTAACAAATCAATAAATTATAAAACACATACGTTTTCACGTTGTCAAAAAAATCAAGTGAAACCCTTGTTACAATAGTATAAGAGTTCCCATTTTCGAATAAAAATGCCACTGTGGTTATTTGAAGACATATTTACGACATACACAGTGAATTGGGAATTCGGAAGACAACCGGAGATTTTTTATCACCGAAACAATAGAGACAGTTTAATAGCATCCATAATTTATGAAGTCATTTTCTCCTCCAAATATACTAGATTGTGTGATTAGTTTGTAAGAAAAATGAAACGCGACCTACCAATACGTTCTGCAAATGGATACAAGCAAACCGTGGTTACTGCGACTAAGAAAAACTCGTAAGACCATGTGCTAGGTCGATATTAAAACATAATATTACATAGCGTTATCTTCAATTCAACAAAATTAACAATATAAATGTAATACCTGTACATATGTGCCTACATTTCGTTCTTGTTTTTATAACATAAATTCCATTAGCAGTTTGCGAGTGCCCTAGACTATCAACGTTCTCAAGTAATAAAAAGGCACAAAGCAGATACCAGTATACCATTTGTGTTGCATTTTAAACCAATTTTCATGATGGAAGTATGAGGTCTTTCATCGCAATAATATATTGTTCCATGTCTAGAGAAACATCATATGTTGGTAACATAAAAAGCATGTACATGTAGTGCTATGTGAAGAATTAAACCATTTGTTAAGGATTTACATGTTTTATTGTCTTTAGAAGAAACAACAACATAATATATTTAAACATACATATCGGATATGCGAGTCTAGTGCATACGGTCATTACATCATCCAATAACGCATATTGTAACTATTCCTGTGCAATGCCTCTGTCGTTGTAATCCAAACTCTCAGCTGCTGAACACAACAGAACGATGAAATACCCCATAATAATATCGTTGAAAATGTTAAAAATATTATTTTCACTAAGACGGCTTTTATATCATTTCAAGATTATGCCTGTCACTCCGCGCACATGCTGGTATAGAACGCAGATACCGGATCTAATTAAAACTGCGAACAGTTTTCCCATTTCAACTTTCATTATTCCAAAACACGCACTCATATTTTACACTGATACCATCTCTTGAACAATCAAGCCATTCACTCTTATTGATGACGCTAAACACGATATAGCACATTAATTTCAACGGTAGTGTTACATCATTAACAAAAATTGTGTGCATAATGTTTTAAAATAATTCGTAATTAATGTATTAATGAATAAAGTGACATTTACCATGACATTTACTTAAACATTCTATTTTAAAAAGGAACCTCATGTCTCTCCATCCGCTCTAGTCCTGTAAAGGGAACAAGATCGGTAAATGTTCATATAATATGTATTATATGTTAAGCTTGATTCTGTTGTCATTAGGCTTCGCTATGCACACATATATTCCTTAGTTGCTAATTTCCTACTCTATAAAGTTAAATTATTACCGATGGTTTCGTCCTTGATACTATATTTAGAATTAATGTACGTAATGAATGTCTCTGGCAAATCTTTGCTTTTGCCATTGACGCGAAACTTTACGAGTCCATCTACGAACTGTTCTAAGAAATTTAACTGAGCTCTTTACAAGCATACTAAATGTATTTTGGATTTTTGCTCTTACAGTAAAATCACAAAGAACACGTATTTGACTTTTAATATTTCTGAACCGTGAATTGTTTAAATGTCAACACATTTAGCACTCTTATTCTATATGGTACATAACCCGCGTGGTTTGTCACATACGACTAAAGCAGGACATTATTAAGCAGAGAATTGCACTATAATTGTTAATGGTGTTGCTATTTACAGAACACGACCACTGCATTATCCAGTGCGGTTTCAACAATATAAACGAATCAGATCATTTACACACACTTGTCATGTTAAATGTAATACTATTACTAATTGAAATTACTGAAAAAAATCGTTTATAGAACTTATTTATTACATGGAATTATAGTTTGAATTATGTAATATGTAATTTACATTAGCACGCATAAGTAAATTTAGTTAACTGCAAATGATTATATATAATAAATAGGAAATTCAGTTAGCAGTTCTGACAAATTAATTGAGAGTGAACCAATTACATGTTTTTGAATAATTACTGTTTTGAAATCGAGCTCTTCAAGAGTACATTTTATGATGATATTACAATGCGAATGGTTTCCTCGAGTCAAATATCATGTAGTACGCAAACCTCAGATGGATTAATCATAAAGCATCTGTTTTATTAATGAGTGGACATTCAAATTACGAATAAGTACCTATAAAATAAAGTGCGTTTATATGTATTGCAAATTATCTTTCTACAAATTCTTCTACATTTCTACAAATTCTTCTTCGATCATTGTTTTATAATATTTGATTATTGTTTTATTATTGTTTTAATAAGAACAAAACGAAACAAACTATGCATTTTATTTTACCCCTCTACATTATAGCGACATGTAAGAATTGTTTTGCTACATGCATATGTGTCTCAAACTGATCTTCCAAAAATATGTTTTTATATGTCCACTTAGCAACCGTTTCAGTGGGAAAGGCAATAACATTTTGTACCAATGATATTGCACATGTATATTCCCACAGTCCTGCTTCAAATGATCTGCATTGTTGGCGATTCAAATTCAGTTTCGAAGTCAGTTTGCAGATAATTACACATGCATGTTGAATTATTTATTTCTAATTTGTTCCATAATTTGATACAACGCTATTTACGACACTTGTTGTACAATTAACCAATTTAATGCAATACCAGCTTCATTTGCGTCACACACAAATACATGTTTGATATTGATTTAAATAAAAATGATGTCAAGTTAGCAATTACCAGTTGACATATTACATACATTTTCCATTCACATAATTGAGAGTTAATGAAACTTTATTGTTTAAACCAAACTCTACTTTTTATATTAATATCTTTCGAAATACAGTCAGATATTGACACAAGTAAAAAACGTACAAAACATAAGTATGATTCATTCATAGCCTACATATTAATATAAGTCTGAAGTAGTTTCTGAAATACCCATAGAACAGGTTTTCCTGTACGGCCATCGCAATAGAATTAAATGTCGGCTAAAATTGATATTCCATGTTTCACGTCACATTATTATTTTGTGAATTTAAAGTCCCATGACGCTTTATATTCGAATGAATACATAAAAATGACAAATTAACATGAACATGACATTTAATGATATTTATTTATATACGAGAGGTATAAAGTTATAATATCACGAAGGACGGAGTGACGAAAACACAGCTGCCCCCGTTGTTAATATGCACGGTAGTTTTATAAGATATCCAAGTACAAGTGAAAAGTATTTAAAGTACAAACGTACTGTCAAGAAGTGCAGGACAACGCTTCGAATGACGATTATCACGTCTCATGTATATTCAAATTGTACGCGATGCAGTTCGCTCGTTTGCAAGTGTTTAGACATTTAGAAAATAACAGTAATTTTCAATGACAAAGTCAGTAGATAGTGTATGTTAAATAGTCTATGAAATGAGTCCATGATTCTTGATCCAGACAAGACAAGTTCATTATTCATGATACCGAAATATGGTATGTGTATGCAATATGCATAATATACAAGTTGAATACAATACTGTCTTAGTTACACCGGCCCAACGGGCCTATATGATTATGTTGACATGGTTGAAAATAAAGGAAATTAAACATTAAACAGCGTGTTAAGCAGTTTGACCTGTCTTGCAAATAGTACTGTCTTAATATGTTTTCATTTATGTATTATTATCAGTATTATTTTGGCAGCACCTTGTTGATTACAGTTATCTGTTATCTAACTATGGCAACTACATTTTATAACTCAATCAGTTCCAGAATCATGATGAATAGTTAACTTAGTAATTGCATGACATGATCATATTAAATTATACAGACAGCTTCGACTTTAAAAAAATGATTGCTGTACATTGCATAAAATATAACTAGTACATGCTTTTATGATGTATACGAATAGCATAACTGTGCTCTCTGTAGCGACATGTGCATTAACTTCGGAGAATTTATATCAATCCAAAATGCATTTTCCGCTCGAAGGAACTCTATTACAGTATCGCATCGTTAGCGTTCTATCCGTTAATGTGATTGATCTCGCGGTGACATGATGGACGTCTAGACATCATTGAAATATCATGTAGCTAATTTTGGGGAGGACAATTCGCAGCTCTTTAATTGATGACACATCTGGGTCGTCGTGTACATCATGTGCCCAATACACAGAGCGAAAGTCGTTAGATACCTTTTAATTATTATTGAATTCTTTTCTAAATAAATGAAAAATGAAAAACCGAAAGATAAAAAAAAATATCGTTCAGTAATGTTTAAACAGCCTGCGATATCTAATGCATTCGATGACTGTCCATCAAAGCATCGAAGTATACAAGAACACAACTGTTCCTATGTGTATTATGTTGTATCGTATTTATTTATAAAAATACACATATATCTCTCAATTTTAAACGTTGCTTTTATTAGATCACGTGAAGAGATATGTAGCAATCTTCTTTCACCTATACTACTCTTCCAAAGAGGAACATTCTGATTTTCACCTCAGAATACTTTATCCTTCACGTGTAGCATTTTGCTGACGCTGAAGTATTAACACAATAAAATGTTATACATATGCAAACATGTAGTGTTGTATTATGCATTCTACTTTGGGCTGCTAATGTGTTTTATTGTTTGCCTGAGATGTTGAAACATCCTGAAAGTTGAGCGTCAATAATTGTTCTGTTGTTTGCAAAGCTCTTAAGAAATTACCATAGATTATTCACCATTATTAACCAGTTGATGATTATTGAAAAGGAAGTGTTCTCTTGCAAACATTAAATAACACAATAACACATTTGTGTTTTACAGCAGTTCCTAAAGGATGGTATGTGTGAATTTTGATGTTTCGTCATGTTTCCGTCTCCATACGTTACCATCTGATTAACTTGATTGTTCAGCATAATAGGAATGTCAGCCTGTCAATCCAGTTAGAAACCTCTAGCAATCGAGTTAGAAACCTCTAGTCTCTTGTAAATAAATGCCAAACGTATTTTGTATGTGTTTCTGGTTATTTTATAACTCTGCTCTCAAAACAGTATTGCATTACTTATCTGTGTTTCGGTGCAATCGTTTGACGTCTAGATTTGATGCCAAAGCTTAACCACCTGTTACACTAATTCCCTACAAAAACTGTTGTAATGACATATCTACAATGAAACTTCGCTAATTGACACTCCAAAGTGGGTTTTTTATTACAATTTATGTTTTTCAAAACGGAAAGTTCTGTATAAAAGACACAGATTGCATTTCATGTATGCTGTCACTATACCTATTACAAAATGAAACAGTGTGAATCGCTTTACATAACATTTGCAATTCGCATATTTTGCATAGAAACATATCATTAAAGTGACTTAACTCATTCTGCAGATGTAAAAGATAAATGCACAAATAAAAAACATAATAATAATAAATATTTGTTTTTAAATTATACTCTATTGTGGGACAACAATGAACCTGACTATTGGCGATATAATTAATTTTCAAGAAACTGTTATCAAACTTGCGCAGTGATATATGCAAACCATACATTGTGCATTTAATAAGGATTTGGTCACCGCATTTTTCGAATTTTTATCTTCGATGGATTGTTTTCATTGTTTGGATTAATTATTAATTGTGCATAGAATGCACAATTAAATTTATCAGGTTTTATCAGGTGTACCTGTATTGAATAAATCTAATCGCTGGGCCTTTTGATTAAATTTTCATAAATTGAGTGTCAGGATAGAAGTGCAGGTCGGTGTATGCTGGTAGATGCAGTTGTTACTGCAAGCAAGATATCCATTTCATATGTAATTGTTCCATAACACAACCTCATATTTAAAACTGATCTGTGGAACAATCGAGCGATGCTTGGGAACAATCGAGCGATTCTTGGGAACAATCGGGCGATTCTTGGGAACAATCGAGCGATTCTTGTTGGCCGACAACGCTGTGATCGTCATGTCTCGTAAAAAGATAGTGTAAGTTATATATCTTGAATCATTTAAAATCTACTAAAGCATAATTAACTTAATAGCGATTATTTTATTACGAAAACACAAATAAGTGCTTTCATTAACAGTATAGTGCTTTCATCTGTTAGTCTGCTTAGCAAGGTTTCATTACCAAAACGCATTCATTTGTAATTTCATCATATAAATTCCGTACATGAAGGAAAACGAAATTAATGTTAATAACAACACTACTAGAAAAATGTTCAATTGTATTTTTATGTAAAATCGGATAGCCAAATGAGGAAACCGCATCAAAAGTCACTTTAAACCCTCTCTTGGTAGAGATGAACAACGATCTGACTAATACGTTGTTCACTGAATGCCTCAATTTATTTAATGTTTAGTGCATGATGTTAACAGTAACTACTAATTGCCGTTGCATCATGATGCAACTTTACTATTGCATATTTATAAAATACTATATGCGGCGTCTTTTTTGTGTCGCCCAACTAGGCGACATATAGGTGTTACTTTTGTCGGCGGCGGCGTCGTCGGCGGTGTCGGTGGTGTCGGCGGTGTCGACGGCGGCGGCGTCCCCTTTCGCTTGTTCGGAGCATAACTCTTAGACTATTAAAGCTATCAACATGAAACTTCATAGGTAGATAGATCTCATTGATGGAAAGTGCAGTGCACAAGAAACGTTAATCTGCACTTCATACTTTTTGAGATATTGCCCTTTGTTTTTTCATACTTAATTTTTGTCCGGAGCATAACTCTAAGACTATGAAAGCTATCAAATTGAAACTTCATGAGTAGATAGATCTCATTGAGGGAAAGTGCAGTGCACAAGAACCGTTACTCGTCACCTCATACTTTTGGAGTTATTGCCCTTTGTTTATTTTCATACCCAATTTTTGTCCCGAGCATAACTCTAAGACTATGAAAGCTATCAACGTGAAACTTCATGAGTAGATAGATCTCATTGAGGGAAAGTGCAGTGCACAAGAACCGTTACTCGTCACCTCATACTTTTGGAGTTATTGCCCTTTGTTTATTTTCATACCCAATTTTTGTCCCGAGCATAACTCTAAGACTATGAAAGCTATCAACGTGAAACTTCAAAAGTAGATAGATCTCATTAAGGAAAAGTGCAGTGCAACAAGAAGCGTTACTCTGCATCACATACTTTTGGAGTTATTGCCCTTTTTTTATACTTAATTTTTCTCCGGAGCATAACTCTAAGACTATGAAAGTTATCAACTTGAAACTTCATAGGTAGATAGATCTCATTAAGGAGAAGTGCAGTGTACAAGAACCGTTACTCTGCACCTCATTCTTTGGGAGTAATTGGCCGTTGTAGATTTTCATACTTATTTTTGTGTCGCATTTTTGGTTTTAATTAGTCTTTTCTTTGCAATAAGCCAGAGTGTAGTGCTTTTGAAGATTTTAATAACTCTGTTTAAAACATTTGAGCATTAACCTTAAGTGCTTCTTCATTTGGATTCACGTAAGCTATCCGGCGTCAGGCGACACATCTGACTCGTGGAGTTCTAGTTTTGTTAAGCTTTTGGGAGGTTCAGTATATGATCGAACAAACACCAAATTCAGTCTCAATTTTGATATGCCCTATAAAGAGGATTTTTTAAACAAGGTAGTCCAGTATTTGTGTCTTTCTACAATGTTAATATAACATATGATAAAATAAAATTGAAGTTAACATATTAACTGAACAACGTATAAAAAATCATTACCACTTCTTCAGGTAATTTCACGAATCAACTACACGCCAAAGAGAATTATTGTAATTGAGCCTCCCATGAGTAAGAGATTGAACGAAGAATGGTATCCTGGTTTGTTTTGGATTCTGACTGTTGAAGTTTGCTGCTGATGATTCTAGAATTATAATAATGGTGATGATGATGATCATAATTTACTATAAAAGTGTTACTGCAGAAAATTATAGTATTCTGTACACTTACGACACAAGAAAAACACAAACATGAACCAAATAATCAAACCATTGCGTTCCTTTATTTATATTTATTAAAATGTACTATTTATGACGAATGAAAAACATACAGGAGAGATTTAACAGTTAAAACATTCATTAATACAAAATCATGTAGTGACGTTGATGCATGGCAGTTCTGAACATTGGAAATACTCAGCTGTCACATAGAACAAAAAATGTCTCACAGTCAAGGACGACGTGCGAAGTTTGGCATTATAAAACTAAAATGGCCAATACTAGTGTGACCGACTGAACATGTCTCTGACATTGACAATTGCTCGACATTATAAGTGTACTCTAAAACTACACAAGTACTAAGATAATTATTAAGCCTCTAAAGAATTGACATGTACAGTTTTCTAATCGGCTTTATCCTGTATTGAAATAAGCCTCATTCTTATTAGCTCGCCTTGTATCCTTGTAACATAAAATATATACTGTTTCAAATATTCGGAGGAGAGCGCACTTGTACACATGGTTGCTGAGTACGAGTAGTTGAGTCCTACACTATGTGCGATATTAATAACAATCAGATCTTGTACGAAAACATTTTGGTAGAAACAGAATATATTTCAACATCGACACTGACATTTCAAAAAGAAATAGCCAGTGTTGAAAAGAAAAATGTTAAGGTGTACAACAATAATAAGACGTTTTTGTGTTCATTACAGAATGTAACTGAATTATACATATTTCAAATTGTCTGTAAAAAGCAGCATGTGTACTTGCACATGTTACCTTTATACATTCTGTACATGCCTTAAACCGTGTAAATTTCAACAAGCAATATATTTGAAAACTTGTAGATTTAGGTTTAATGTCTCTCATATTTCAACATAAACTGCAAGAATAATGAAACTCCAGAGACATCATCGGCAGAGAAACCCTTATGATTATCCGCTGGTCCTTTATTTGAGGCAAGTGAGCAATTGCCTATACAATACATGACAATACATACAACACAACACAAAACATAAAAATGAATAAAACTGGGGCCACCGCCTTGGAAGGGGTCAATGCAGAGCATTGGGGGTTAAACCGGTTTAAATGCCGAACATCACGATTAGCCCAAAATTATTCACAAAACACGCAATTGTAAATAAACTTCAACCACATAGCATTGCAATTGAAATTACATACTAATAAAAGAGAATAATTAACCCTAATTCTGACCGTGACACATGTGTTTGGGAGCCAGTTTAAACCCACAATGGTTTGCATCGTATTGTGTTTTGATGCATGGGCAAATGGCCAGTTGCCTGAAATAAAGACCCGTATGCTGCTTATAATAGCTACTATCATGCTGTGATTAAATAAAGAACCATACGCTGCTGATAATGACTTCTATAATGCTGGGATTAAATAGAGACCCGTATGCTGCTAATAATGGCTTCTATCATGCTGGGATAAAATAAAGACCTGTATGCTGCTAATAATGGCTTCTAACACGCTGGGATTAGATAAAGACCCGTATGCTGCTAATAATGGCTTCTATCATGCTGGGATAAAATAAAGACCCGTATGCTGCTAATAATTGCTTCTATCATGCTGGGATTAGATAAAGACCCGTATGCTGCTAATAATGGCTTCTATCATGCTGGGATTAGATAAAGACCCGTATGCTGCAAATAATGGCTTATATCATGCTGGGATTAAATAAAGACCCGTATGCTGCTAATAATGGCTTCTATCATTCTGGGATTAGATAAAGACCCGTATGCTGCAAATAATGGCTTATATCATGCTGGGATTAAATAAAGACCCGTATGCTGCTAATAATGTCTTCTTTCATGCTGAAGTTTCATATCTAATATATTTATTGAGATATAAAATTAATATCCGAAGAAGTTGACTGGTTTTCATTCTGTCAGCTGTATGGTCGAGGTCACCGTTTTTGATATTTAAATAAAAGTGTATTTCATGGGTCAGAAATAATGAAATTTACAATGAACTCTATGTTTTAAACATTAATATAGACATATTTGATTTGTAACAAATTAATTATATTCGTTTCTTAAAAGTTTCTCGATTATACCTGTAATACTTTCTAATGATCGATATATACAACATATATACAACAGACGAATGAATTGCAATGATAATTGTTAACAAATTACTATGAATGTTGGATACGCCATTATAATACTTTCTAATGATCGATATATACAACAGACGAATGAATTGCGATGATAATTGTTAACAAATTACTATGAATGTTGGATACTCCATTAAATATGTTAATAATATAGACCTTTAGATATCGTTAGATTCACAACGATATTTGCCACGATACGATATGCATATTTGCTGATTTTAATGTATGCATTCCTTGATCATAAATGATAAAAATATCATTCAAACGTCTCGTTATCGAAATATCGTCTGACAACCATTTCACAGTCCTTTCGGACTTCTGGTTTTGGATATTCCACGGTCCTATCATCCAAGCATCGTAAACTCTACCCGTCTTTCACAAACCACAACGTTTTATAGCTTGCAAGGCGGTACATATAGTTCAGATCATGTACCTGATGTCATTAGCTGATTGTATTTGGCATGATATCGATGAAAGTAAAATGTCTCGTTGCTTATGCTACTATGACATTTTTGTCGCGTGCTTTTATATCCGGAAGTGAATTGATCACGTTAATCCGAAAATGGCTAAATTGCGCGCGCAGCTATATATCCGGAATTACATTCCCGTCCTGGTAACACAGCTCTCTCATCATGTGATAGGAAGGTCGTTTTTGGTGACCTTTATAAGTCATTGACGATTCTGCCACCGGGTGGAAAACTTCCGAGTCTGTCTCAGCATCTGTTTCTGTGTTCACGTGATTCTGAGAATTAGAATTCCCAAACTTGTGGAGTGCTTTGGCACTGGAATGGTTAAATGTAGCGTTGTTGTCGTTCGCGGGGTCACTCGGCAGACGACAGTCGGTAAATGACGTCGTGTACATGATGCACGAGGTCCGGGGACTGCGATCTAGGGTCCGCACCGGCGCGCTTGGGCTGGCGTCGGGCAGGAGGGAGCGGGTCACCGACTGGGCGGATAGGCCCGAATGGTCCGTCGGCACGTGGTACTTCAGGCGATTTCGTCGTCGTCGGCTCCGTCGTCTGTAGCAGCAGACGGCGATAATGATGATGATGATGATGAGAGCAACAGCGGCCCCGGCTCCGATGTAGCCCACGTATTGGAGAATGTGATTTAGGCCTGAAAGAGACACGTAAGTAAGTTTCAGGTACTTATCTTAAAAGCTCTAAATGTTTACTACATGACTGATCAAAAAGGTTTAAATTCGGCAACGATTCTTAAACCATTAGATAGCCATATACTGATAATCCGTACTGTTGTAATGATTTAATAATGAACGCAGTGGTAACATTGTTTTGAAAACGTTCTTCCGAGCTTATTCAACTATTGACATTTTCCTGGCTAATACAATTTATGCACATGACGTTCCTATCGAGTACAAGTAACGTACACTTATGTTCGTCACTGACGTCCCTGGCACCACAGTTGGGCAGTCCGTTGCATCTAAGAGAGCCGTCAATACAGAAGCGGCACTGCTCCTGCGCTATGTTGCGCGCGCAAAGACCGGAGTTTCCGGTACATTGGAATCCCGTACATGACTCTACAGAACACGAGAGGTTATTGTTAACTATATTATAGCTATAGTGTATTGTAAAACATGAAAACATATATAAACGCGTGATTTAGAAAATATATCAATGAATAAAAATTCATAATATGATATTTACTAGCCAACCATACGTTATCACAAAACTGTAAAATTGTTCAAAGTGATATTTAACACAGACTCAGAGAATTCATATCAAAGGCACTTCAACTGGTTCATAAACCGAAGGCTAATATATATTCTGATAGTACTGGTACCTCCATAGGTGTGTAGTGTAACCGCAGTCCAGCTCAGGTGAAAACCAGTTAGACGACCCACGTTGTTCACACCAGTCTGAAACCTGAAATAAAAAATCGTTACACAAATGTGAGTTTATCGTAAAATATACATGTGACAGATAAATCAAAAGCACACGTAATATGCAGCATACGCATATCCGGACAAACGAAACTAGAAAGACTACTTTTTTGGTGATCGTGGCATAACGCTTTTAATTCTTCATATAAAATAGAGCTTGAACTAACGTCTATCGAAACTCAATGGTTTTCGGGGTTTCCCCTATGGGTTGGGGTTACTACAAATATTCCAATAATACCTCATTCTCACCTGATGACCAGCCTGTCCCCTATGGAGAAGTACTCCCGACGGTCCACTGGTTCCTGGTCCAACTGACCGCAGTACGTGACGGGATCCAGCTCCGGAGTCACGTGACCATCGAACAACATCAGCAGGTTGGTGTCCTGACACTTCACTGGAAATAACACATTGATACCAATCAGGGCTTTGAAAAACATATGCATTGTCTGTGAAAATGTCCACCTGCAAGATAGGTTGATGGATTGTTAATATTTATATTGACATTTTACCTGGTAAATCATATTTTAGAACAAAAAATGTAAAGATGCACAAATACAATTACGTTAAGCATCATACACACGTTACTGTAATCATCTGTATTATCTTGCATTTTTCTTAATGCATTTGGTAAATAAACGAAAACAATTTCATGTGGAAAAAATACAACAAAAATGTATGAATATAAACGAAGCGAAACTCCAGTTGCGACAGCAGGAGAGAACTCTTATTAGCAGCCTGAAACATAATCTGAAACAAATGTTACAATGCTGTCATTAGGTACTTTATTATAGAACACCGCTCATATAACAATCGGTTATTTCGCAAAAAGTAAACACCAGAAGGGCAAGACCCTGTATGCTTTTTTTTCCTGAAAAAATACATTAATGTAAGCAATAGTTCTACAAATGCTCCAAGGCTTCCATAAGGTACTTTACTCCTGAACACAACTCATATACAACTTTTTTGTTTCGCAATTTACTCCAGAAGGGTGAGAACTTTTACGAATTGCTGTCCGCTTCTGGCGCTACTGACGGAAAAGTCTTTATTGAAGTAAATTACATCATTTTAGTTTTAAATTGCCTTGTACCTACGATTATAGTCTTCCAGACAAGTAGAGATTGTGTTCATACAAGTATTTTATGTATTACAACGGCATTGTGAACGCGTAGTTTAAAGAATGTACGACGAATTTATAAAAAACCTTTTTATAGCATACACTCAGTAATATACATAAAGTTAGTTTCCATGGTTTGTTACAAAATACAAAAAAACAAATTCACAAACGTCTCATGTGCATAGTCAACAAAACACATCGTTTCATTCAGAAGAATCAACAAACAAAACCGACCAAGCAACATCGTGGACAAATTGTTCAACAGCATCAGTACCTCTCATGTTCCTTCAAATGTATATATATTTTTTATTAGGCCTATTTTCTCATCCCTCACTCCCGTTTCGGTGGTTAGACAGAAAATCACCATAGCACACATTTTAAACGTGTTATATTTTGGCCACGTGTTAGACTAGGAAGTTAGGCAGTTATCTAAAAATAACTAGCCATTGCATTGCACGTCACGGTCAATGCAAAGCTTTCGGGGTTCAAACCGGTTTAAATTTATGATGAACCTCACACTTAGCCCAGACTTATAACAAAACACGCACATGTAAATAAACTTTAACCTCATAGCATTGCACTTGAAATTAAATAGTAATAAAAAATATAAATTCAATTGAATTAAAATTTAATTACTGAATGGTTTAATGTTCACCAGAGTAACAGAATTGCAACTTTCTGAGGCACGATGAAATTAAGTAAATACAGTTATCAGCTTAATCCCTTCTAGTTGACAAGATTTCAAGACCTAGCATCATATTGTACAAATCACAGATCATTGTCGAATATAAAATCATAATGTATAACGTGTATTATATAAATTGTAATAGTGAACCATAGTTTCATATATATACAAAGAACGTCTGCTATTTTCGATACCATATCACGCTATACATATATACATATATATATACATATATACTGTCTTTGTAAAATATTATAGTTTTGTTCAAATGTTATAAATCTTGTCAGATTGTTGTTCTAGTTATACATAACATATAGCGATACCATATCACGCTAGGAAGTTTTAACTCCGCCGATGGTAAACAGAAACCATGCCTGGAAATTTTCATATCGTTATACGATCGTGTGACCGTATTTCAAAAAAAGAAAACATTACTTGAGGTGTATTTCTCTTGAGTAACACTTCCAGGCCAATAATTATATTGTCTCATAGACTGAGGAAAATGCGTGTCATTATGATTCGATAATGTCGTGGAGCTTTACTAGTGCCCAGATAACATTTCGGTATGTCTGGTGGTAATACAATAAATAAACGGGATTTAATGCTGCTTTAATTTCCACCAGAACATTGATAAACAACTTGAATATAAAACTCATAAGCTTTTTAAAATTAAAACTAACTAAATTCGATGTACCTTTAAACTTCAAATGAAATCCATTACAAGGATTGTATGTTCGGAACACAATTATATAGGGTACTTAGGAAAGATCTAGGATTGGAAAATATACATTCTGCATTATAAAAAGAACGTCTGCTATTTTCAATTTCCGGGTTTAAGGCTATGCGTATAGTTAAGGGATATACAAACTACTAACTGTTTGCAACTGAGTGCAAATATACTTGGCATTCAAACACCAAACCAACTATATTTTGCAGGCTAGACTACTTTTTAATATCAGAATCATTATGTAATCTCATTGACTGCTGCAGTATAAAACCAGGTTTTAAGACTGACCATTCTTTAGTTATGCTTAAACTTAATAACATTCAATCAGAACGAGGACCAGGCTATTTTAAACTAAATAACAGCATCCTATTAGACACACAATACCAATAACAAATAAAACAGGAAATATCAAATACAACTCAAAACAACAAAGACTCAAACCCAAACACATTATGGGAGGTTATTAAAGGTAATATACGTAACACAACTATTAGATACACATCATTTAAACAAAAAGAAACGCACTAACTCGAAGTAAACACACTAAACGATATAGAAGTACTCGAAAAACAATTACATAACACTAACAATAATGATACTGTGCCGATTGAAAATGAAATTATGTCCAAAAAACAAGTGCAAGAAGAAATTTATCATGAACTTCTTAATGGAATAATATTACGAGCGAGAGCAAAACATGTAGAACACAACGAAAAAACTACAAAATACTTTGCCAACATCGAAAAACGTAAAAGTGAACAAAAAACTATTCACAAGCTCGTCGTCAATGACAAGGAAGTAACTAACAGAACAGATATATTGGAATAACTACGCTTGTTCTTTGAAAATCTCTATAAAAGAAAACATGTTGACACTAATCTTATTTTCAATACTCCGCACAATACTCTAAATAATAACGAAAAAGAATCCTGTAACGGACTACTTACAGAATATGAATGTGGATTAGCACTCAATGCAATGCAAAATAACAAAAGTCCGGGATCAGATGGCATCGCAATCAAATTCTATAAAATATTTTGGAATGATATTAAGCAAGATTTAGTTAACTCACTGAACTACTCATTCAATAACGGAAGTCTAACTGTCTTGCAAAAACAAAGTATAATATCCCTCATTCCAAAACCCGGCAAAAACTCAGAGTCCTTATCAAACTGGCGCCCTATTAGTTTGCTTAACAACGACTACAAAATTGCAACAAAAAGCATTGCAAATAGAATTAAACAAATATTGCCATCAATTATTTCAAGTTCTCACTCTGCATTCATTAAAGGACGATATATCGGAGAAAATGTACGATTGATACAAGAATGCATAAACTATCTAAACCACTCAAATAACTCTGGTCTTATATTCTTTGCTGACTCACTTGACCATTCCTTTATGTTTTCATGTTTAGAAAAAATGAACTTTGGAGAAAACTTGGTAATATGGGTAAAACATTTTTATACTGACATATCTGGTCTAATTATTAACAATGGTTTCTTCACTAGCAGCTTTAACATAGAAAGAGGTGTCAGACAAGGATGTCCACTCTCGTCATCGTTATTTATAATATGTATAGAATTTGTATCACATTACATTCAATATAATAAAAACATAAATGGCATAATGATTAAACCAGATGAAGAAGTCAAACAATCACTTTTTGCAGATGATGCAACTTACTTTTGTAATAACAACCCGGACTCTTTCAATAATTTAATAGAATCAATAACCATGTTTGACAAGATATCAGGCCTAAAGTTAAATACATGTAAATGCACTGTGTTAAAAGTAGGTAATTATAGGCATAGTAACATACATCTAAAAAAAGAAATGAAAATTTCATCGGACATCAAACGAAGCTTCAACATTAGGCATAACCTTTGCAAACAATGAACATGATACCGTTATTAAAAACATATTGCCTAAATTACAAGAATTTAAAAACTGTCTTAAATCATGGCAACACCCAAAACTAACATTAATCGGTAAAACCACAGTATTAAAAACATTTGCGCTTCCAAAATTAATTTACGTACTTACGGTTCTCCCAAATCCACATGATATTATTATTCAAGATATAAAAAATACCATATTTGACCTCATCTGGGACGGTAAGCCGGAGAAAATCAAACGAAATCAATTAATGCAACCTGTAGAACTCGGAGGTATACAAGTGACTGACATATATTCGTTCCTGAACTCAATCAAAAGCAGCTGGGTAAAACAATTACTAGATAACACAAATCACAGTAAATGGAAATTGTTTTGCAATAAAATACTAGAAAAATATGGTGGTTCATTAATTTTCGAATGCAACATCAGCAATACAACAATATATGACATATCCAAAGAAAACAAGTTTCTATCTAATGTACTTTCAGCATGGAGTCAAATCGCAAATAAGCTAGAAGACAACAACAACAGTAAAACTATTTTATGGAACAATAAAAATATTACCTCATACAGTAAAACATTATTTTATAAAACTTGGTATGAAAAAAACATAAAGTATGTAGATCAATTGTTTGACTACAGAATTAATGATTATTATTCTTTTAGTAATTTATGCTACTTGTATGAAGTACCAGCAAGTAATTTCCTGATGTATTACACGTTGATAAAAAGTATACCTACACATATAAAATGGAAGATCAACACAAACAATACGCCATGCATACAAAACATTCCTGCAAAACATTATTTCAAAACAAAAATCAAACAAACTATTATATAGATTGCACATTAAAAATACCATAGAGCCTTCCAAATCCCAAATAAAATGGCAAAACTTATATCAAGAGCATGAATTTAATTGGAAAGACATATTTCACATGCCATACAAAGCAACTATCGATACCACACTGAGAAATTTCCAGTATAAATACATACACAGAATCATCGCGACGAATAAATATCTTTTCAAATTTACAAACACTAACTTATGTGACATGTGCTGTGAACATATTGAAACCATAGAACATCTTTTTTGGGAGTGCAAACACATCCAACATAATTGGAATCAGTTGACGGTTTTTCTAGAACGGCAACAACTGCAGATCAAACTATCTCTTTTAAATATTAGTTTTGGAATACATACGTTTAACTCACCGGACGAGAATAATATAATACATTGTATCATTATATTAATGAAATATTTCATATTGAACATGAAATACAGGAAACAAATGCCTACGCTTAACTGTTTTATACATAGTTTAAAAATGAAAATTCAAATTGAGAAAGAAATAGCCCTTGGTAATGATACACTAACTATTTTTGAACAACAATGGAATCGAATCAGATTTCCATAATGCCAGTCCATTTGTGTACTATTCACCCTTTGTAACAACTTAGTTATTTTTTCCGTTTCTAGCGTTATCAAAATCTATATAGCGAAATACACGTCATTAATGTTATTATTGTTATTACTACCCAAGGTCAAAAAATCCAAAGCATATTATGGTATATCCATTTGTATTGTAAATAAGATATTGTTTTGTATATGGAATTATGTATGCAATATATGTTTTACATTGAATAATAAAAACAAACAAACTACTTGCAATGAATACTTGGAAATATGCATTCAGGACATTCAACACCTCTTCATTGACCAGTCCCGAAGGTGTGTGCAATTGTCGTACACGAATAAAATGAACTTTTTTGTCGGCTGTATCACCCGCGTTGTTTAGTGGTTAGGAAATAAAATATATGAAAAAGATAAAGGTTCGGTTTATAGTCTGCTACGATATACATCTTCAGTCGACTTTCACTGGGTCATAAGTTGTCCGTTAACACTCGGCGCAGTATGCATCCACCGCAAACTGGTTTATTTCCCTCACAGGTGCCCATTTATACACCTGGGTGGAGAGGAGCAATCGTGGGATAAAAATGTTTGCTCAGAAAAATGCTAGTGGTCTGGGCGGGATTCGAACCAGAGACCTCACGTCATTTACATAGTTTGCATTGAATGCCATTTGGATACATGGTATACCAAACTATTTTAACCTTTAATAAATATATGCATATATTAATTTATGCTTCGTTTGATTTAATTTGAATGTGTCTTAAGAAATGAGCGGCCCAATGTTCCTGCAAACAACCACTTCTCTCATCTGTAGGGCTGACCACGCCCTCTTCTAATGCTTTGAAGGATCCAATAACTCAAGAAGACATTAAGTCCCAGACAGCTCGTGCGCCAACCTGTTATTTATGGTGCTAAAAGCCTTGAGAAATGCTTATCACTCACGCACGTTCGCGACTGAGATATACTAGCAAGTTCAAACAAACCTAAACATAACAGTTGGTTGCACGCCGTATATCATTGAATCCGCAAAACCATAGACAGTGTGGCTTTTATTCTACATCATAATTGAAAAGGTTATTCATATAGCTTAAGTTGTTTTTATTGGTTGTTAATGTCAATAGTATCGCTTACTGTCTAGACAACCATTAATGATGGTATATTTAAATGCATGTCCTCTGATTCTTATAACAATCAATTGCAGGATGATGCTTAAATTATATTATCCACATATTGGATATGATGACTTTGCATAGGAGGTCCAAGCAATTTGGAACGAGGCAACCCATTACACGAAATAAGGCCTAGTCTCGATTCCGCAACGCCTTTTACTCTTTCAGACCGACATGATCAAATTGTTTTAACTCGCTGCAGAATAGGACATACAATATTAACACATTCGCATCTTCTAAACTGCGAAGAAGCACCTCAGTGTATACCTTGCGACGAACATTTTACTGTCAAACATACGCTTATTAATTGCACAGACCTCATTGATATTCGCGATAGGTATTTCCAAGTAAATTCATTAAAAGAACTTTTCAAAACAGTGCCATCTTATACATTGATCCAGTACTTGAAAGAGATAAACACATATAACAAAATTTAGTTCACATTTCCTAATCTATATATAAATCAACATACGTAAACGGCACGATATGACCATAATGTGTTGAGTTGCCGTAAAACCCAAATAAACAAACAAAACAAACAAACCATTGCAGAAGGCTATTAAACTGTCGCTTTCAAAATGCTGTACAATTGCATCACATTTTCTTTTACCGAAAATTGTGTTTGGTACAAAATACTCACAAATTTATACACGACCAGGGATATGGACATGAACAACAAAGGGCTAGCATTTCCTTTCGGTATGAACGTTGCTTTTTCTCGAAATAACCTTTTTCTTACAGCAGGCTTACACTTGTTAAATTGGGGTTCACATGAATAAACCTCATCTTATAAAGATATATTAGGATCATATTCATTTTAACATCATTTAATTTGTTATATTTATATTTATAATAATATTATATTATTTTGCGTCAGAGACAACGCTGACCTGAGTTGGTGATATGCAGGGCAATCATGGTCACCAGTATGCGTTGCATCGGCATCACTTGGACCACCCACGTGCACCCAGCTTCAGCCGGATATGGTCCAGGGTAGCCGGGAGACCGGATGTCACCGCCCGGACCTGTCAGATACCCCTCTCCACACCCGATCGTGGACGGCGGAAATGGATGCCAGTCTGAAAAGGTTTGTCCTATACGTTTTATATGAAAAAAACAAGACTGTCACTTGTGGAATATGTTAACCTTGAACAAAATGAAAAGATTCGAGTGACATGAGTTACGTGAAGCTTTGGAATTAAGAAATATCGGTGTCATGCAACAGTTAGTGAGCTGCAAAAGGCATAATGCGCTTGTCTGACTTTTATGCAACACTATACAGCTGCGAGTAATATGGCGGTACGAACACACACAATATAAAATAAAACGCATGTTAAACAGTAGTTTTTTTGAAAAAATATAAAATAATCATGTCCCAGGACCTTTTTCAACAATAGTTCTCTAATGTCTCAGGATATTTTTTAAACAATAGTTCTTAATATGCGAATTATTCTTACTCTGATTTGTAAATGTATAAAGTCCTGGATTTCTTGTTTATGTTTTCGACATACAACTCACTCTTGTCAATAAACTCGTAGTGTCCCAGGAATCCCTTGGCGTTCGTGGTGACGTCAGAGTGGAATACGATCTCGAGTTTTGCTTGTGTGGAGATGTAGAGTGGAGGCGTGGTCTTTCCGCAGTATTTGGCTCGGGGCTGCTCCTTGAAGCCGCGGGTGTTGATACTGGAGATCTCGATATAATCATAGTTACAACTGGAATGAGACACAGAGAATTCAGAAATATGAGGCCAAAGTGTATGTTACAGCTATTCTAGCTTAACCAGTAGCCAAATCGCAGATGACTGTTGAAACTATTTGAACAGAAAAAAAAATCCATGAATTTAAAAATTAACAACAATATTGTCATTGCAATATTATAAATTCAGACATTGTCGGTTTAGGTTTACGAAACCACTTTTCCCATATGTTATACATATGTCATATAGCAAGTTTTCTCCATACCCGTTTTCTGACTTCTCCAGCTCAAAGTAGTCAAACTCGATGCGCACCCTGCCCTCGTCCTTTGCGTGGAAGAAGTAGCAGCACGTGGTGCGCTCCGGGTAGTTGTCCGGGAAGCCCGGGGAGGTGAAGATACCCGAACGCGACCCCCGGAACGTGTACTTGTGTTCACAGCCCGCGCACGAGTCCACAGCAGGTTCAATGAAGTCTGTAATAGTGTATGGGCATGGTTTCAGTTTAATGAATGGCATGAACATGTTTGAATGGGGTGTCCAAATAAACGAATGTTGGCGATATCCAACTACACTGATTTTGTTCAGTTGAAAAACATCTCTCTTGTATGACATCGTCCAGGATGCAGGTTGGACTTTTTTTAGTTATTTTGCAGGCACTTCAATACTTATAATTATGGCTTAATAACCCGTACTTGCGACTTTGACACTTGTTATTACGACTTTGCTACTTGTAAATATGAGAATATAACAAAACTTTCAAGTTTGGTCAAGGAAACTTCCATATATATTTTTTTATTATTGTGAGAGCGGAAGCCGACTCGGAAAGGTATTGGCTGAATGATTAATATTTTTAATAAAACAACTACTACACATTTCATCTATTGTAACGATACATTAGTTAAATCAAAAATGAGTGAACGCAATATTTATTGCAAAACTAGTCACAACAATCCACACCAGAAAACTACGGTGAAAGTTTTAATTTATCTTTTGGTTACCTACCCTGACAGCTGACCATATCGGTAACCATGGTGATGAAGATCAGCGCGCGAAGACCGGATGTCATAGTGGATCAAACATGGTGACATGGCGTCTATCTGAAATTGCAGAAAGTCCTATTATGTAATATAGAAATACAGTTTTGCTTGTGGGGAGATTGCATCATATACGACTTGTATCTACTTAAAACCTTATTTAGCAGTTTGTGTTTAGTATCGATATCTTCTATTACTTATCTACTAAACTTCCACGGATACTCAAGTGTGATAAAAAATCAATGCCATATTGTAAAACTGTTTTGCTTCGACCCACTAAAATAGCACGGGACGTCATAAAAGGGGACTTCCAGAAGAGGTCAAATATGTTCTACGTCGTTATGTTTGGCGAAACAATAGGTTATTATGAAAGTTAAGTTTTGTTTTAAAAGTTATTTTGCCATACGACTATAAGACTGTTTTAGTATCGCCACATCGTATTAACAAATCAATCCGTTTCAAAATAAATACGTTTTGACATTGTAAAAACCAACCAAAAGTAAAACCAACATTAAACTGTGAAACCCTTATTATAATAGTATGCGAGTTTCCGTTTTCATAAAAAATGTCATTGCGGATATGTCCCGACATATTTACGACTTACAAAGTGATTTGATTGGGAATTCGAAAGACAACTGGAGCTTTTTTATCACCAAAACAATTGGGAAAGGTCAATAACATCCATTATTTAAGAAGACATTTTCGTTTCTCCTCCAAATATACTAGATTTTGTGATTACTCTGAAAAAAAAGAACTGGACTGATCAATATGTGTTGCAAATGGATATAAGCGAAAAATGGTTCTTGCGATGTAGAAGATTGAGACCACGTGCTACATATAATATATATAACGTTATTTTCAATTCGATTCAATGACACAGCTTGTCAAGTTGTATGTAAAGACTTGATTTGAATGGATGTTGAATATAAATATAATACCTTTTAGATATACACATCATTCACATGAATGTTGGCTCATTTTTTTAAATGTCATGTGCGGAGGGCGAATGCCTTATACTGCCAATGTTTTTAAATAATTAATGGGTGAGTCACAATGAAATACCTCATAAAACTGTCGTTGCAAAATATTAATTATATTCACACAGATGTTGTTTTTTTTACACCATTGCCAGATCGTGCATGTCACTCTGCGCAAATGCTGTTATAGAGCACAGATACTGCATCCAATTAAAACTTCATGCAGAATTCCCATTTCATCTGCCATTTTTCATAACACGTACTCATATTTCACACAGATACCATCTCCTGAACAATCGAGTCATTCGCGCGTCTTGATTACAACAGGTTTATCATGTCTCGTTAAAAAGATATTGCATATGATATTAAGTGAATCATTTGTTATAACATTAATGAATCACCAATTGTTGGCATAATGCATTATGATAATACAAAATTAAGTTATTTATATAGCAGTGATATTTACTTAAACATTCTATTTTTAAAAGGAACCTCATTTCTCGTCCTGTAAAGCAAACAAGATCTGTAAATGTTCATATAAAATGTACTTAGCTTCCAAGAATACCAGATTATTTTGTCATTAGATTTCGCTAGCCACAAATGTTCCTTAATTGCCAATTTCCTACTCCATAAAAATAAATTATTACCGATAGTTTTATCCTGGCTGATATATTTGGAATTACTCTACGCAAAGAATGTCTCTTGAAATCGTTGATAATGTCATCAACGTTGAACATTACAAGACCGTCTATAAATTGTTCTAAATAATTTTACTGAATTCTTTGCCTTGGATATAATACATGTGCATTTAAAGTCAGCATATTGTGCACTATCTCTTAATTTACGTGGTTTTGCGGCAAGCAATATGACTGTGAAATGTCCAATATATTTGGCATACACTTCAAAAATGTTGAAATTTCGTGTTACATGGTTGCAGTATAATTGTTTACTATGTTGCTACTAAAAAAACACGAACACTGCATATTCCAGTGTTGTTTTAACAATAAATATGAGGCCAACACATATATTCCAGTGTTGATTTAACAGTAAATATGAGGCCACGACACATATTCCAGTGTTGTATTAACAATAAATGTGAAGCCAACACACATATTCCAAAGTTGTTTTAACAGTAGACGTGAGACCAACACATATTCCAGTGTTGTTTTAACACTTAATTTGATGCCAACGCACATATTCATGTGTTGTTTTAACACTAAATTTGATGCCAGCACACATATTCCAGTGTCGTTTTAACAGTAAATGTGAGACTAACACACATGATCCAAAGTTGTTTCAACAGTAAATGTGAGGCCAACACACATATTCAAGTGTTCTTTAAACAGTAAATGTGAAGCAAACACACATATTCCATTGTTGTTTTAACAGTAAATGTGATGCCAACACACACAATCCAAAGTTGTTGGTCACTTGCCACAAATAAATGACCAGCGGATGTAAATAAGGGTTTCTCTCTTGGTGATGTCTCTGGAGTTTCATTACTTTGGTATATATAAAGTAAATGTGATGTCAACCCTAAAATTTTAATACGGTAATATGCAGTATAAAAATCTGAATTATTTGATAGATCGAAGTTATTACACGGAATGTATTATGATTTGTGTAAGATAACTTGTAATGTATCGTATGGCCCATTACCATTAGCAGCACCTTAAACCAATTAACTGCAAATGGTTTATACATAGTAAATGAGAAATGCAGTTGGAAGTTCTGACAAATTAATTAAGTGTGAACCAATTACAAGGTGCTGAATGATTACTGTTTTTTGAAATCGAGCTTTTAAAGAGTATATTTTTAGAGGAGTTTACTGTACGATAGTTTTCCTGAATGAAAACAAAATGGGGTAGGAAGATCGCTGGTTTATTAATGAGGTGACATCTAAATCACGAACGAGTAATAAACAAGAGATGTTTGTAAAACATGTATGCCCCCCAACTTGCAATCAAGTCGTGAATATGTGCAATTGTTCAGAATTTTTTTAAATATTGTATGTGCACATTAATACATGGGGAGGAAATTAAAGTTGATGCTTTAGAAAGTAAATATAAAGCTGAAAGAGAGATAGAGTATAATCAAGGGATATTTTTACAGTTTATTATATAAGGATACCTGTTTTCTGTTAGATGTAATCATCAAATAGGCCAAAACAACTCGAGATATCATGCGTTAACAAAATGGTCTACGTAGAAAACAGTTTTCACGTTACAAGCCCCTGTGACCTTGACCTTTCACCTGTTGACCTCAAAATTGATAGGCGTCTTTCTTTCCTCCCGAGTAACCAGCATACCAACTTGGATGATGTTAGGTCAAAGCGTATTCTACATGTCATGCGGAAACGAAATGGTCTACAGAGGAAACAGTTTTCATGTTACAAGCCTCTGCCATCTTGACCTTTGACCTGTTGACCTCAAAATTGCTAGACATCTTCCTTTCCTCCCAAATAACCAGCATACCAACCTAAATGATCGTAGGTCAAAGCGTTCTCTAGATATCGTGCGGAAACGAATTTAATGTTACTAGTCCCTGTGACCTTGACCTTTGACCTGTTGACCTTAAAATCAATAGGCGTCTTCCTTTCCTGCCAAGTAACCAGCATACCAACTTAAATGATCACAGGTCAAAGCGCTCTCTAGATATCGCGCGGAAACGAAATGGTCTACGGATAGATCGACCGACCGACCGACCATCCGACCGACCGACCGACGGACAGGTGCAAAGCAATATACCCCACTTAATCGAAGGGGGGCATAATTTTTTATCAGAAACCGTTTTTGTATTTTAAGTAACATTGACCTTGACCTTGACCTTGATCTCACCCTCCCATATGCAATCCCAAGCGTGGTCTGGATATAAGGTATCTATGTATGAAGTTTCATTCAAATATCTTGATGCACTCTAAAGTTATTGAGCGGAAACCATTTTTCTATTTTTAGTAATGGAGGCCTTGACCTCACCCACCTTATATCTATATATGCAATCCCAAGCGAGGTCTTGATATATGGTATCTATGTATGAAGTTTTATTAAAATATCTCGATGCGTTCTCAAGCTATTGAGCAAACACCGTTTTACTATTTTTAATAATGGTGACCTTGACCTTGATCCCACCCACCCCATATGAAATCCCAGGAGAGGTCTCAATATAAAGTAACTATGTACGAAGTATCATTAGAATATCTCGATGCGTTCTCAATTTATTGACCGGAAACCGTTTTTCCATTTTTAGCAACGGTGACCTTGACCCTACCCACCCCATATGCAATCCCAAGCGACGTCTAGATATAAGGTATCTATGGTGAAGTTTCATTAAAATATTTCAATGCTTGTCAAGTTATTGAGCGAAAGCGTTTTTCTATTTTTAGTAACAGTGACCTTGACCTTGACACCATACACCACATATGCAATCCCAAGAAAAGTCTCAATATAAGATATTTATGTATGAAGTTTCATAAAAATTTCTTGATGCTTTCTCAAGTTATAAGGCGGAAACCATTTTCTATTTTTAGTAATTGTCACCTTGACCTTGACCAAACCCACCCCATATGCAATCTTCAGCAAGGCTTTGATATAAGGTATATATGTATAAAGTTTCATTAAAATATCTCGATGCGTTCTCAAGTTATTGGGCGGAAACCGTTTTTCTAATTTAAGTTATGGTTACCTTGATCTTGACCCCACCCACCCCATATGCAGTCCAAAATGAGGTCTCGATATAAGTTTCTAGGCATGAAGGTTCTTAAAATATCTTTATGGATTCTAAAGTTATTGAGCGGAAACTGTTTGTCTATTTTTAGTTACGGTGACATTGACCCAAACCACCCCTTATGCAATCCCAAGCGAGGTCTTGATATAAGGTATATATGTATGAAGTTTCATTAAAATATCTCGATGCGTTCTCAAGTTATTGAGCAGTGACCTTTTTTCTAATTTTAGTAACGGTGACTTTGATCTTGACCCAACCCACCCCATATGCAATCCCAAGCGAGGTCTCAATATAATGTATCTATGTATGAAGTTTCATTAAAATATATCGATGCGCTCTCAAGTTTTTGAGCAGTGACCGTTTTTCTATTTTTAGTAACGGTGACCTTGACCTTGACCCCACCCACCCAATATGCAATTCCAAGCGATGTCTCTATATAAGGTATCTATGTATGAAGTTTCATAAAAATATCTCGCTGCGTTCCCAAGTTATTGAGCGGAAACCTTTTTTCTATATTTAGCAACGGTGACCTTGACCTTCCACCTGTTGACCTCAAAATAAATAAGCGTCTTCCTTTCCTCCCAAGTAACCAGCATACTAACTTAAATGATCGTATGTCAAAGCGTACTCTAGATATCGTGCGTAAACGAAATGGTCTACGGACAGACCGACCATCCGACCGACCGACGGACAGGTCGGATGGTCTTCGAAGCGGGGCATAATTAAGTGTATGTCAGATTATCCCCATTTGCTTGGGGTTATTCATTATTGGTTTTTTCATTATTTCTCTTTTTGTCGTTCGCTGTCCCACTGTCACTCCAGAAGCGTCGACAAAAGCGATGGTCCTCTTAGGGTCCTCCGCCATGCAATGGAGCTTCTGATCCAAAGGTACTGGAGCAGGCCAGACCTTGTCTCTTTTATATCTTGGTATTTCTTACATGGCTGTAGTATGTGCTCAGTTCTTTGATCAGCTTCACCATATGGACAGCTTGCCGACTGGTCTATTTTCAGCTTGTGCATATGTGCATCGAGTCGGTTGTTTTCCGTTCTCAGTCGGAAATTGATCACCTGTTCAGCTCTGGGAAGAAGGTGGTATTGGTCTTCTTTAGTCCTGGGCCTGAACAGGGCTTTTATTATGTTTTTTTTTCTTGGAAGCTGATTGATGTCAGAGTTTGGTGTGGTTGGGCTCTTTGCCATCTGTTCTGCCTTTTCATTGCCAGGCATACCAATGTGTGCTGGTATCCAGTGTATTATTACTTCTCTTTCTGTGCTCAAGGTGTTCAGTGTTTCCGAGAGTCTAGGCAGTTTGTTGTTTTGCAGGGCTTGTAGAACGGAGAGTGCATCGGTGAAGAATACGATCTTTTCTCCAGTCCATGGGGTCTCTTTGACTACACTGACAGCCAGTATGAGTGCTTCAGTCTCTGCATTGTAGTTGGTGCAGTGTACTCCTGTGGGGATTCCATGGGTTTGTGACTGTCCTCCTTGGTAATGGATGACAACCCCAGCTCCTCCATCTTTGACAGCATTTTGTTGCTGAGCAGTCGGTGTAGACGTGATTTCATAGGTCATATGGAATCTTTTCATCTATAAGGGTCAATGAGAGTGCGCATAAGTGTTGATGGTGATTGAAGACAGATCGCCCTTGACTGGGTTGTAGATGTCTGAAGGACCAAGAGGTGACTGGCATTCTTTCATTAATGTCTTGGTTTCGTGAACAAAGCTGCTTCGTTTAATTCATGGGTGAACAAGTGCTCATAGCGATGATGCATGATGTTATGATTGGTTAGAGAACGCCGTCGGCCTGACATCCATGACTTCAGCTCTCTAGGTTTATGTAGGAGTTACCTCACCCTCAGCTTCTAGTTTGTAACCTTCCCTGGAAGCACAGGAGAGAACTTGATAGAGGTTCCCGGCTCTAGCTATTTACCCATAGCTGGGGGCCTGTTCATGGGCATCAGGGCGGAGGCACTACATAGGGCTTGTCTGCAGAGAGGTTATGTACTGGCAGAAGAGACTTACAAATTTTGCTCTCTTTTCGCCTGACAAGCACACAACATCAGCACACCACACTTGACGCATCCACAAACCAACAGACACACATCATTTCAATTCTATATATTTCCTCTTTATTATTCATGTCTTTACTATATAATTGCGTATCTCACGCTGTTATGTGAGACAGTGCGTTCGTTTTACATTCACATATTTGAGTTATAATAAAAGTGTATTGTACATTTTACTTTTATCTGGTTTTACATCGCTTGTTCATTTTGTAAAATCTTTTAGAACTAGTTTACATACATAAGCAGTCTTATAAATTCGCGCATATGATAGCAAACAACAAATAATATTCATAATTCATCCAACAATTACTTCTATCGCCAATATGATACAAAGAATCATGATATATCACCTAACCAAATTAACATTATTTATGTTCGTGCAATTAAGTACGTTTGTAACTGAAACATAAAACACACATTTGTATTGAAATATTGATGTTTTTGGATCCTAATTAAGTTTAAACATTACGAATTAACGATAACCTGGCATGACATTCATTAAAACGTGCTAAAGTACATTGCATGCTATAACTCTTACATTTCCCAGAAGTATAATTAAAGAAATGACAATTCGTAAGATACTATATGTGTGTTAGACATCATACGTGTTAGATTGAACCGATGTAAATAATAATGCTGGTGGCCTGGGAAAGTGTTATTTGAAAGCAATTGGATGGTACGACCTAGTGGAATATGAAAATATAATTGAAGAAAATTAGGATATATAGTTAACTGTAGAATAATGTGAATTTTAAACTGAATTCACACTTCAGTGAATTTGATATTTGCCTAACAATGCCTGTGTATATGACTTCATTCCCCGTGGATCGAAACTGCTTCTTGTACCAGGGAAAAGCTTGCCAAAATTCTCCTAAAATGATTAAAATGCTTTTGAAACTTGTAGAAGAAAATGTTGGCTGTTAAATATTTTATCGAATTGCAAAAATGGGAAGAAGTACTTTGCTCTTTTGTCTCTAACATTCTTACTTGAAAGCAGAAAAAGACACACACTTGCCATTATACAATCATAACGGTATTAAGAAAGTTTGGCATTATAAGACATTGTTTATATGTAGTGGTCGGATGACGTAACATGTTTTTTTTGTGAGTGTTAAACATTAAGACGCTATAAATTGAATAATGTATGTAATCAAATTGCTAATTGCCCAAACAACACTACACATACTAAGAAAACGCGAACAAAAGTAGAACACAAAAATGTTAAAACAACATAAAAATTATAAACCTCCTACGTGAAGAGTCCTTATTTAGGGAGAGTATAAAAAAAGTAAATATATATAATGCCAATATATAACTACATGAAGCGGTCAGTTTAACGCATTTTAACAACCTCAGTGGCTGCTGCATTTGATCTAATAAGTTGTGTGGGTTTGTAACCTTTCTTAAGAAATTATGCTAAAAGCGTAACATTAAATGCTAGTAAATCTTTAAGACAAATTAATGGACAACTAAACGCATTCTGTAGCAATAGTGTGTGTTATTGAGTGTCGTATTGTAAATAGTGTTAAATAGGAAATTGGTCACTTTATATAGGACCATTCGCTCGCTGGTCTGTCCTAACGGAAGCAATATTAGCTGTTAAACAGTATTTCAGCTTTCCATGTTAACAACTGAATGTCTCTTATTTAAGTTAGTTGACATATTACTTATACAATGCAATATACACCACAAAACACGAAAGAGAAACACAATACAACTTAGATCGCCGCCTTGAAATGGACATACACAGTATTGGGCACAAGATATTGACATAAGAACGAAATATAAAATTGAAATACATGTAAAAATAAAAACAAACCTCACAGTTTATATAGGCCATAATTATTTTACCTTTATACTATTATAGTGTGATATATTGATATTATTGACGCAAGTAAAATAAGAACAGTACATAATCATAATTCATTCACAATCTACTTATTAATATAACTTCACAAAACAAGCTTCTTGAAATAAATTTAGAAATCTCAATTAAATTAAATGCCAGCTCCAATTGGTATTCAATGTTTCACGTCAAACATTTTGTGAGTTCGAAGTTCCGTAACGCGCTAAACGCGAATAAAGACACTGAAATCAAAATTAACGTTTCCGTGACATTTTCTGACATTAATCTATCTTCGGGAAATATTATTTTATAATGTTATAAAACGTTATGAGTGTGTGTGATAACCACAATTGGTGGAAGAATATTGTTCAACATGTACAACGTGTGACTGATAAGTCATATTGACATATGCAAAACAGTATAGCCTGTTTTGCTAATTGCACTGTTGCAATGTGTATTGATTATGTATTATTGTTCCAATTACTTAAAATATGTTATAATGTTTTTGCTATATTACATCACAGTGCGGTTTGATTAGAAAACAAGAAATTTTCTAGATATATTTATTTATTGCAAATTGTATCTGTTTAGGTTAAACACAATTATTTTGTAGCTCTGTCAGTTCCAGAATAATGATGATGACCTGATTATACTGAATGATATTGAAAGGTTTAAAAGTAAAGTAAAGTGTTTGTTTATTATAGTGTCACCCTCGCGATTAAGGGCCAGCCAGTTTTGACTTATGAGACACCTTTACTGATGAACATCTTTACTCCCGATTCCTATCCTATATGCCGGGCGCCTGGCAGGAAGGCAATCTGTACCCCTTGATTTAACTAGCAGCTGGGTAGGCAACTCACCATATCAGAACTCGCCCTGTGTATGACTCGAACCTTCGACCTCCCGCTCCGTAGGCGAACGCCCTAACCACTAGGCCACGGATACGGTTTAACTGTTAAGAAACTATTGGTCATATAATATAACTGGTACTAACTGTTCTGATTTATACTATTTGCCAAAACAGTGTTCTCTGAAGCTACAATTTCCAAGATTTTACCTCAATCCAGAATGCTGTTTCCACATTATGGACCTCGATAACAACATCCCATTGTTAGTGTTCTATCCATTATTGTGATTGATATGTACACAATAAACTAACCATTTAAAATATTTCCTAGAAGAAAACAAAAGACAAATTTCAACCTGATGATGCATGTCATCCGAATATACAATGAACAACACTTCCAATCCGACAAGCATAATTCACACTTTATATTAAATCAAACAAATTAAAACAATCGGTTGAAAATTAAAATTCATAAAATGTGTGTTTTTAATACTTTCAAAATAAATTGTCTCATATCGCGTCCAAATTTAGCTCACATCTTGTAGTTCCCTCTCGTCCTATAAAACGAGCAAGATCTATAAATCTTAATATAGTAAAATCTACCATGTTTAGCTTCAAAGCAGACATGATTCGTATGTTATTAGGTTTCGCTAGGCAAATGTTGGCCTTGGTTGCTAATTTCCAACTCCATAAAGTTGAATTATTGCTGAATGTTTCATCCCGGATACTATGTTCAGCATTACAGTCCGCAACGAATGGGTCTTGCAAATTGTAAATAATGTCATCAACAATTAACTGTATGAGTGTACGACATTTGATCAACTATATGAGTCTACGACAGTTGATTAACTATATGAGTGCACGACATTTGGTTAACTGTATGAGTGTACGACATTTGATTAACTAGATGAGTGTACGACATTTGATTAACTATATGAGTGTACGACATTTGATTAACTATATGTGTGTTCGACATTTGATTAACTATATGAGTGTACGACATTTGATTAACTATATTAGTGTACGACATTTGATTAACTATATGAGTGTCCAACATTTGATTAACTATATGAGAGTACGACATTTTATTAAGTATATGAGTGTACGACATTTGATTAACTAAATGAGTGTACGACATTTGATTAACTATATAAGTGTCCGACATTTGATTAACTATATGAATGTACGACATTTGATTAACTATATGAGTGTACGACATTTGATTAACTATATGAGTGTACGACATTTGCAATGAAATTCGACGTTGGTCTTTACTTTGGGCATACTAATGAATTAAATTGTAGTAAAATATTTGTCTTTCAACACTTGGTTACAATGTTTATCTTTTAGAATATGCGTTGCTTATTTTTATCCGTCAACACAAATGACCCAATCTATATATGGTTTTGCAGAAAACGCAACCAGTAGGAAATGGTGAACACATACACTTGAAGTGTGTGTATTCATAATTTCATAATGTGCAAAATGCGTTAGACAGTACATAAACCACTCATTGTTTAGCATAGAAAATAGTGAACACTAGATTGCACTTTACGAGTGATTGTTATGATGTTGTCATTTCTAAATCGAAACAATACTAGCTATCCTAATAAAATAGTCACCAATTTAAGATTGGCTAATATATTTACAGGGAAGTGTATTTACTGTGAATGTAGATTGCTCATTACATAATAAGCTGTTATGTGTGATATACGTAATTCCCATCAACACAATACAATTAAATTAACTGCAAATGGTTTATGCATAATTAAATACGAAATGCAGTTAGTTAAGTGTGAACCAATTATACGGTGCCGAATATTGACTGTTTTGTTTCATCGTGTCTCAGAAAGTTTCAATTCTGCTACTCTGGTTTGCATCTAGTGTAATTAAATGGTAATTAAATTGAATAATATTCTTTTTATTGCTGTTTAATTTGAATTGTGATGCTATGAGGTTAAATTTTATTTACACTTCCATGTTTTGTGAATAATTCTGGGCCAAGTGTGAGGTTCGTGCGCACATAAACCGGTTTAAACCCCCAATGCTTTGCACTGACCATTTCAAGGCGGTGACCCCAGTTTTATCCATGTGTGTTTTGTGTTTGTTATGTGTTTTTGTGATGTGCTGTTTAATGTTTTGGCAATTGGTCACTTGCCATAAATAAAGGACCTCGTGCTGCTAATAAGAGATCTCTCCTGCTGTCGCAACTGGAGTTTTGCTTTGTTGATATTAAAATCGATTTGTTTAATAAAACATGTTAAGATATGTTACAATGCGCGTGTTTCCCTCGATGTAAAGGAACATGTCATGTTGCAGACAGGTCTCAGGTGTTATGATCTCATACCACATGCGATTGTCATGCGGAACCGTGCTAACGAGGTGGACGTATATATATGTGGAAGTCAAATAACTGTTCCACAATTTCATGTGTCTAATTCGCTCTCCGTGTTAATATACTAAGACAATGGCAATGAAAGAACTCTTCAATAAACTCTTATATCTTGATAAAACAACTGTTACTCGCAAACAGATTGATAAATTATCATTATTATATGTCTGCTAAGCAGGTAAGGCATTATCTTGCTGGACCAATAATATTGCACATCTCTATCCACGCAATCAACAAAGACCTGACTAATGCCTCCTCTGGGTGTGATTCTAATACTGTCTATGATTCACTCGCCAGATTATCACATTCGGTGTTGAATTATTAATTTTAACTTTGTTCTACAATTTAATAGAATGTTATTTACGACACATGATGTAGAATCAACTAATTTGATCAAATAGCACGCGCAAAGAGGAAGGCACATTTAATATTAAACAAAAAGTGCGAGCAGACTAAACGTCGCTTGCTTCACATATGACACATATTTCATAATTACACATGTGGTAGATAACTACGTTCGAGTGTTAACAAAGCTTTATAGTCCTAACTATACATTATTTTCTGTATTGTTACATTATATTTGCCTTCCTCACTAGACACGAAATACAATGAAATGCAATACGTTTACGCCAGCAGTATAATAATCTAGTGTATACATGAACACAAACTGAGTTTATCATACACTTGCATTTCTCATGTAATACAAAACACCATGCTATATAAGCTAAACTAATATACAACACATATTTTTGCGCAATTTGGTCATTTGATATTTTCAAAACACACATTTGTTTTGGTTTCAGTGGCAACTATAAACACTAGTGTACCTTATTGCAACAATATTGTATTACAGACATTTAGACAAAGAAACATGCTCAAGTGAAGTGCATGCACTTATCTAATTACGTTTTTCAGTATTAAAAAAATGAAATGACATTTTTCTTGGATGTTATTTGTGCGTACGAAACCATATGTTTTCTATAGACAACAGCATCTAATATCATTATTTCACTGGTAAGTGTTATTTGGAAGCAAATTATCCGATTCGATGTCTATGTGGAATATATAACTAAAATATCACGATATCATACTGTACATTTTAAACTGAGTTAACACTTCAGAAGAATGCATGTTTTGCTTGCCAAGTCGGTTGATGTACTATCAGTCTCTGTGGATCTAAAATGTATCTTACAACAAAAGACGGAATTACAAAGTTCAGCTTAAATGATAAAAATAATTTTAAAGGCAATTTGATGAAAATGCTGGCATTTACATATTTTATCTGAGTGCAAATTTGTAAAAAAAAAACGTTCAGCCTTATCTTCTTCTCCACCATTCTTACTGGTCATAAGACGAAGACACGACCCAACAGTATTAATATACAAAGCAACGTATGCTATTTTGTTGTAGTTATTTAATTAGGTCATCGTCTAATGTTTGTGAGTGCTAAACACTTACATCACACACTAATAGTGTATACTAATATTTTAATGTAAATGATTTATTTAAATGAACAATATTCTCATTATTAATAAAGACAAAATGTTCCCACATATATGTTTTCGAGAACCTGATGACACTAATTCTACCCATACTGTTTTTAACGTCCACAAGTATTTGCCACCAAACTCCTCTCAGTGATTACTCCCCCATGGTACTCTTCACTTACCATTGCCGCCAAGAGTTAAAAACTTACAGATTTGGAAGTTTTCGGGGGAAACGATCATGAGGAGATTGAAGATTGATTTTTTTTTCAAAATTTTTATTTTATCATTATTATTTTGTGACAATGTCACAGACATGTTGCAGTATATATATTAAAGTATATAGTATATATATTAAATACAAAATTTCAAATAAAAAATAAATAAACAAAAAAGTAAACATAACAACGCAAGGATTTCACGTTGCTTATCATCGATTTTATTTCGCGCATGTGTTTGCCTGTGGTCACATGGAACTTTATGTCGGCAGGGATTCAAAATTGAGCTATGCTCGGACGCAGTTAAATCTCTACGCGGAGATTGATTTGCCACACGTTTTCATTGCATTCGAGTGAAAATATCAACACTGCCGAATATTCAAACATGATCGGCAGCGACCAACTAAGTAAACTAGTCAAAATAGGAACCTAATAACATAAAGTCGAAAACGTGTAACTGTGCATGTATTTCAGACAGATAGCGCAAATGTTAAATATTATAAGAATATAATATAACAAGTAAGAAAATACATATACAAGTTTAAGGTACAGGAAAACACTTAACAAGCGCAACACATGTGTAACAAAAATACCTTAGAATGTCTTCATGCGCTTAACTTTCGTGAGTTACCCTCTCTCAAAGCGATCCATTAGGCAACGTTTATTATTGAATTATTCCAGTTTTCTTATACATTAATCCGTCAATAATTCATATACGTAATATACATAATAATACACGTAAAACATGTACGTTCTTAGTTATTTCGGTGCTTTAAAAACCAAAGCAGTGAATATCGAATGCATTAGACATTGGCATGTTTTTTGGAAATATGTAGTAATATGAGTTTACATGTAAACTATACCGGGCTAATTGTTGTTTTACTGTTGGCGGTATATATATTACTTTGCAGGAATGGAACGACTTCTGTCCTTATGATGTTTTGAACATGTTTTGAACATTGAAACGACGGACAAAACGTATCAGTAATTCACAAGATACGATTTGTTTTCCCTGATATTAGACCCTATCAACGATATATTTAATGACGTCTAGACGTTCATCATGTAACCGCTATATGAATCACATTATCGGAGAGGACACTAACGGTCAAGATGTTGTTATTGACAGCCCTAATCGGAAACTGCATTTTGGAATGATAAAAATTATTACGAAATTGAGGCTCTAGAGAGTATAGTTTTTTAGTTTAAACATATTTATTTCAAACAAACAAACATTGTTATACATAGAATTTCATACAACATTTATAATATGTACATGTTCGAATGGGATTGGAACGAAAGACAAAGTCTTATATAGTTCTTCTCCCTCAGTATACATTCAGTTACACGTTGACAGACGAACATAATTGGTTTTTAGATGATTAAACACTAATAAAAGTACGGCAAAAAAAGAGAGAAACTCCGAGTATAGAGTTTCATTCGTCAAGTGCATGAAATGGGTTGACATTTGAAAGGTGTTGCAGATATAAAAGTAGTCAGAAGTTTGGGGAAAAAGAAAGAAATTTTGAAAGACTTGTTTGGTACAAGGGAAAATACGTTTGAGAGTCGTTCAGTAGCATACTACGTATCAAATCGCTTACTATTAATAATAAATGTGTGTACTGCATCAGCTATTTTAGTATTGGTTAAGTAGTCTCGAGTGTCGTCTCCATATAGGATAGTTTCAATGTAGGGGACGGAATATAAGGATATAGTGTTTATAAGTTCGCCACGAATATGTACATACTGACTGCATTCGAGAAAGTAATGAGACGTCGTTTCATGAAGTCCACAGAGACATAACGGGGATGCAATAATGTTTCGCCTGAATAGATGTTCATTTAAGGCGCTACACTTTGTTCTTAATCGCGTGTGTAACATTTGAGAGCGTCTTTCGCCGTATGAAATAAAGGATTCGGAATCGGGCGATCTATGTTAATTAGCCTTTTGAAGGAATCGATCGATTCAGAATTTTTGACATCATCGGGAAGATTATTCCATTCAGATATAGTAGATGGTAGGAATGAATTTGAGTACAGTGATGTTCGGGCTTGAATTGTGTGAAGATGTGATGAATTTCTTAGCAAATAATTGCTAGATGACCCAACTGTTGCGGGCAAAAGAGATTGTAAGTAGTTAGGTACATTGCTAGAATTCATTCTATACATTAATATTAATTTATGTTTGCGTCTTCGTTGCCTGATAGATTCCCATCCTAGCTCATTATAAAGATCTTCTAAAGATACTAAACGTGTGCATCCAGATGTTATTCGCGCGGCTTCAGTTTCGATTTTGTCTAGGTCATCTTTTTCATATTGTGTACAATTATCAAAAACCGCGTCTGAATACTCAAGAATTGGTCTTATAAATGAAAAGTATATTTTCTCGAGAGCTTTTCTATCAAGCATTATTTTTAATCGACGCATTATATGAACTCGTTTCCATGCTTTTTCCTTTATAAAAGATATATGCGCATGCCAAGTACAGTCATTGGACATAAATACACCTAAATGTTTATGGACATTAACAATGGGTATATTAACGTTCTGCATAGTCAATGATGGATGAGGTGGTTTATTTATTTTGCGAGATATTAACATTGATTCGGATTTTGAGGGATTAAAGCATACTAACCATTTATCAGCCCAGCTGGAAATTTTATCTATGTCTGATTGCAATACGGCGGCAGTTTCGTTTGGCGAATTTACGACCATGAAAAGACTGGTATCATCAGCAAACAAATTTATGTGCGCTTGTATGTCAGCGACAATGTCATTAATATATACTAGAAACAGAAGTGGACCTAACATAGAGCCTTGAGGGACACCGGCGAGAATTTCAATAGGAGTTGAATGCGCTCCCGGTAGGATTACTTTTTGTTTACGATCAGAAAGATAATTAGACAAAAAGGACAATAGATTTCCTCGAATGCCTGCTTGTTGTAGTTTGTATAATACACCTTTGTGCCATACTTTATCAAAAGCTTTACTTATATCAAAAAATACAACTCTGACCTCAAGGCCATTGTCTAGGGCTCTGCAAAATGTATTATAAATATATGTAAGCTGATTAACAGTCGAATCACCAGGCAAGAAGCCAGATTGAGTAGGTGCAAAGAATGAATTTGCACGAAGAAAATTAAAAATGTGCTTGTGTATTATTCCCTCAAAGACCTTCTCAATAGTATTTAACAATGATATAGGTCGATAATTAGACGCTAAGGCTGGATCGCCCTTTTTGAAGATCGGACACACATTTGCGATTTTCCAACAAGAAGGCATTTTGTAGGTATTTAGACAAGAGTTAAACAAATCACACAATGGGTAGCTTAATTGATGCATTGCTTCTTTGAGGATTCGATTATCTATTCCATCAGGACCAGATGCTTTTCCTACCTAAAGACATTTAATTGAGTCAATAACTTCCTCCTGCGTTATATGAATAGACTGAAGACTGTTAGCGTTTACATTGTGTATAGGTGGAAGATCGTGGTTGCTTTCGTCGATTGAACACTGGCTTGCAAAATACCTGTTTAGTATATCAGCTTTACATGTGTCATTTGCTACAAAACTACTTGTTTGATCATCGTAAATAGGTGGAATTGAATTGTTTATGTTAGTAGGAATAAATGTTCGAAGTGTTTTCCACCAGTCTTTAGCGCAAAGGTCAGATGACTTTAGTTTATATGCAATGTTGTTGAAATATTCGTTTTTTGAATTACGTAAAAGTAATACAACCTCATTCCTAACACGACGGAAATTTGACCAGTGTATGTCACTATTTAATTGTTTGGCTTTTCGGTATAGACGTTTCCGTTGTCGAATTTTTTTCTTTATATTATTGTTTATCCATGGTATATCATGAGAACGTATACAAACATTTTTGTTAGGAATACATATGCTTGCAATGTGTATAATGTCTTAGTAATATTTTCTGCATAAATGTCAACATCTTCACATTTTAGTAAATCCTAATGAGTATCTGTCATTAATTGTCGTAGTTTTGAATAATCCCCAATATCGTAACGCCAGATATGTCGATAAAACGTTTTAGTTATTTGTTTTGTAAATTTTAATGTAACAAAAACAGGGCAGTGATAACGAAGAGTTTGATCTAAAAACGGTTCGCCTGTTCCAGAGAGTAATACAGTATTCCGATTACTTACAAAGATTAAGTCAATTATGGAAGATGTCCGTTCAGTATAATGTGTTGGCTCGTGAATAAGTTGCGTTAAGTCATATTGTAGACATAATTCATTAATTTTACGTGCAGACGATTCGGCGAGAGCATTTATATTAAAATCACCTGTAATAATAATATCATTTATTCGTGTTTCTCTGGCTAGCCCTATAGAGTCTTCAATAGAATGCATATACAATCTATCCTCACTAGGCGGTCTATAGAAAACGCCAAAAAGAATGGATTTATTTTTTGAAGGCAGAACTTCAATCCATATACATTCTACATTATTTAATTCAAGATCATATCTGCGTTTGAAAGCAATATTTTCATTTACGTATATAGCAACGCCACCATGTGAGTCGAATGTGCGATCCTTGCGAATTGGCTGGTGGAAGCCGTCAAAGAGGAGATCAGTGGATAAGATAGAACTATTTAACCATGTTTCGGTAAAAGCAATTATATCAAATTCACGTAGACCAGTGTAAAGAACATCTATTTTGTGCATCAGACTTTGAATATTGTAATGAACAAAGCATAAGTGGGTTGTTGCTGGAGCATTGAGAATGGATGAAGAACTGTCTGTATCGGTGTTTAAAGATCGATCAGACAATGTAGGCCCTGGGTTTGGATGAATATCACCTGATCGTAATAAGACTATAGAGAGCCAATAACATGTTACAACAAAGAAGAAACATTTGAGAAGCTTTTTGAGGAAAAGAATATCAGTGTGAATATTTTTTCCTATCATAAAACGTGTGCATGGGTGTTCAACACTCATTGATGCGTTCATAGACTTGTACACATTAATTTGTAATGAAAATAGGCTGATAACATTTAGCCATAACTGGCATGCACATAATACGTGTAGGGATAGTGGAAAAATAACTGGAGATCTATATGCAATCATGACAGCGTTTCCAGGTCTCTGTTTAATGTACAACATAATGATATGCTCCAATGAAGACGAGATGAGCCATAAACGCTGACATGATACGTTTTTTGCATTTAAACATGCGAACATTTTGCAACAAGAATGATATTAAAATTTGATTACGCCGTCTGCTACAGAACTGCTTAAAGAGAGAGTATAGGCAATGTGAATTGGAAAAAAGAAATGATGAGAAACAGATGATAAGGGATAATGATATGTTTCGTATCATTATAATGATATGGGAAATATTGTTGGGTGTATAAATGAACACAAGATAATTACCTAGATTACCTAGAGTTAACAGTTAAACTAGTAACTAGTACAATTGTAAATAATATACCCTTGAAGAGTACAATAAAAAAGTGTTTGCTAAATGATTATAGTAAGCATCTGTATAACAATAATTATTTTGCAAGACAGTACACACTTCCATATATTTAAATTGTGTAAGCATTTCACGAGATGCAGAAATACAGTAATAGAATAAAATTCAGCAATATAAATACAAATGTTATACAGTGCTGAGATGCATATCATACAAGTTCTTTGTAAAAAAATTTACAAATATTTACATTTACTACAATAACTTTATAAGTTTGCATTATTTCTAAAACTCCGGTCCATTTGCTTAACTAGTAACTAGTACAATTGTAAATAATATACTCTTGAAGAGTACAATAAAAAAAGTGTTTGCTAAATGATTATAGTAAGCATCTGTATAACAATAATTATTTTGCAAGACAGTACACACTTCAATATATTTAAATTGTGTAAGCATTTCACGAGATGCAGAAATATAGTAATAGAATAAAATTCAGCAATATAAATACAAATGTTATACAGTGCTGAGATGCACATCATACAAGTTCTTTGTAAAATCTTTTACAAATATTTACATTTACTACGATAACTTTATAAGTTTGCTTTTTTTTAAAACTCCGGTCCATTTGCTTAACTAGTAACTAGTACAATTGTAAATAATATACTCTTGAAGAGTACAATAAAAAAGTGTTTGCTAAATGATTATGGTAAGCATCTGTATAACAATAATTATTTTGCAAGACAGTACACACTTCAATATATTTAAATTGTGTAAGCATTTCACGAGATGCAGAAATATAGTAATAGAATAAAATTCAGCAATATAAATACAAATGTTATACAGTGCTAAGATGCACATCATACAAGTTCTTTGTAAAATCTTTTACAAATATTTACATTTACTACAATAACTTTATAAGTTTGCATTATTTCTAAAACTCCGGTCCATTTGCTTAAGACGCATGTTAAGCGATTTTCAAGCTTAGTTTAGTCTTAAGCAAAAAGTGTCACGAGATAACGGGATTTGCAATTGAAATCACATAAATGCTCAGTAGATAAACACAAATAGCAATAAGATATCGTGAGCTTCGTGCATCTAAGAGGGTCAACTGCGAATTCAATATAAACTGATCAAAAAAGAAATGCAGTTCTATATTTACAGAATTTTATATTTGTCAAGTTCTGATCCACAGTTGATGCGTTTAATGGTCGTTTCACCGTTTTCAGATACCCTGATCAGTATGTTACCATCGGCTGACCAGGCACTTTCAATTTTCTTAGATTTCGCCAGTCCACGTGCGACAAACAGCAGCTGCGAACGGTGTTTGGTCAAATCTTCATTTATGAAGATTTTATCATGTCCGCTGCGTGACTTCAGTTCACGTCTTCCAGTGTAAAGCTTTTGCCTGGCTCTGTAGCTTATAAACTTTACTATTATAGGGCGGGGTTTGCGTCCGTCACGTTTTCCAGTTCTGTGAGAGCGGTCTATTTCATTAATGGACACATCAGCACCCAAGGTCTTGCACAAATTTATGACTATGTCGTCTGTGCTTTCATTAGAGCCTGTACTTTCCGGAATACCGAAGACACGAACGTTATTACGCCTACTATATTGCTCGCTGGCATCCATTGAGTGTTCAAGGTCCGTAACGCGGCCTCGCAGCACTCTGTTTTCATTGCGAAGTAAATTATTGTCACTCTCAAGGCACTCTATCCGGTTGGATAGCCCATCTACAACCCCGGTAACGATCAATTCTATCATATTTTTCATTTGCATTGAGAGTGAGGATTGAATAGAATCTTTGACTGTTTGTACTATTGCCATCATGGTTTTATCGTCAAGGTCGATATCAGCTTTCTCCGTATCTGCCATGTTTTCGAACGTATAGTTAAAGTCACAGCTAGAACCGCTGGTCAGCCTATTTTTCTTAGGATCACCACCCTGCTCAGGAGTTGACAAGACTGATATCGTCCTCTTGGATTTAGCAGCTATATTTGGTGTAGATGCATCAAAGCTCATTGTAAGCGGGACTCTTGTTACTTTGTGCAGTATAGGTTGAACAAACGATGGGCGTAACGACAATAACAGTAAATACCACCAAATATTTAAATACGATACACAGAGTACTCAGAGTACACATTCATTGGTGCTAAATTTAGCTCAATTTAGCTCAGGTTTACTTCTAAAAATAGAATGATACAAATACGTATCGACTCACAGTTTCCTTGCAGGTTTACAGCTTTTCTTTAACTAGTCCATTAGAGCATTCCCAGGTTTCACAACAACACACACCACACCCAACACTAGCGGGATAAATGTCAGAACATCGAGAAAAACAACAAAATAAGAAAAAAACACAGACGATAAGAAAACAAACAACCAATATGTCCGCCACCGGAAGTCGAATTATAGTTTTTTGTTATTCGTACAAGTAATAGAAGGATTATTGCACTGAATAAATACGTAAATATTACTAGCCTAGCATTTAAAAAATATTTCAATGCAAATAATATGCAAACTTTCCTAAATTATTCTGGAAGTCATGGTGTTATCACATGTCATGGACGTAAATCGATACAAGTTTACATATGAATCGACATTGTTTATGTTGCAACACAATTTAAATTTCCAATTTTGTATTTGACTTAGGCCAATTATGTAAGTATGTCGAACATATTGCACAATATTCAAACATAATATAGACATCGTGTTAATTTGAGTTTTTTATTCTCCCAACAAATGACACATTTTCAGCAACATCAGGTAAAACAACAAATATAATTCTTTAATATAATAAAACTCCCACGTTATAATTTATTGTTCTATTATTTTAAGAAGTCACAGGTACACAAATATAAATATTCCGTATATATTCATGATGGCACTCAAGTCGGAGTGTAAAGTACACATCTGCCTCCATGTTTATATGCTCCATTTATTATCAGATATTCATACAATTCCTATGCAAATTCTTACAAGAGATTAAACATTTCAAAGTATAAACCTCTTGAGTAGAGACGCATTTTCTAGGTTGACGCTTCGAAATCTGATGACAAGATACTGCCATGTGTCATGTATTTTCACAATGTTCGTGATTATGCTCGTTGGTTTACTTTTATTTTTAACTTGATGTATACCAGAAACCATCAGAAATTGTATAGGCAATTAACGTATTCTGTAAATATAACATTGACAGCAGTAAGGTATATTGCTTCATGGCATTTAATTACATTCAGATACGTTTCGTTAAAGAGCAATGAAATACATGGGTGAATGAGTCAACTTTGTAAACTGGTACTGAATGCACGCTACAACACACGCAGAAACTATTACCTATTTGGTCTGCCATATTACAGCAACTGTTATAATGTTATGCGATTAGGTAATGCAATATGTTACGCATCAAGCAATTCTGTGTTGTTATTTTCTGGCATAACACCAAAACCTAACATCGCTTACAGTTTGAAGAGTATGTGGCACCATAACCATATCATCATCGTCGTCGTTTGAAGCGATGACCTAGCAGATGCTACTACTGTAATGAATTTTAAAATCGCAATCGTTTTAACGCTAGTATATATGGCTATAGTATCAATTAATCAAATATGTCGTGCATATTAAACATGGAGACAGATCTTCGATCCGTCTTTTGTGACTGTATAAAATAATATCTTTTCGAAGACAGTTAAATATCAGAAAACGTCATGGGAATGTTATGTCTACTATAAAGACCTTAATTCGAATAAAAAGCGTTCTGGGACATTGCTTTCACAAAATATATGACGTGAAATAGTTAACGTGTACAATTAATTCAACTGTTCTATGGAGGACATCTTTTGAAGTTTCCTTTTTCAGAAACTAAATTTTTTAATTTAATGTTTAATATGAAGTATATGAATAAAAATGTATTGCATGTTCTGAATCAAGAAACAGCAATTGTATGTATCGAAAACTAAAAAAAATATTTGCTTTTCTTACATACCCATTTATCATACAGCAACGGCGATATTCGGCTTTGAGTTAGGGCCTAAGCATTTACCAACAGTAGGTCTGGTAACAATGTCGGCACGTTATATATATATATGTGTTACATTTTTTAAACTGCGCTTTAAAAATGCTTTGAGTTTTAAATTGCTCTCTTAATGCTCAAGGGCAAGGTTTTCTCAAAATTTAATTTAAAAAATCAATTTGAAACAAATACTGACTACCTTAGAATACATGGTTGGCTGTACGTTATGATAATCACTTTATCTCTGTACAAAATCGTACAGTCGTTCATTAAAAGCACGATTTAGGCAAATTAAGCATTGCCGCTTTGAGGACTAGAGTGTGCGTGCGTTCTTAGAAAATGTATTGTTTGCCTTAAACCTACCAATGACTGAACTACAAATACTCTTTATAAATTATGATTTAACATAGACAATATATTCATTGCATCCGATGTTCGGTGCTTCCTCAGACTGGTTTACAATCAGACATGCATCCGATGTTCGGCGCTTCCTCAGACTGGTTTAAAATCAGACATGCATCCGATGTTCGGCGCTTCCTCAGACTGGTTTAAAATCAGACATGCATCCGATGTTCGGCGCTTCCTCAGACTGGTTTAAAATCAGACATGCATCCGATGTTCGGCGCTTCCTCAGACTGCTTTACAATCAGACATGCATCCGATGTTCGGCGCTTCCTCAGACTGGTTTACAATCAGACATGCATCCGATGTTCGGCGCTTCCTCAGACTGGTTTACAATCAGACATGCATCCGATGTTCGGCGCTGCCTCAGACTGGTTTACAATCAGACATGCATCCGATGTTCGGCGCTTCCTCAGACTGGTTTACAATCAGACATGCATCCGATGTTCGGCGCTTCCTCAGACTGGTTTAAAATCAGACATGCATCCAATGTTCGGCGCTTCCTCAGACTGGTTTAAAATCAGACACGTTGCATTGATGGTTCTAGGATGATGAAATAATGTGTTGTGTTTGTTGTCATTTATTTGATAGAGTGGCAATACCACCCATGCATAATAGCATGAGTCTATTTGATAGTGGCAATACCACGCATGCATAATAGCATGAGCCTATTTGATAGTGGCAATACCACGCATGCATAATAGCATGAGCCTATTTGATAGTGGCAATACCACGCATGTATAATAGCATGAGCCTATTTGATAGTGGCAATACCACGCATGCATAATAGCATGAGCCTATTTGATAGTGGCAATACCACGCATGCATAATAGCATGAGCCTATTTGATAGTGGCAATACCACGCATGCATAATAGCATGAGCCTATTTGATAGTGGCAATACCACGCATGCATAATAGCATGAGCCTATTTGATAGTGGCAATACCACGCATGCATAATAGCATGAGCCTATTTGATAGTGGCAATACCACGCATGCATAATAGCATGAGCCTATTTGATAGTGGCAATACCACGCATGCATAATAGCATGAGCCTATTTGATAGTGGCAATACCACGCATGCATAATAGCATGAGCCTATTTGATAGTGGCAATACCACGCATGCATAATAGCATGAGCCTATTTGATAGTGGCAATACCACGCATGCATAATAGCATGAGCCTATTTGATAGTGGCAATACCACGCATGTATAATAGCATGAGCCTATTTGATAGTGGCAATACCACGCATGCATAATAGCATGAGCCTAAGACTGGCCGTGAATCTTGGCATCGGTAGATGTAAGCACTCTTTCTCGCCACTGCGTGTAGTGTGTCTTTAAACTCCGTAGACATTAACCTCGATAATTGCTTAGCGCATCCTCTTACGATCTCAGGTTACCAAGCAGCGTGTAATTTGGTTGTTCCCAGATTTAAATCTAAATTGTAGAAGTAATTAATAATATTTTACTTCCGGTATAATATTTCATAATTACTGATAAGACATTCATTTATTTTCAATATATTTTCTTCATTCCTATAGATTCAGCCATTCCTATAGATTCGGCCACCCGCAGATAATGGAAATTAACTATTATTTCTTATAAAACTTGTGTTTGTTATCAGTATTGAGACAATTCTATCACATAAATATTGATTTTGATTTTAAAAATTGCGAAGTCTAGATTTTTTATTAAAGAAAATTAAAAAAATTAAAAGAAATTCTCCAAAACTGCTACACACTTTGTCCATAAGCCAATCAGTTTGTAAACATTCATTTTCAAACAGTATGCTAGTGTGTGTTAGTCTAATAAACTATGCTTCTAATGAACTATATCCAAACTGTAACACAAGTTTAGTGTTTTCTTATAAAAATGAAGACTGAACCAAATGATAGGAAACATCTGACAAATTCATGATTGCTAGGGTGCCTTCCTAGAATTGGTCAGTAACTAAGTGAATGGCTGATCTTTATAGTATCTGGCCTTTATTTAGTAGGAGAGACGTTAAATTTATAGATAAAGTCTCATTGGTGTTGACATTGTGTTCATATTTGGTATAAAGGCAGTTTAACTCTTAAGTGGCCAAATATACAGGAAAACAGGCTATACTAAATGTTCATGTTGTGTATTAGACATGAAGTATATAATACTGAAACGATTTGCATGATTTGTTTCACTTTAGTTACATTTTCGTTCACATTTGAATTTGTTCTTTCATTTAATAGTGATGTGTACAGGTCACTTGCTGGCTAACTGAAATAAATGCCCAATGACACAATTGTTAAATTATATAATGTTATTTAGTTTTCATTTTAATGAATTTAATTCACTATTTTACATGTAGAAAGTCACAGCCAATTTCTTTTATTTCTTCCTAGTTTAACCTATTTATGCGCTCGCCTAAACTTTATTCACAGGCAACTTTCAATTATGCAAGTTCATTACTGCTTAAGAATATAGAGATAAGTGTTAACTGTAGGTTAGATCCGTGACATATGTCATATGTAGTCATATAAGTCTCTATGAAGTGTCATCTTGAAGTTGTAAATACAAGTTTTTAAACATCCATACAATTATGTGAACAGCAGTTGTCAACATAGTATTTAAACAACGTTTTAAAATTTTGAACAAAGTACAAAATACCTCTACTGAGTAGACAGATTTGCGCTCAGATGAATATGAAAAAGCCAGCATTTTGTACTGAATGTTTACAGGAAATATCAGTTTTAAGTTAAACTTTGTCTCTGTTCAAGGTGGCATTTGAGCTCCCAAAGGACTGATGTTATATCTACAGATATCGGCAGGATAGATCAACTGTCTTAATGTGTTAACTCAGTTTAAAATTCACATTTCGCTGCAGTAAACCAAATATTGTGAACTTCTTCCCATGAAAGTTTGATTTCCCACTGGGACATTCAAATCTATGGTTTGCTTTCAAATAACATTGTCCAGGAAACAAGAAGATTATCCACGTCTGTAAGGTCTAAAAGATACGATTACTTACACACAAGTAACATCCAAAAAATAGGATAGTTTTTGTAAGAGTATTGGGAAATACAATCAAGTGCATGCATTGTAACACGTTTTGTTAATAAGTGCAAGGCGCGATTGTTGCGACTATTGATAAAATATTTTTATTTTTTTCCATCGAATTTAATCGCATTCATGAATGTTTAATAATTGTGGTTTTTAATTTTTATTTTAAGATGGACATAGTTGCACAAATATATACGCCGTACGCAGGCTATATCCTATGAGCTTCGCGACTGAAACATGCTGATATTAGTACATTATAAGCTCTGAACAATAAAGTGTTTTCTTACCGTTTACAAGAATGTAGCTGCTTGAGTAAATATATATTTATTCTGTTTACATTATTTCGATCTTTCTAAGGGTAAGATGTATGGAAACTTAAATTTATGTGAAAATGTCAGACAATACAACATCGTTCCTTTGCATATTTATCTCTAAAGTCGGTGATTGTTATATGTTAGTAGAACGTCAAACAGAACGTCAAACAGGTCTCTGTAACTCTAATATTTGTACCTGATCTATATAAAAGTGTATATGCATGTAACGCATAGTCGAGCTGCAACTCGTTTATTCTACAAGTGTCGTAAATAACGGTCTATCAAATTATGGAACAATATTAACATTAATAATTCAACACAGTGAATTTATCTGGAGACTGAATTATAAACAGTATTTGAATCACTCCCAAGGGAGATAGTCTGAGGTAGTTGTACGCTTACTGCAGGATTTTGATAGAAATGTGCAATACCGAAGGATCAGAATCAACATCTTATGCCTTAAAGGGACCTGTTCACAGATTGACGAATCGACTAATTTTCAACTTTTTATCACAGACTCCAACAATAACAGAACAGTATGTACAAAAAAGCGAAATAACACTACGGAATAGAAATATACTGTAAATACCGTTTTCTTTGATGAGCAATCATTAGTTGAAATTGATATAGTTATAAAGCGTTACAAACGCTAAACGATGCAATAATTATAAGTGTTTCTGTTGTGTTCGTTAAAATTGTCGACAACACGTGGATCACTTACAAAAAGTAAAAAATGCACAGGGAACTTCATTCTGTCTTTTCCATTAAACAAACAAAATCTTTTTCTAGTTAGTGCACAATACCTTTTTAGTTGCGATATTTAAATCTTTCAAGTTCAGACATTTTATGGCATACTTAAATAAAGCAAAAATCTGTGAACAACTCCATTTAATTACCGCCCTAACCTTTTTCTAAGTAGACGTGTTTTAGTGGTTTGTTTGAGCGATCAGCTGGCGTTATACAGTATCAATATATACAAATACCTTATCAGACTGTCTTTCCCTTTTTTTAAAGCTAAAATACAAAAAAATACTTAGCTCTAAGTAAACTAATTATACGATTGTGTAGGTACGTGTAGGTACGGAATGTACGTAATTCTGGCGACCGCATAAATAGGTCAACATTTCTAAGAATTAAACAATAATTTATCTTAAACATAAGTGAGAAATATCAAGACATTGAACACCTTAAATTAAAAGTAAATATACTCTAAGAACAAAATCCATTGTTTTTGCAAAACCACGGGGATATTTGGCTTGTGAAGTACTTGTTGATTTAGACACAACGAATATTTTATTAGACGAGTATTTGTTACACGTGCTAAAAGCCAAATATTTTTCGTCACAAATTTAACTAAAAATACAATTATGTAATACATGTATTATGCCTGCAGTACAGAGATAAAACTTATTCCTTTGGAACAATCGTGGACTCGTAATGGTCACCTTCGACGACAGTATAAATCAATAGCAAGAAACATTATTTGCGGACAGTAATTCTAATATAGTATGCGAGATGAAACTATCAGTATTTATATATCTTTATGTAGTTGTAAATTGAAAATAATGATGTGCCTATTGAAACCTAAATAACCACGATTCTGCTCTTTTTTGAAGTTTAACATTTTATATGATCACGTATAGATCTTATTTGTTATATAGGGCGAGATGGGACAGGCTATGAGCTAAACTTGGAAACATGATTAACGTATGTGAACACTTAAGTTTACACTGTAATCACACAATCCATATTTCTTCTCATGTGCACAATACAATTTCCCAGTAATATCAGGATTTTATATTAAAAAAACATTGTACATGTATGTCTTTAGCATTTTGCCAATGGCTAAGGAATATAATGTAATAACTTAATTCTATTGTAAATGTATGTTTCCATTGCATGATGTTCGGAAAGGGATTTATGTTGCAATATAAATGCTAGGTAATTATATCCAGATGCTCAGAACAGATGCATTGCATACCAATGAAGTTCCAGACACTTAAAAAAAGAAAAGAAAAAAAAGGATTATTGGCATAAAATTGCAAGCACTAAAAATCCTGTAAGTTCTTCAAACAATAAATACCGCTGTGTTACGAAAACACCGAAGTCTGAAAATATAAGAGATTAATAAATTAATAATACAATTTCCGCTGTATCAACAGAAGGCGCGTTCTTATCAAAGACTAAATGTTCTTGATTAAACAGTGAACAGTTGCCAATACAACATAATTATCTATACAGAACACAAAAAACCAACAACAACAGCACTGAAATGATTAAAACTGGGGCCAATATTAGACATTTTACATAGTTTCGATATTTGTTCATGTTGTTAAAAGTGGTCGTAGAAAGGCTGTTTTGGCTTCATAATCAGATCCGTAAAAATAAAATAAATACAGTATTCTTATCAAATAATTGTTCAGTAGTTTTGTTAATTTATAGTTTGGAATTTAAACTATGCGTATGCCATCGGTTTACGATTTGGTCCCCTATAGTTTAATGTGTATGGATTGACATTATGTTATATACTGATAAAGTAACAATATTAAAACATTACTAACTACAATTACCAACTATTTAAACACTAAAAGCGTTCTGGATTAACCTCGTGCATGGTGAACATTTGATTATTTGAAGGAAGGTTTTTGTTAAAGGAGAGAAAAAAGCAACTTTGTAAAACATTTCAGCAAACAGTACACACTGTTAATAAATGCACTTATTTTGCGTTTTGAGGTGACATTATGCCAACAACTGCTGAAAAATTAATAGTAAAATAATAGCTTTCAAAATGATTCACTAAATATAGCGTGTGCTATCATTTTACGAGAACATGGTGCATAGAGATGGTATCAGTGTGAAATATGAGTGTGTGTTATGGAATGATTACAGATGCAATGAGAATATTGCTTGCAGTTTTAATTTGATCCAGTATCTGTGCTCTTTACCAGCATGTGTGCAGAGTGATCACGCAGTGATTTATAGGTGTCCATCTGGGTACACGTAATACATTAAACATTCAGCATCAATACATCAAGGTTCTGATTCACCGACAGAGACATTTGCACATGTTTAATTGTCAGAAAACGTGTTGTTGGATGTAATATTTTGTGTATGTGAATGCTACAACGCAGAATCTATATCTGCATTTCAGTTTATATATGTACATGTTTCATAGTTTTACCAACGATGACATAAATCAATGTCCGACAACAACTTTTTCACAGCAATTCGACTGTTCTCGTAACATTGGGCCAAATGAACATATTAAGGAATCGGTTTTGCAATTTACGTATACATCGTGGTAAGATTTTAAACACTAAAAAATTAACATGAAATCCGTTAATCGTTTCTAGTTCAAAACAAGTTACACAATCTCTTAATAAACGTGGTTTCAGAAAACACAGCTGCTTTCAAATAGTATGTATTTACATAGTTTGTGAGGATATAGATGTATAGTTTGTAGAAAGTGCGTAACACAGTACTAAATCACACACATGCCAAATATATACATGTGCATGTGGTTATTTTGAAAGGAATATCGTATGCATCATTACCAGGTTAACTGAAAATTAATAAATACTATCTATTATGCATATTAAAGTGGAAATGTAGTCAGCAGTTCTGAAAAATTAATTGTGAACCAATTAATGAATAGTTCGAGGTCTTGTTGAGATGATATTGCAATCCTCGGTGAAAACATAATATGGTATGCAGGACTCGGATGGAAGATTTTTTATCATCTGGTTTATTCACAAGGTAACATACCTATTTACGATACGAAGTACATAAAGCATTAAGTCCATTCCTATGCTCAATTAACTATATACGGTTTCATGAGGGTTAAGACCCAGAGTCCGCTTTTATATAACACTATTGAAAAATAATTTAATGTTATTTGTATCCAGAATGTGGGTATATTGAACAAACCAAAGTAGACCATGTCTTCTTGGACTGGCAAACTGTATATGTGGGTATATTGAACAAACCAAAGTAGGCCATGTCTTCTTGGACTGTCAAACTGTATATGTGGGTATATTGAACAAACCAAAGTAGGCCATGTCTTCTTGGACTGGCAAACTGTATATGTGGGTATATTGAACAAACCAAAGTAGGCCATGTCTTCTTGGACTGTCAAACTGTATATGTGGGTATATTGAACAAACCAAAGTAGGCCATGTCTTTTTGGACTGTCAAACTGTATATTTGTTGACATTGGGAATGACATTGACACAGAATTCAAACCGCGATTAAGTGGGAAATATTCGATTTTGATGTGTTTGTAGCGTCAGTTTGCATGCTGGAGGACTTTTTAAACGGTACATGCTATTAAATATGCACGTGTTTTCTTAATCAGGCAATTAAGCAAGGGTCAACACTAATCAGATACGTAAACAACAGACTCAGTGTTGATAGGCAGTTTACATGATTGACAGTGTTGATAGGCAGTTTACATGTTTTTCAGCTCTAGAAAAGGTTGTTAAATATATTGTTATAGCATTTATTGTTTTAGCAATCAGTAACATTGTTTCATTATTTTGTTTTCTTTGTACAGTTTAAAATACTCTGGGACTTTAATGGGTCATATTTGTACCGAATACTGTATTTAATAGATCCAAAACAATCAAATAAGGACATTAATTTTTTCATGTTCTACAATATAGAGACCTACGTTTAGGGTACACTACTTTGTGCAATACAATGGTTATCACAAATACTTTTTTTATTTTTTTTTATTTTGTAGCGTTTTCTATTGAACATGGCTTGTATATTATTTAAATTTAGTTAGGCCATCGAATGAATAGGTCAACTCTAAAAAAACATCAAGACGCTACATGTAATTACCTGTGGTATAATACTTCGCGTATAAAACAAAAGTTAATTCAATAAAATAAAAGCAAAATAATATAATGCAACAATGATTCATTGGCAATTTATCTGAGTCAACAAGCAAGTGACCATTACTTAACAATCTCATATAATATTTGTGATATATATTTCTGCCTGGCTTTATTTTTTTGTCCAGCCATACAAACAGCTGCATGTAAACTTGATCTGGTGTTGTATGGCTTATCAGCAATAGCCGGATTACTTAGGTGTAGCTAGAAATTGGCTGATAAGAAAACAAAGCAGGGGGAGATAATTAGGACATTGGGACGTTAGGAATTTGCTAGAAAATTGTTGATTATTATTCTTACCTTTGGTCTCATTGTTTAAACTAGAAAAACTGATTGTAAAATAATTATTAAACGTTGGGAACTATTACCAAGAAATATTTGTGGACTATGTTAACCAGTTTGGATTTATTTTAGTGTGCATAACAAAGTGGGCATATTGAAATTATTGGACAATTATGAAATGTGAATACCAGGATCAGTTACTTTTTAATGAATGTGATTTTATTGTATTGGATTACTATTACATAATGTATCTTTGTACTTAATTAAAATATTGTTTTAGTTTGTAAAACAAAATATATTTCAAATAAATTTTGTGTATGTTGCTGGATTCTTTGTCTCTGTTGCTGTCACGTAACATATTGTTTTAAACGCCGATAGTTCTTGACTTCCTATGTAAAAACTCAATGTCATTTATTCATGACAAGACATAAATAAACATATAAATATAAACAAAGTGAATCTCCAGCTGCGTCAGCAGGAGAGGACTCCCATTGGCAGCACGAGGTCCTTTATTTATGGCAAGTGACCAATTGCCAAAAACAGCACAGCACATCACTAAACACAGAACCATAACAAACACAAAACTCACATAAATAAACTGAAGCCACCGACCTGGAATGGTCGATACAAAGCAATGGTGGTTTAAACCGGCTTACGAGCGCCCGAACCTCACACTTGGCCCAGATTTATTCATAATACATTTAAGTGAAAATAAAGATTTACCTCATAGCATCGCAGTTCAAATTAAACAGAAATAAAAGTGAATACTTGTTTAATTTAATTACTATTTAATCACTTAATGGTTGGATGCAAACCAGAGTAGCATTGTAACAATTAACAACATGACACACACTAGATGAACACAAAAAATAATTCAAATTCCTCAAAATTTATGGTTTCAGTAAATATACATCATTGGGGATATTCAATGTGCAAATGCATGTATATGCATAGAATCAAAATAAATGGAGGTCTTATTATTAATTATGCAATATTTTACCGGAAGTAAAATATGAGAAAGTACTGGATTAAGAACTTTTACAAAAGATAGTCAATACTAGGAGCAAACCAACATACACTATCTTTCGTAAATCGAGATCGTACGAGTTTGTGTTAAAGAATAACATAAACATTTTGCAATTACCGAGGTTAAAGTCTACTTTAAGAGCGTTCAGATATACAGATGCTACATGACAAAGTGTTATGTTTTAATGGGTCATATTTGTTTGGTATATTAACACAATTTAATACATGTGAATTTTGAACATTAAATATAATTAAAAAGACAAAATAATCAGGCATTAAACCTATTTTGTAGCAACTGTCTGTAGCACTTGTTCATGTTTCGTGTTTTTCTTGTAGCGATTGCAATTGGCTAGAAATAAAGGAAATTTAGGCGTAAAAATATGTTTGTTTCAGGTTAAATTACCAAACAAATTAGGGTAGGTAGGTAGGGATTTTTTTCATTTTATTTTTTTATTTAGTAAATGGTCAACTTAAAGATTCGAAAACTGAATTAATATTCAAATCATATCTGTAATATCCGTAGACATTGTTTTAAAGTGTATTCTATCAAACATAAACACATGACTTGAATGTTGCAAGTCACACCTTTGTGAGTTCAAAGTCCCACGGCGCGTTTGAAACTGATAAAAAATTGCAAGTAAAGCGATTATGCCGGCGAGAAATGATCTCCTTTGGCAATTTTAATGTTATTATGTTATAGAAATGAATAATGCCAAATCACTAAATAAAACATGAATAATATACTACATTATGAGATTTTTATAGAAACAAAAACATACATGCTTAGACAAACAAAAACCCAAGTTGGGTAACGAACTCACGATGTAGGATTCATAAGAACAAATGACAATTGAATGCGCTTTTGCCATTCTGACTTTTGAGAATAAATGCACAAACTATGCTTATTCAAGATGTTCATTATTCTGACGGCAAAATATAAAGTTAACAAGAAAAGTGCCAAAAAACATGACCTAAAGTAAATAATGATTTTTCCACTGAGCGCATAATCACTTTTTTTTACAGTATATGTGCATTCTTTTTTATTTAAATTATGTCAATATTGGTATTTAAATTTTATTTTTACTGGTGTTACCCCCTTGGCGCCCTCTTCGTAGACATAGGCCATTTAATATCGACATTCCCATGACATCTGTTTATATTTATCCATCGTTGGGAAATATCATTTTATACTAGCACGAAATACGGACAGAAGAGAACGCACCTAAATCCATGTTTAATAATCTCGTTGTTGTTATATCATGTATTCAGGTGTATTCAGATACATGTCATACAATCTTCTCAAAGTACAAACTTCTTGACAGGGAGTGCATCGGCTAGGTCGACGAGTAAAATTAGACCAAATGCAAAGATCAATAGGGAGTTATTTCTTATTCTAACACGGCACGCGGCTAGTTTTCTAGAGATAAAGAAGGAAATCAACCATGGGTTATTCTGCAATAAATCATGGGCGGAGCCTAATGTTCCGGAAATTCGAAGAAATTGTTCCGTAAAATGCATGTGCTTAAAGTCGTTCGCAACAATTTCCTTAAATTTTTTACCAACTACAGATTTTCTTAAAACTTGGCACAAACATGCATCAATGTCTTCTAAAACTTAAACAGTCTTAAAAAATAGGGGTCAACGGCCTTTTTCCGGAAATATTGAATTTTGAATACGGTACCTGTCGAAGCCTTGTTTCAGTTTGTGTTACTTAGAATGTTGAATAATATAAAGCGTTTATATTCAAACAAAGATGGAGATTTTTAAATGCATCTTTTTTTTAATGTTTCGTTTGGTAATATACGTGTGCAGTTTAATGATAAAACGCGCTTTATCTACAGTTATCATTTAACAAATGACTTGTAATGGACACTTTACGAGGTTAGTTATGCAATAAATATGCCTGTGAAAACATCAATAATTTATCAAATATACGAATATCTTTTGTTCGAAACTACAGATTTTGTTAAAAGATCCCACATACATGCGTCATTGTATACTGAAACTAAAACAGTCTTAAAAAATAGGGGTCACCGGCCTTGTTCCGGAAATATTGGGTATTGAATACGGTACCTGTCGAGGCCCTTTTTTTCAGTTTGGATTTGTATCAATATTTTAAGTATATAAGATAGTGTTTTTTTTTAAACAAGGTTATGGTTCTTTCAACTGATATATTTGTACATGCTTTGTTTGGCAATATACATGTGTATGTTGATAATAAAAACGCTTTACCTACATTTACTGCTTAAATACTGAATTTGATTGGACATTTAAGTGTATCAAATGGGAACTAATAATGCTTTCTGAAACTTCATTTTATCAAATGCATATTTTGTTCCAAACGTCAGATTTTCTTAACAGTTCGCACATATATGCATCACTGTATACTTACACCAAAACATTAATAAAAAGAATGGCTCACCGAACTTGTTTGGGAAATATTGGATTTCATATAGGGTACCTGTGTAAGGCCTTTTTCCTGTTTCGTTTTAACATACATAAACACAGTATCAATAGAATGGAAATATTTAATGGATCATTTCTGAACTAAATTTGTTTGGAAATACATTGCATAAGTGTGTTTTTTATTATTATATATGCTCTATGAACTTTTACTATTAAAACTATTTATTTTGAATGGACATTAGAGATGAAATTAGTATATTGTAACCTATATACAATAAAGAAAAAATGAAGCAAAAGAAGAAATTAACCCAATTATTTTCTTTTTGTTGCGAACGTCTTTAAACGCGCTATAGCAAAGTTGTGACAAACAAATCTTTTCTGAATTACGTATCGCAATAAAACCACATTTGTTCTACATATTTTATATTTAGTTCACAAAAAACGTTTACGTTTTGTTAATATGCTTTTAATTTGCGCCTGTTAGCATAATATTTTCACTGTATTTATCAATAAGTATGACGTCACATTGATTCATCGCTCAATGTTTATCAATGAAAACGACGTCATTTTAAATTGTTATGACTTATTAACGTCATTTAAACGCACGTGTGAATGTACTTTGTGGAAATGGGCGGAGTATAGATAAATATAGTTCTCATTCATAGCCTTGAAACATACATATATAGGATCGTGTTAGAATCGAAATAATTGACGGGCTAGCGTTGGTATTTGCGGTAATAACCAACGGTTTGTCGTACCGATACTTGTTATCAAACCATTCGGGCTATCGCTCTCGTGGTTTAATTCCTACGCATCGGCTATTACCGCAATAACCAACGCATACCCGTCAATTATTTCTTAAGCGACATATGCCGCGTAATATCCTTCCTCTGGTTTAGATACTCATCAGTCCGTCTTTCTGTCAATCGTTCAACAATGTGTATGTAATTACGTGTACATAGTGAACACCTTAAAATATACAGTCTAACCTGCGGTAGCGACCACCTGCATTAAGCGACTCCCTCCTTTTAACGACCATTACTGATACCCCCCAATGCAAATTCTATTAAAAACGGCCTTAATTAGCGACCACCTCTATTACGCGACCAGCGACCATTAAAAGTCGTCCCAATTAACCTTGAATAGTCTATTAAGCGACCGAGTGTCAGGTTGGCAGTTACGTTGCTAATCAACTGTGACATTCGCTGCGAAAGGTGTTAGCCCACAAATTAGGAAGTATCATGTCATCCGATGATCGATAAGATTTGCACGGGTAATCTATTCGATTGCAGGTGTGACTGTTTAATCCATTTTTTAAGTGATAATCGGACCGACTTTCAACCAGCTAAGCGGTTATCGTCTGAGTATTTCTTTGTATACTTTACCCGAAATTGTCTGTGTATTCCGTTTGTGGTTTAGTCAGGGACAGAAGGGCAGCGTATTTTGACAGCACGCGCTGTGATATCAATTACTACTGTGTAAACATGGTTTGACATATGGCGGGTGGGGAATATTCAGTATTTACAGAATTGTGCAACGTCTACACTGTGTTGGATTATATGATTAACGTCTTAGTAATCTCTAGTAAATGTCCAGTGAGTGTCAATATAAAGCACTGGTAAAATATTATAGAAGTATATTGATACAATTGTAATTTGTATTAGAATAAAACAATGCAATACAACTTTTATTTCAGTCACTCAATGCCTAGATGCAATGTCATTAACCAACTCTGATTTCACCCATAATTGCCCCCAACCAGAAAATAAAATGGAAATGTATCTGACTTTCCCACACTAACACACTTCAGGACATTCTCAATAACGAGGAATTTACATGCAAATCTATGTACACATACTATATGTGGTTATATGGATTTCATATCGCATTGAGGCTACCTAAGAAGCAAGTAATATGCTAGGTAATGAACATTTACATACCATCAGTATTTCCATAATCATTATCGGCATTGTGAAAATTATATGCATCAAAGGATTATACTCAATAACATCGAAAGTTTCGTAGTAATCCAGTAATTGGTGTAAAATAAAACATGTCTAGTTCTTGACTGACTTCTATGATGGATACGAATTGCAAGAGCATAAGCGTTACTCTCTGCAGCTACAATTCCATTAACTTCGGAGATTTTATATCAGTGCAAAATGCAGTTTCCACTTTAGCGAACTCGTTAGCAGAATCACATCGTTAGTGTTCTCTCAGTTAATGTGGGTTATATCGCGGTTACAAGATGCACATCTCTGAGATGTCGATAAAATACAATGTTGTTCAGAGAGAATTAGGCATCTCGTCATTAACTAATAAATCGTGTTTGACGTTCAAAAGTTCTGTAAACGTACACTGTCCTACCACAACACATAGGTTTTTCGGATCCTTCCAATTATTACGTATTTGTTTTACTAATCACACACATAATTTTCAATCGAATAAACTAAAACAGTAAGTGATGTAGTTTGAAACACTAATCAGTGCATCATTCCAATAACAATGTTTACTGTATTAGATTGTTATCATTAATATGCAAAGACCGTACTTATGACAACTGCCATAATGCATGTATATACTAATTTAATGTATTTCTACGTAACCCAGATTTTGAACTGAAGATTAACCACAACTTATAGATCACTATAAGAGGACGTATTTAACAAAAAGGCATTGGATAGACTCAAAGAAATAGTCCTAATATTGGATTTTACAGCTATCCGTTGAAAGCAGAAATTTCTAATTTTCTAATCAGATTATTCAATCAGAATATTCAATTCTTCGCCGCATTTCTATAATCAAATCACTGATGTTGAAGTCTGAACACAAGAACACCATTATATAATGCAAAACAAATGTTGTTATAGTACACATTGTTGCAGTGAGGCGCTAATTTTTTTTATTGTCTGCGTTTTAAAGTGGTAGGTGTAGATACATCTTGAATGTTGTGCGTAAAGCATTTCTCAGATGTTTCACAAAGCTCTTAAGGGAATAACCACCAGATTCTAAGACAGTTGAGGATTATTGATCCAAGGCGATTTATTGTGCAAATAATAAGTAACAAAACGCTTAAAGCTAAGAATATTGGCTAATGGGTTTTTTAATTACCATACTATTAACTGTAAAACTATTGTACACACTACTGATTTGGAGTAGCTGTATAAGCCAATGTTCGTTGTACTCGATAAAATTATATAAAATATGCGGTTGAAATCTAGATCACTAGTCACGAATGAGTTAATCCTATAATTTTTTTTTTTAAATATTGAACTGTTCTTTAAAGAGAGTGTAACCTCCATTGCATGTTCATGTAAACTGTATTACTTAATGAAACCCACGTATTTCACACTGCATATGTAATACATGTCCATGTAGTACTATCGGCGATGAAAACAGTAAATGTAAACTTCAGTAGATTTATCAGTTTTGCATTGAATTTGTATAAATATTCAAAAGTACGTTAGTCTGTTTACATACGCCGCATGGAGTTGCTAACGATAAGTATTGTTCCTTTTTTCCTGCATGACTATAACATATTTAAACAAAGGCTGAAATAAATATACAAAACACTTTCGGTAAATAAATAAGTCTTTTTTTTCTAAATCAGTAACACAAAACTTAGATCTATACTACTTATTTGTACTCTATTTGTTAAGTCGATGTTCACACCCATATCCAATTATATCCCAAGTGTTGCTGAAAGTGCCTTAGTAAACAGGCAATTGGTCAAACCAATGGAACCTCTCAATTGGCAATATATTGTACTTAAAAACCAGATTTTCGTCATCTGGTAGTAAACATTATAGGATATTTTGTTATACCTGGATAGCGTATCGCTTCTTGATCAATATGAAACATATGACTATGAAAAATATATAATCATTAAAGTTACCTTTAAAATGTTTATTATTTACATAGAACTTTCACTTTTAATTAGTACTGTAGAGAAAACCGAGTACCACGCATTGTTAATATTTACATATATTGCGTTTATAATCTGAGGCCAAATCAACTCGTAAGAGATAGAGGTATGTTCTATATCTGGATACGCAATTTTCTACCGAACCAGAGCTGTCTTCGGATATACCAAATATTTATTGAACACGATACCTAGGATTGTATTCTCTGGAATAATTGAATATGACTGCATATTTAACGGAATTCTGTCGTAGCAAATTTAAGCATATTTATCCGGAATAATGTTATGTCGATACATGTCATCCAAATGAATATGTTTTCACAGCAGTGTCTGTTAAACCGCTTTCGTTAATTTTTTGTATCACAAAACATATACCTGCGATGACAGGGCATTTAATGCAAGTTCACTGACATTTTACTGTGTTTTAAACTAATTGTACGTATTAAAACTAGTCTGATCTAAAGCTTAGAAAATGCAGGTTGTATGTATTAATCATTTACTACTTTTATTTATAACTTACCATAAGCAGGTCATTGAAACATTTCCACTTTCCAAACAAATAAGTATAATATTCAGTCAACAATTAAAACGGAGCATCATAAAACCCTATTGAAAATGCTAGGTACCACTGACACGATATGTCTTGTTTCTTTATTCCTGCATATGTAAGTTCTCTGAAATTGTCCAATGCCTTATAACCAATTGTAGCACAGAAAATCTATGTCGTACGCGTTAATGATTTATTGGTTAGAACATCTATAACTTACCATAAGCAGATCATTGTAACATTTCCACTTTCCAAACACATAAGTATAATATTCAATCAACAATTACCACGTAGTATAAATGATGCGACATCTCAACATTATATTATGAATGTGTTTTATACATGCACATATATCACCTCGTTGTGCATGATACATCGCCGCTCTGTGAAACTCCGATTTTGTTAGCCTGGCGGTGGATCCGTCTCAGAAAGAATTTCCATAACGCCAACAAACAGTTTTCACAGAGATTCTTAACTCCGTATTGATCTTGGCGAAACATCCTTTCAATATTTGGTTTCTGGGCAAAACGTGTGTCCAGAAATTTAGTATTTCGGTATAGGGACTGGCAGTTTTGCAACCGTTCAGACATATTAAACAACAAACATTACTTACTTATATGTTGAAGCACGTATTGGTGTTCTTAAAATATTTATGTTCACTTAATGTTAACTGTAATGATAAAGAAGATTTGGTCATGAACAAATTAGCGAGGCTTGTGGAATAAACATTGTTATTTAGACAAAGCAATTATTCCACACGAATAAAATTTCCAAACTCAACATACGAAACATGAACTATACAAACATTCTCTACAATGTTATCATGCGTTGCTTTTCATAGTGTATAACGGAATGCTGAAGGTCAACAACACACGTACTTCAGAAATTCGTCACTAAAAATAAGCAGAAAAAAAACAACTATTATTATAAAAAACGTTATTTTTTAGTGCTTTATAGGGGTGTGTTAACGAACAAAAGGCGGTCGGTTATCGTAAAAAAGTGTATTATTGAGTAAGGTCACGCGCCAATAACGACCGGCTTAGTGTTTTACTTATGCTTGCTTTGACCGGGCTCCTTGTTACAATTGTCCATTATTAAACGCTTGCGAGCTTAACTGACAGTATTACGATATCGTTATATGTATATTATGAATTCTACCACGGCACTCGGCTAGTGGTCCTTAGATAAAGAAAGAAAATAACTGTGGGTTTTTATTCTGCAACAAATTATGGGCGGAGCCTAATGTTTTGAAAATAGTTCCGGAAATTCGAAGAAATTGTTTCGTAAAATGCACGTGCTTAAACGCGCGATAGTAAATTGTGACAAACAAATGATTTCTGCATTATGTAGCGCAATAAAACCACACCTGTACCACATATGTTATACTTAAGTTCACAAAAACGTTTACGTTTTGTTAATATGCTTGTAATTTGCGCTTTTTAGCATCATATTTGCACTGTATTATATCGATAAGTATGACGTCATTCGCTCAATGTTTATCAATACAGCTGACGTGATTTTGAATTGTTATGATTTATTGACGTCACCGAAACGCACGTGTGAATGCACTTCTCAGAAAATGGGCGGAGTATAGATAAACATAGTTCTCATTCATAACCTTTAAAAGTACGAATTTTATATTAGATCGTGTTAGAATCGAAATAATTAGCGGGTGACAGTTGGCTATTGCGGTAATAACCAACGGTTTGTCGTTCCGATGCTTGTTATCAAACCACTCGGGCTACCGCCCTCGTTGTTTAATTCCTAGGCATCGGAACTCCAAACCGTTGGTTATTACCGCAATAACCAACAGTTACACGTCAATTATTTCTTATCTATATACGTGATGTACGCTGAAATCCATGTAAAATCCAATTTTAAAATTCGAATCGAGGAAAACACTGAAACAAAATTGCGACAAACTAGCGCGATTCCAGCACGGTTGTCGGCCCCAGATATAAAATATTAAAACTATAAACAAAAAGGTGCCAATTTGCGGACACTCTACTGTAAAAAAAAATGATTTTATTATTTAAGTACCATTTTTCGGGCCTCTGCGGACGTTAACGACCTTAAAATGGTATATGATCCCTATAATGTCCTATCGCAAGAAACTGGCTTTCCATTTAGTTGTCATAGCCACCTAGCATAACAATATCAGACGTGTGTCTTCAGAATTACAATTTGCAACACAAAATAATGCACCAGATCCCGAGAATGCGCCAGAACGGTCTCAAAACTGGTCTCAAGGAGCAAGATTGTCAGAATTGATACTATTATGACTGTCAGACACCCACTTATCAATACTACTGGCAGCCTAACTCTCTTCAGTGTGCGTTTTGCGAGTAGACCACCATCGGAGTAGAGTACTCCTGCAACTCCAATATGCAATAGTATAAACTACGAAATGACATAGGAAGCTTGTGTTGATGCTCAATGGAATTCAATAACATTTAATGTCAAAGATATGTAACTGACTTGGCATTTAGAAAAAGAATGACACCAGCGGATAATAATGTTACGGAGAAAATGAAATAATGAAATAATGGAGTGTATGAAATAATGAAATAATGTTATACTGTTTGGGTAAAGAGTCAACATCAAGGACATTGAGTTTTTAATAAGATTTTCTGTATTGCTTATGTAGCTGAGCGTTCACTTTTTTATTAATTTTATACGTTTTATACTTTTACAGATATTTGCTGTCATTGTAATTTTCAAATGATAGTATTAACAGCAGCTGTATTAAACATATCTTAACACAATTTCAAGTAATATTTGTTTGAAAGATTATATCGGCAATATCTGTATTCGAGATAATATAGTACTTAAAGGGACATGACAATGTATTTAGAATGGTTATTGCAACAACATTTTCATGTAATTTTTGACAACAAACGTGCTAATAAACTGTAAAAACGCAGAAATTCGCCTCATCGGCGTTTTCAATCATTGTCATAAGAGGTTGACGTGGATCAGTGCTGTCCTTTCTGACCAAATTCCCAATACGACAATTCTTCCCCATGAAGCTCAGATTATTGATCCCTCGGCATATTCACATTTCGGAACTCAGGGAATAGCACGGCGTATTTATTGGAGGTTTCAGCAGCAAATTGAAGAAAGTTAGTTTATTTAGTTCCGACAATTCACTTTATCACAAAAAATATATGAATGCAAAATATGATTGGGGGTGATGTGGTATTTTGCCAAATTTACGTAAAGGATTTTATTCTACAACTCAACTAACCTACTACTGAAATGCGTGTCATTTAACACTCGGAATGTACAAAGGTAAACAAAGTAAAACTCCAGCTGCAACAGCAGGAGAGAAATCTTATTATTAGCACGAGGTCCTTTATTTATTGCTAGTGACTAATTGCCGAAACAACACGGCACAATACAAAAACACAACAAAACCAACACAAATTAATAAAACTGGGGTTACCGCCTTGGAACGGTCAATGCAAAGCATTGGGGGTTTAAACCGGTTTGTGGGTACCCGAACGTTATACTTTGACCAGTTATATTCATAATACATTGAGGTGTAAATAAAGATTAACCTCATAGCATTGCAACTCAAATTAATCAGCAATAAAATATAATACTCATTAAATGTCATTTACCATTTAATATCTCATTGGCTTTACAAACATTATCATAAAATTAGTGCTTAATTTAAACAAGGTCACTACAACATACCATTCAGAAAAAATAGCTTAACAGAAGTACACAAATTGCGAAAATTATGGACGCATCATAAAATATAACTCGTAGGTTATACCATTAAAAGGGCGAAAGGAAATCTAAATTATTCTCCACCCAACAGGTTCAATCAATCTAAACATGTATCCATTTAAATGTATGGAAATAATAAAATCCCAACACAGTAGAATTCAAACAAAGAAGACTTGGAAATATAATTTTGACAGCACGCGCTGTGATATCAATTACTACTGTGTAAACATGGTTTGACATATGGCGGGTGGGGAATATTCAGTATTTACAGAATTGTGCAACGTCTACACTGTGTTGGATTATATGATTAACGTCTTAGTAATCTCTAGTAAATGTCCAGTGAGTGTCAATATAAAGCACTGGTAAAATATTATAGAAGTATATTGATACAATTGTAATTTGTATTAGAATAAAACAATGCAATACAACTTTTATTTCAGTCACTCAATGCCTAGATGCAATGTCATTAACCAACTCTGATTTCACCCATAATTGCCCCCAACCAGAAAATAAAATGGAAATATATCTGACTTTCCCACACTAACACACTTCAGGACATTCTCAATAACGAGGAATTTACATGCAAATCTATGTACACATACTATATGTGGTTATATGGATTTCATATCGCATTGAGGCTACCTAAGAAGCAAGTAATATGCTAGGTAATTAACATTTACGTACCATCAGTATTTCCATAATCATTATCGGCATTGTGAAAATTATATGCATCAAAGGATTATACTCAATAACATCGAAAGTTTCGTAGTAATCCAGTAATTGGTGTAAAATAAAACATGTCTAGTTCTTGACTGACTTCTATGATGGATACGAATTGCAAGAACATAAGCGTTACTCTCTGCAGCTACAATTCCATTAACTTCGGAGATTTTATATCAGTGCAAAATGCAGTTTCCACTTTAGCGAACTCGTTAGCAGAATCACATCGTTAGTGTTCTCTCAGTTAATGTGGGTTATATCGCGGTTACAAGATGCACATCTCTGAGATGTCGATAAAATACAATGTTGTTCAGAGAGAATTAGGCATCTTGTCATTAACTAATAAATCGTGTTTGACGTTCAAAAGTTCTGTAAACGTACACTGTCCTACCACAACACATAGGTTTTTCGGATCCTTCCAATTATTACGTATTTGTTTTACTAATCACACACATAATTTTCAATCGAATAAACTAAAACAGTAAGTGATGTAGTTTGAAACACTAATCAGTGCATCATTCCAATAACAATGTTTACTGTATTAGATTGTTATCATTAATATGCAAAGACCGTACTTATGACAACTGCCATAATGCATGTATATACTAATTTAATGTATTTCTACGTAACCCAGATTTTGAACTGAAGATTAAACACAACTTATAGATCACTATAAGAGGACATATTTAACAAAAAGGCATTGGATAGACTCAAAGAAATAGTCCTAATATTGGATTTTACAGCTATCCGTTGAAAGCAGAAATTTCTAATTTTCTAATCAGATTATTCAATCAGAATATTCAATTCTTCGCCGCATTTCTATAATCAAATCACTGATGTTGAAGTCTGAACACAAGAACACCATTATATAAGGCAAAACAAATGTTGTTATAGTACACATTGTTGCAGTGAGGCGCTAATTTTTTTTATTGTCTGCGTTTTAAAGTGGTAGGTGTAGATACATCTTGAATGTTGTGCGTAAAGCATTTCTCAGATGTTTCACAAAGCTCTTAAGGGAATAACCACCAGATTCTAAGACAGTTGAGGATTATTGATCCAAGGCGATTTATTGTGCAAATAATAAGTAACAAAACGCTTAAAGCTAAGAATATTGGCTAATGGGTTTTTTAATTACCATACTATTAACTGTAAAACTATTGTACACACTACTGATTTGGAGTAGCTGTATAAGCCAATGTTCGTTCTACTCGATAAAATTATATAAAATATGCGGTTGAAATCTAGATCACTAGTCACGAATGAGTTTATCCTATAATTTTTTTTTTTTTAATATTGAACTGTTCTTTAAAGAGAGTGTAAACCCCATTGCATGTTCATGTAAACTGTATTACTTAATGAAACCCACGTATTTCACACTGCATATGTAATACATTTCCATGTAGTACTATCGGCGATGAAAACAGTAAATGTAAACTTCAGTAGATTTATCAGTTTTGCATTGAATTTGTATAAATATTCAAAAGTACGTTAGTCTGTTTACATACGCCGCATGGAGTTGCTAACGATAAGTATTGTTCCTTTTTTCCTGCATGACTATAACATATTTAAACAAAGGCTGAAATAAATATACAAAACACTTTCGGTAAATAAATAAGTCTTTTTTTTCTAAATCAGTAACACAAAACTTAGATCTATACTACTTGTTTGTACTCTATTTGTTAAGTCGATGTTCACACCCATATCCAGTTATGTCCCAAGTGTTGCTGAAAGTGCCTTAGTAAACAGGCAATTGGTCAAACCAATGGAACCTCTCAATGGGCAATATATTGTACTTAAAAACCAGATTTTCGTCATCTGGTAGTAAACATTATAGGATATTTTGTTATACCTGGATAGCGTATCGCTTCTTGATCAATATGAAACATATGACTATGAAAAATATATAATCATTAAAGTTACCTTTAAAATGTTTATTATTTACATAGAACTTTCACTTTTAATTAGTACTGTAGAGAAAACCGAGTACCACGCATTGTTAATATTTACATATATTGCGTTTATAATCTGAGGCCAAATCAACTCCTAAGAGATAGAGGTATGTTCTATATCTGGATACGCAATTTTCTTCCGAACCAGAGCTGTCTTCGGATATACCAAATATTTATTGAACACGATACCTAGGATTGTATTCTCTGGAATAATTGAATATGACTGCATATTTAACGGAATTCTGTCGTAGCAAATTTAAGCATATTTCTCCGGAATAATGTTATGTCGATACATGTCATCCAAATGAATATGTTTTCACAGCAGTGTCTGTTAAACCGCTTTCGTTAATTTTTTGTATCACAAAACATATACCTGCGATGACAGGGCATTTAATGCAAGTTCACTGACATTTTACTGTGTTTTAAACTAATTGTACGTATTAAAACTAGTCTGATCTAAAGCTTAGAAAATGCAGGTTGTATGTATTAATCATTTACTACTTTTATTTATAACTTACCATAAGCAGGTCATTGAAACATTTCCACTTTCCAAACAAATGAGTATAATATTCAGTCAACAATTAAAACGGAGCATCATAAAACCCTATTGAAAATGCTAGGTACCACTGACACGATATGTCTTGTTTCTTTATTCCTGCATATGTAAGTTCTCTGAAATTGTCCAATGCCTTTTAACCAATTGTAGCACAGAAAATCTATGTCGTACGCGTTAATGATTTATTGGTTAGAACATCTATAACTTACCATAAGCAGGTCATTGTAACATTTCCACTTTCCAAACACATAAGTATAATATTCAATCAACAATTACCACGTAGTATAAATGATGCGACATCTCAACATTATATTATGAATGTGTTTTATACATGCACATATATCACCTCGTTGTGCATGATACATCGCCGCTCTGTGAAACTCCGATTTTGTTAGCCTGGCGGTGGATCCGTCTCAGAAAGAATTTCCATAACGCCAACAAACAGTTTTCACAGAGATTCTTAACTCCGTATTGATCTTGGCGAAACATCCTTTCAATATTTGGTTTCTGGGCAAAACGTGTGTCCAGAAATTTAGCATTTCGGTATAGGGACTGGCAGTTTTGCAACCGTTCAGACATATTAAACAACAAACATTACTTACTTATATGTTGAAGCACGTATTGCTGTTCTTAAAATATTTATGTTCACTTAATGTTAACTGTAATGATAAAGAAGATTTGGTCATGAACAAATTAGCGAGGCTTGTGGAATAGACATTGTTATTTAGACAAAGCAATTATTCCACACAAATAAAATTTCCAAACTCAACATACGAAACATGAACTATACAAACATTCTCTACAATGTTATCGTGCGTTACTTTTCATAGTGTATAACGGAATGCTGAAGGTCAACAACACACGTACTTCAGAAATTCGTCACTAAAAATAAGCAGAAAAAAAACAACTATTATTATAAAAAACGTTATTTTTTAGTGCTTTATAGGGGTGTGTTAACGAACAAAAGGCGGTCGGTTATCGTAAAAAAAGTGTATTATTGAGTAAGGTCACGCGCCAATAACGACCGGCTTAGTGTTTTACTTAGGCTTGCTTTGACCGGGCTCCTTGTTACAATTGTCTATTATTAAACGCTTGCGAGCTTAACTGACAGTATTACGATATCGTTATATTATGAATTCTACCACGGCACTCGGCTAGTGGTCCATAGATAAAGAAGGAAAATAACTGTGGGTTTTTATTCTGCAACAAATTATGGGCGGAGCCTAATGTTTTGAAAATAGTTCCGGAAATTCGAAGAAATTGTTTCGTAAAATGCACGTGCTTAAACGCGCGATAGTAAATTGTGACAAACAAATGATTTCTGCATTTTGTAGCGCAATAAAACCACACCTGTACCACATATGTTATACTTAAGTTCACAAAAACGTTTACGTTTTGTTAATATGCTTGTAATTTGCGCTTTTTAGCATCATATTTGCACTGTATTATATCGATAAGTATGACGTCATTCGCTCAATGTTTATCAATAATGCTGACGTGATTTTTAATTGTTATGATTTATTGACGTCACCGAAACGCACGTGTGAATGCACTTCTCAGAAAATGGGCGGAGTATAGATAAACATAGTTCTCATTCATAACCTTTAAAAGTACGAATTTTATATTAGATCGTGTTAGAATCGAAATAATTAGCGGGTAACAGTTGGCTATTGCGGTAATAACCAACGGTTTGTCGTTCCGAGGCTTGTTATCAAACCACTCGGGCTACCGCCCTCGTTGTTTAATTCCTAGGCATCGGAACTCCAAACCGTTGGTTATTACCGCAATAACCAACAGTTACACGTCAATTATTTCTTATCTATATACGTGATGTACGCTGAAATCCATGTAAAATCCAATTTTAAAATTCGAATCGAGGAAAACACTGAAACAAAATTGCGACAAACTAGCGCGATTCCAGCACGGTTGTCGGCCCTGGATATAAAATATTAAAACTATAAACAAAAAGGTGCCAATTTGCGGACACTCTACTATAAAAAAAAAATGATTTTATTATTTAAGTACCATTTTTCGGGCCTCTGCGGACGTTAACGACCTTAAAAAGGTATATGATCCCTATAATGTCCTATCGCAAGAAACTGGCTTTCCATTTAGTTGTCATGACCACCTAGCATAACAATATCAGACGTGTGTCTTCTGAATTACAATTTGCAACACAAAATAATGCACCAGATCCCGAGAATGCGCCAGAACGGTCTCAAAACTGGTCTCAAGGAGCAAGATTGTCAGAATTGATACTATTATGACTGTCAGACACCCACTTATCAATACTACTGGCAGCCTAACTCTCTTCAGTGTGCGTTTTACGAGTAGACCACCATCGGAGTAGAGTACTCCTGCAACTCCAATATGCAATAGTATAAACTACGAAATGACATAGGAAGCTTGTGTTGATGCTCAATGGAATTCAATAACATTTAATGTCAAAGTTATGTAACTGACTTGGCATTTAGAAACAGAATGACACCAGCGGATAATAATGTTACGGAGAAAATGAAATAATGAAATAATGGAGTGTATGAAATAATGTTATTCTGTTTGGGTAAAGAGTCAACATCAAGGACATTGAGTTTTTAATAAGATTTTCTGTATTGCTTATGTAGCTGAGCGTTCACTTTTTTATTAATTTTATACGTTTTATACTTTTACAGATATTTGCTGTCATTGTAATTTTCAAATGATAGTATTAACAGCAGCTGTATTAAACATATCTTAACACAATTTCAAGTAATATTTGTTTGAAAGATTATATCGGCAATATCTGTATTCGAGATAATATAGTACTTAAAGGGACATGACAATGTATTTAGAATGGTTATTGCAACAACATTTTCATGTAATTTTTGACAACAAACGTGCTAATAAACTGTAAAAACGCAGAAATTCGCCTCATCGGCGTTTTCAATCATTGTCATAAGAGGTTGACGTGGATCAGTGCTGTCCTTTCTGACCAAATTCCCAATACGACAATTCTTCCCTATGAAGCTCAGATTATTGATCCCTTGGCATATTCACATTTCGGAACTCAGGGAATAGCACGGCGTATTTATTGGAGGTTTCAGCAGCAAATTGAAGAAAGTTAGTTTATTTAGTTCCGACAATTCACTTTATCACAAAAAATATATGAATGCAAAATATGATTGGGGGTGATGTGGTATTTTGCCGAATTTACGTAAAGGATTTTATTCTACAACTCAACTAACCTACTACTGAAATGCGTGTCATTTAACACTCGGAATGTACAAAGGTAAACAAAGTAAAACTCCAGCTGCAACAGCAGGAGAGAAATCTTATTATTAGCACGAGGTCCTTTATTTATTGCTAGTGACTAATTGCCGAAACAACACGGCACAATACAGAAACACAACAAAACCAACACAAATTAATAAAACTGGGGTTACCGCCTTGGAACGGTCAATGCAAAGCATTGGGGGTTTAAACCGGTTTGTGGGTACCCGAACGTTATACTTTGACCAGTTATATTCATAATACATTGAGGTGTAAATAAAGTTAACCTCATAGCATTGCAACTCAAATTAATCAGCAATAAAATATAATACTCATTAAATGTCATTGACCATTTAATATCTCATTGGCTTTACAAACATTATCATAAAATTAGTGCTTAATTTAAACAAGGTCACTACAACATACCATTCAGAAAAAATAGCTTAACAGAAGTACACAAATTGCGAAAATTATGGACGCATCATAAAATATAACTCGTAGGTTATACCATTAAAAGGGCGAAAGGAAATCTAAATTATTCTCCACCCAACAGGTTCAATAAATCTAAACATGTATCCATCTAAATGTATAGAAATAATAAAATCCCAAAACAGAAGAATTCAAACAAAGAAGACTTGGAAATATAATACATCTGAATAACAAAAGAAATAATTAAACATAAAAATATATAAACAATGCAAATCAGAAATTGTGTCGAAATATAAAAATAGTATGCTACAAACTTTGAATGCCAACCAAAACATACAACGAATAGATCATTTCAGTAAGCAAAGATAATTCCAAATTTACTACAGTAGAACCTGTCTAAACCGAACGGTGTCGGAACCGGGTCGATCGTTCGGTTTCCACAGGTGTTCGGTTTACCCAGGTTTTTTGTTAAAAGTAATTTTCTTAAAAACAAATGAACATACTATTTTATATGTTTATTCGAGTACATAATAAAACAACAACAATTTAATGTTTACACTTGTAATATTGATTATTATTTTAATTATTTGCATGTCAAAAATGCATATTTTCATATTCATTAATTACACATGTGAAACATGTAAAATTTTACACTGTACGTAAATTTCAACATAAAACACAACCGAATATTCTGAGTTTCACTAGTTGACTATTGTCGTTCGACAGCTGATCGCTAATTGCACCACTGCCCTGTTAACACCGTGGCGAATATGCCCTTTGTGTATAATTGTGTCACCAATTATAGGGTTCACACCTCTGCTGTACCGCATATTGACACCTGACAGGATACACCGTTCGGTTTATTCGGGTTTTTTATGGTTGAATAAGATCAAATGTGTGATAAAATCCTTCGGTATTCGGTTTAGACAGGGTTCGGTTCATTAAGGGATTTTTTTAAATATAAAACTACTGTTCTGAGCAAGTTTTTATGAAGATTCAGCTTAAAAATGTGGCCTCTAGAGTTTTCACAAGCTTTTATTTTCAAATTGGCCTAGTGACCTAGTTTTTTGACCCCCATCTGACCTGGTTTCAAACGTTTCCTATATATCACTTGGACAAATGTTCTAAGCAAGTTTCATGATGATTGGGCTATAAATGTGGTATCTAGAGTGTTCACAAGCTATTTATATAGCCATATAAGGAAAACTGCCCCACCCATGGCGGCCATGTTTTTCAACGGAACGGAACAATTTTGGAACTCAGTCAAGATATCATAAGAACGAATGATCTAATCAAGTTTCATGTTGATTGGCCAAACAATGTGACTTCTATAGTGTTCACAAGCGTTTTCTTCAGTTTGACCTAGTGACCTAGTTTTTGACCCCACATGACTCAGTTTCAAACTCGTCTGATATATCAAGGGGATACATGTTCTGAGCAAGTTTCGTGAAGATTGGGCAACATATGTAGCCTCTAGAGTGTTCACAATGTAAATGTTCACGACGCACGACAGACCACGGACAAAACGCGATCACAAAATTTCACCATGACACGTTGTGTTCAGGTGAGCTAAAAATCGGGATCGAAACAGCCGTTCGGTTTTCACAGGGATTCGGTTTTCACAGGGTTCGGTTTGGACAGGTTTCATTGTATATTGTTAATAGGCTCTACCGTCATAATTTTAAAATTATCTCGTTTATTTTACAGATGCAGCTAATGTTTCGCTGCTCTTGAAAGCATGTCTAGACGCAATGGAAATAGGCTGTAAGGAACGAACAGTACTCATGACAGACAACACAACCTTCAAGTATATGGCCATATTGCACAGTTTAACGTCGCAATAATGGCACTGTATTAACTATTTCATTTAAAAATGGTTATTGTTTAAATATTTACAGTTCTTATAGAAAAAAGAGTTGTTGTGTGCATCACGAATTTTTTTCCCAAAGGGTTTTATGAACAAAGAATATTCATCATTATATTACATTATAAAATAATGTAACTTTACATAAATTGTATGGACATATGATAATGACATTTGTTATTTTAATAACAGCTAGCGTGTATGCCCTTTGATTACAAAGTGTACGTTTGCATCTGCTCACTATATCAATCACACAGATGGACATTATTCAATTTCATTAAAATCAAATCCTAACCTTGTTAGGATCTGAAGACATCGTATAACAGGTCACGTTCAAATGACCTTCCGAACAATAAAATATCAGCCCTGCTACGCCCAATGAAATTGCTTTTTGCATAGCAAAGTTTAGCCACGGTTTTTTAAAAGTGATGCATTTCCAGCTGATCCTCGGGAATAAATCATTTACAGTTAATTTTCATGCGGATAACAATGGATATAGTGGTACCTCAGGCGAGTAGCCATCAAAACTTCACGGTAATTTCGTGCATAGTATTTGTGCTTTATATATGAAGCTTAACCACAACATTTTGAAGGCAACAGTTTGATTGGCTCCTGTGGAGGTCATCTGAACGTTACCCTTTATGCGAAGTCATCAGATCTAGTCAGCGGATAATATAGAAGCGTCAGACTGGAGATGATTTTAATTAGATTGGACATTATTATTTGGAACATGTGCTGTAGGTGCTATTTATGTAGTTGTTGATTGTTTAGAAGTCGCAAGAAGAATTCCATGTTAGATGAAATGCACTTTCTCTTTGATGAAACATAAACCTATCAGTGCAGTGTCCTCTGTGAAATTCAAATAAGACTCGACTACCTTTTACAAATTGCGTTCGTTAATTTCTAAGAGCTAACAAAGTGAAGCAAACTAACAATATGTCATTACCATAAATATGTCCAATTTGAATAATTCAGTATATTTGTTCCTTCAAGCAAATTTACTGTACATTAGATTTACTTTCAATTACATCCAGTAGTTGCCAAAATAGGATTTAAGACGGATCTGCACAAAAGTAGAACAGTTTCTCCCTAGCTTAAAGGGCCTATGACGTCGAGAAATTGGATTACTATTACACTATAAATTGGATTACTATTACACTATAAATTATATTATACGATAGAAATGCGCTTTATAAAGACATGTGCATGAAATAAATCATAATATAATGCACAATAAGATATTTTATAAAAACAAATTAGCAAAAAAGTCTGAAAAATTAAAACCCCAAGCAGGAATCGAACTCACGACTTAGGAGCCATACGAAGAAATGACAGTAGACAACGCTTTGATCAACTGCGCTATCATGCTTGGTAAGGAGTAGATTGTGAACTATGGTTATAGAAAACTATTATGACGTCAAAATGTTAACATGAAAAGGGCAAAACAAACAAGATCCATATTATCAATTTATTTTTATCTCAGAATTCGTGCACTCTTTTTTCATTATATATACCTCGTTTTAACCATTATTATGTCAGAATTAATATCTGAAATTCTGAATTAAAAAAAAAAGCCCCCCTCGAGGCTCTTGTCGATGATATAGTCCATTTAACCATAGAACATTTGAAAATCAAACATTTTATTTTGAATGTGGAAAAAAACAGACAGTATGCATTGGTATTACAAAGGATTATTAAACGGCATTGATAATTAAGAAATAATTTTTGGTTTAGATTTGTTAATCGGTTAAATAACAACGATTTGGAGCTCTAATGCGTATGAATTAAATCACCAGGGCGTTAGCCCGAGTGGTTTGATATACCGCATCAGAACGAAAAATCGGTATTTATTGGCCGATAAACAACAAAAATAGGAAAATTATTTCTAACATGACCTGGCAACATTTTATGCGGTTACAATGATCTACATTTTACAGTTTCGGAACTAATTTTTCGGGTTGTTTATTAGTATTTTAACAATGGTGAATTTTGTTATTTGTCTACTGTGCGTGCCAAGTTAGAATGTAAAATGCATATGAGGCGTGTCGTGGCAAAATTGGCTTAATGCATGTGCATAAAGTGTCGTCCTTGATCAGCCTGTGAAGTCCGCACAGGCTAATCCGGGACGGCACTTTCAGCCTACAGTGGATTTAGGTTTAGAATAGACTTCCTTGAAAGAGAAAATACCATAAAAGCGGAAAGTGCCGTCCTGGATCAGCCTGTGCGGACTGCACAAGCTAATCCGGGACGACACTTAACGCACATGCATTAAGCCCGTTTTCCCCACGACACTTCTCATATATATTTGCAACTACCTTTTACATATGTAGTTAGACAAGGTAAATGAATATCGCCTTCTTTGGGCTAATGAAAAGGACTTGTTATAGAGTGTTTTCATCGAGAACATTGCAATATTGATTCTGATTAAAAATAACATTTCGGAATAAACAAGACTGGGTCGTAAATCGACTTCTGTTTCTCTGCTTAGAGTAGACAACCTTTTTATACTGGGAAAGATGTTGATAATGCTATCTGTTATTGCTGTAAGGAAACATATAATTATATACGCTTGAAATACAGTAACGTGTTGCGTTTCTTGTTTTGTTTTTTCAATTACATTGCGTTTGGTAAGAAAAACCTTTTTCGAATAAGCACTAATATTGCGTTTTCCGAAATGCATTTCGTAATTGCAAAAACGACAACAAATAAAACAATCGTTTCTGCCACTTTTAACTTACAAAAGTGTTAACAATTTGATTAACTCATCCATGCAGTCATTTTTAGATACAATGATTTATTAGAAAAGTTTTCATTTAATATTCAGATAACAAAAAGAAATTTATCCTGGCAGGGATGTGTTTAAACAAATGTCTTGCTTCATACGAATTGTCCCAAGTATTTTGAAATTTGTCTTTCTGCTTAAATACTCTCGTGCAATTGTTTATCACTAAAAATGCAATTACACGTATATAACAGATTACTTACTGTGAATAGAATTTCAAAACCTATCCACATGTAACACGAAAAAACATATATCTAAATGAAACCATTTGTACTATGTTATATTATGGATTTTTTAAAATAAATAATAATAGTTCTTAGAAATGCACCTCTAATCTATGTTGGATTGAAAAGATGATTTTGGCTTCAACGACGAGCTTCCTTCATCGAAAGAATTTCGATACCTCGAGGAAACGCTGTTCATAGGAGAGACTTAATACTGTACTGATCCTAGCGAATCATCCTCTGCAAACTTGGCAGTTCACTGCAAAACGTGTTATAGTTGATATCTACATTGCAGCGTGGAACATATAGCTTTATACACTAGGTTGCTTTTTGGTGTAATTGCATGCCAAAATAGAAGGTAAATAGCATGAGTAGAGTAACTGAACATAATAGTCAATGCGTACAACAATTTTAGTACTTGTTTGATAAGTAACTTCTGTAATTAAGTGAAAACTGAAATTTAAAATTCATCTGAATATAAACTGACTTTGGGTACGGACGCTTTTCCTTGTATTTATGTGAACGTACCTAAGCAGAAAAGTACTGACTCAAGTACCTCGAATGGTGTATCCTTGACAGCTTTTAAAATAAATAACTATAAAAAGCCAAATATTCGCACATGTAAGAACATTACGATTATTACAAAATTTCAGTAGTAGAAAAATGTAAAAAACAATCTTTATAGAAACAGTATGTCTTATTGTAGAAACCCATAGAGTACATGATCAATCTTATCTGGTATTCATATGTGTATGTCTTTCATGTTTGTGTTTTACATATAGGCATTTTGTGGTTTGCCTTAAATAAATGAAGAGATATGTGAAACGGATATAAAACTGCTTTCTGTGGCCACAGCGAATGTATTTGATTCCAAGATAAGGGAAAAAACGCCCGAAGCTATCAATGAAACAGAGCATAATTATTGAAATTTGAATTTATTGTTATCTGACAGAAATGTACAAATGTTACAAACATAGTAATGTCTTTACGTCTTAACATGAACATGTAGAATTTCTACAAAGTTAGCATCACATAAATTAATAGTCATTAATGGATGTATCGCATACAATTTAAACTAGCCCTACACAATGAAAGTGTGTTTTCTTCTTCCTCATTTAAACTAATTCTTTGCATGACAAATGATCTCTATTATCCGCTGTTTCTGTACATGTAAGTTCTGTGTATTCATAATCGTTTGTCAGAGAGATGTTTTCTATAGGCATGCCTGTTTTCGACGGGTTCAAATTTTGATGCTTACATTTGCTTTTTCCGAAAAAGTGTCCACTACATAATTATATTGAGTAGTTACGTCAAACGTCAACATCTTACTATATTCTTTACACTTTTTAAAAAAGATCAAAACACATAACTGTCATATTAGATAAAATACAGACCAATCTTTAAAATGCCAGCCAGTAGTGTTATTTGTTTATTTTATTTTTCAAATGTAATATGCTCTTGTTTTGCTCGAATAAAAGAATTCAATATAAGTACTACTGTAATTTTACAAACGAGAGTACTACATTGAATTCTTGTTTGTATGAGTTTGTTTTATTTTTTCAATATTGGTCTTTAGAAAAACGTTCTTGTATCCGGGTATGACAATTTGTGGTGTGGCTTCTTCCGGACCATGGTATGGGTTGCAAATATAAACAAAGTGAAACTCCAGCTAAATCAGCAGGCGATAACTCTTATTAGCAGTACGCACAAGGTCGTATATTTACGGCAAGTGATCGATTGCCAAAAGAACACAGCACAATACAAAATCACGTAACAAACTAAAACACAATTATGAATAAAACTAAGGTCCCCGCCGTGGAACGATCAGATCATAACATTGGGGGTTTAAACCTGATTACGTTTTCCCGATCCTAAGACTTGGCCCATGTAAATGTACATAAAGATTAACCTCATAGCATCGCACATCAAATGAACAACAATAAAGAAATTCTAATTTAATTAAGTTACCGTTTAATTACTCAATTTTAATTATAGAACTTTTGTCAATAAATATCAAAAAGAAATGTTAAGACAATGACCTTGCTTTATGCATCGTGTCTCAGAAGCTGAATTATTATGCTACGGTCATTGAATTTATTAACTAAATCAATGTTTAATTTTCCACTATTATTCGTAAACCTTACCTGCCATCGTTTTTCAAAAGTATGCATGTATGCGTTACGTATGGGCCAAATGGGAACTTTTGCGCGCACTTAAACCGTTCTTAACAATTCGTGCAATGCAATAACCGTTCCAAGTAGAAATAGTTAAATGAGATTTACGTTAATATGACTCGTTGAATTCAAGTGCTAAAGTCTGTCTAAAGTTATTTATTGTAGTTAGATGATGCAGCTACGGTTAAGAATAGCTTTTAGTTCATAATTTATAGGTGAATTTCTAAATTGCTAATGTTTTTTATGTTTTCGTTATCAGAAACTCAACCGGCGGAAATATGATTTAGTATACGTCTCCGTTTGCGTGATATCATTACAGGACCAGACAGTGATATATTTCAACATCGAAATGCACTTGACGCGTAGAAACCTGGCGTTAATATCCACGGCAAACTAGAGATGTTGCCGAACAGCCTGTGATGAATGAGTTTGCTACACAAAATGTCTGGTGCTGGATGCTTAAACACACCAAGTGACTTACAGCCATACAAAGGTTTTGTATCACTGTTTGTTGTAATCACGTTTTAACGGTTGATGCTTGCCAGTTTTGTATTCTGTGCTGTATACCGCGTTTTTACGGGAAAAAATACCCATAAATAACGATTTGTTTTGTCAGAACGTCGTCACTTGACATAAATTACGGTCCGCGACTTATTTTAAAGGTTTTTCTCTATCTTAGTTATTTACTGACTTTTAAGTTATTGTACCTCACGCTGAGTTCACAAAACATTCTCGCGAATTTGTAGAATATGAACTTGCGTTCTCTGAAGGCAAACTAGTATGTTTGCTGATAGTAAACGCGTCATCAACAACTTCGTAAGGTAAATGGATATATTTATTTCACAGTAAAATCAAAACACAATGGAATAAAACATAAGTAGACAAGTACATGAAGTTGATCTTGTTACTTTAAACGTCTGAAATGTTGTGAACTGAAAAACAGCTTTTTAAGCATGTACTTTCTACATATACTAGAATTATTCCGTTTCACGCGTTATACACTTAGTTAAATGTACACATAATTAAACATTAAATTTGATGCCACAACTATTTACGTTTTGCATCAATTTCTAATCCTTTTTTTAGTAACGACCCAACAAAGATGCGTCCTTTGAATACCATCACAACATAGGTCTACTAAGCTTTGCGACGATGCGTCATTAGAATACCATCACAACATAGGTCTACTAAGCGTTACGACGATGCGTCCTCTGAATACCATCACAACATAGGTCTACTAAGCTCTGCGACGATGCGTCCTTTGAATACCATCATAACATAGGTCTACTAAGCTTTGCGACGACGCGTCCTTTTAATACCATTACAACATAGGTCTACTAAGCTTTGCGACGATGCGTCCTTTGAATACCATCATAACATAGGTCTACTAAGCTTTGCGACGATGCGTCCTTTGAATACCATCATAACATAGATCTACTAAGCGTTGCGACGAGTTCATAAAGATAATAGTACAAGTTAATCAAGGATGGAATTCCGGTGTAAACAACAATAACAAGAGTGTTTTTAATAAAAAACTGTTTATTTCTAATCTTTATTTCTTATCGTAGTTTCCCTGTTTGTACGTCAAGATGAAAAATGAAATGTAAACTTACAGTTGAACGGTACCGCGATAAAAAAAAATGTATGATTTTATCTGTCAAACATGTCCAGAAAGGATTCTGGATTCGTTGAACATGGAAAGTCACTTTATAAAACACGCAATATTTTCATTAAATATGTATTACTGATATTCAATAAACAAATAGCCACGATGTTAATGTCGCAACATGTCGGTTGGATATTTATGTTTGTCTTTTGTTTAGAATATTTGCTAAAAAAATTAAGTAGTGATTATATAATATCATTATACTTGAACTCGAGCCTACGAGAAAATCGCTAATTTACCAAAACTATGATAGCTGTGATTGCGTATTGACGAAACAAATACAGTCGTCACATACAAGTTCCATCTGATATAGAATTTATACTATAAAACAGTATGTGTATCTAGAAATTATATGAATATAGGCAGTAAAATAGTTTTTAATTTCATTTACTAATAATTTAATGGGTATCCGCTTAGCTTTTACGAGTTGATTACCGTGATTTCACTTGATGACACAGAAAAGGCGGTAATACAGAGCATAGGCCAGAACAAGTATGCTTTGGTCTAGTATTACTTGTAATGCCCTGGGCAAACGTTGATATTCTTTTTATATCGGAGTGTTTTAGTTATATTTGTATTTTTTAAATATATGTGTTAAGACAATGTAGTATGTGTTAGTCTTGAGTAAAATGTTTGTCTGTCTGTAAATAAATACATCTATTTTGCGTTTTTATTTTGCACTATGCATACAATTGCATAAATATAATAGTGAATAATAGCTTTTAAATGAATCACTTAATATAACGTGCAATAAGTGTTTACGAGACATGATGAGTATTTTGTTCTCTGCCAGCAAGAATGGCTCAATTGTTCGAAAGATTCTATCAGTGTGAAATATAAGGTTTTGTTATGGCATGATGACAGATGAAATGGGAATACTGCCTGCAGTTTTAATTGGATCGGGTGTCTGTCTTCGATACCATAATGTGCGCGGAGTGACAGCCATGATCGTGCAATGATGATAAAAGTCTGCATCTGGGTGAACACAATAATAATAAATAATTTGCGACGATGGAAAATTGATGCGTCTCATCGGTCCATTGCAGACAGCGGCAATGCTTCGAGTTTGTGTTGCCTTAACATTACAGGGACATTTTGCAAGTTTGATACACAAAATATATATTTGTTAAAAATCATTTATGTATGTTATAGTTATGAATATTACTATACTTAGAATTACTGTACATGTAGTAACGAATATTACTATATTTAGAATATTTATAATTACTGTACGCATTGAAAGTGTCTTTTACATTTTAATTACTGTCACGAATGGCTATTTCACATAATTTCCATTTAGCTCGGCCATAATAAATGTATTAATAAAGTGCGTTTGCAAGCTTTATTGTGGTTAAAGTGATTTAAACACAATATTTATCAGTTTCTCGTTCTATATCAACGCATGTTGCAAAATCCCATAACCTGCGAGACTGCAGAAAAGACAACGACTTGCAAATAAAATGTGCGCGAGCGCATACGTTCATAGTTTATGCGGTACATACTACATAATCCCCATACGAAAGTGTGTACTGTAATAATCTGATTATATTAAAAGAACTAATTACAGAAAATGTATATTATTTATGTACAACAATTTGATATGTATTATAAACATCATTTCCAAGTTCAATGCATATATCATATGTTTTATTTGAAGTCAAATACAAATTAAAGCAGGTTGCACCTCAAGGATTAGGTACATGCATGTCCAATCATTGTATGTCCAATAAAATATCTACATTTTTGGAGATTATTCAGTCGTTATTTGTATATCAACTGACTATTGTATTATTATTATTCTAGCACGCAAATACTGAATTAGGCATAATGCTTATTGTTTTTAAGTCAGCCTTACCAAATAGGGACGCTAATTTAGGCTGTGCTTTTTTAAAAATACAACAGCTTCTTAAAACGATATAAAATACACATTATCCACTTAATTTACATTTGGAAGACATTATCATTCTAAAACTGTATGACAGAATTTCACTCACGCAGTTCTGTCTGACATAATCTGTGCTGGTTGGAGAATCAACAACTCCACTGGTTATACAATATACAGCTATCTACAGTTCAGTTTTGCTGATGATCACATTGTGTGTTATTATAAACATGATTTATATTATTATTATTTATATTTAAATATTTAAATATTTAAATATTTCAAATTTGTATACCTCAAGGCTGGCATAAAAAAGGAATACATAGGTACACATTCCAAATAAATGAACGCCTAAGTAGTTTTATGAAATATTAAAATGGAAGCAAAATACTATCATTACTTTTACGAGATAGATTTAATACTGAGAGCAACACGGTGTTTGTTGATCTAAATCATACGCGTATCCGTTATGAGGCAACATAAACATCAATTACAGAGCTTAATGAGTGTTTAGATATACAGTCTCTGTGATGATTCAAATATAAGATAAATAAAGCCATAGAAACGTTCAGAGGATATAAACCCTTACTGACATCAACTAGTCCTTTGTTTGCGACAAGTGATTAATTTCCAGTTGTCAAGGTCTTATATTTTATATGGTCCAATTAGTTTGCGTTCTTAACCCAATAACAATAATGTGAATGCCGTAATATTAAATGTAGCTAAAATCAATGTAAATTAGTCGGGCATTCTGTAGCCACTGAATGTAGCAATTATTACATGTTTCGTGTTTTTCTTGTAGATATTTTACACACTTGCCTAAAATACGGAACCTATAGCTGTTAATAAATGTTGTCTTTTGTTGATGAAGCTGGGTTGTCATACCTTAAATGCCTTTTCTAAGAACTTAAACACGCTTTAAAAAAAATATATTTGTACCAGCTTACATCAAATTATAATATTCTTTTTATACTTATATAAAAGCTGGACAAATTCTTGCTCTAGACAAAGTGTTAAGGATTGATTTCCTGTATTTGACCTTGAGTTGTGACCTTGACCTTAAACCTAGGTTCTTACGCGCAACAATCTGACTCACTCTGCTTATCACTTCTGACAGGTTATTTAAAAATCCATCCATGCTTGATGAAGATATGCTCAGGAAAATGTGTTAAGGATTGATTTCTTATGCTTGACCTTTGACCTTGAATTGTGACCTTGACCTTGGGCCTAGGGACCTAGTTCTTGCGCGCGACACTTCGTCTCATTATGCTTATCACTTCTGCCAAGTTATTTGAAAATCCATTCATGCTGGACAAAGTTATGCTCCGGACAAAGATCTGCCGCCGCCCTAACGACCGATCGCCCGCCCTGCCCAACCGCCAGCTTTGGCGTTCCCATAAAACGAACCGTTTCTTCAAACGGGCGTACAAAAAGTAGTTTCTGAAAAAACTCTTAGATTAGGATTCTTCCCTGGGCCCATCGCAACTGAATTAAATGTCAGCTACACTTGATATTGAATGTTTCACGTCACACACTTAGTGAGTTCGTAGGCCCATAACGCGTTTAAACTAACAATCACATTGGAATTTTAAAGACTATGTCCACGACATACGATCTCCTTTGGCAATTTTAATGTTATTATCTTATAGTAATGAATAATGCCAAATCATTTACGTTAGATAAAACATTAATAATATACTGCATTAAAAGAATTTTATAGAAACAAAAACATAAATGCTTAGACAAACAAAACCGATGGTGAGTATCGAACTAACGACGTCATAAGAACAAATGACACATGACTGCGTTCTAACCATCTTCGCTATTTGGACTGGGGGGAATAAATTTACAAACTATCGTTATGCTAGATGCTTATAATTTTGACATCAAAATATAAACAAGAAAAGGGCCAAACAAACATAACCTTATGTATATAATGATTTTATACTCTGAGTGCATAATTCCCATTATAGGTACACTATTTTTACCTTTAATCAATGTCATTTGTTATATTTAAATTTCATTTTAACTGATTTACCTACCGGTCCTTTTTGTACACAGGGGCCCTATACAATTAACATTCCCATGACATCTTTTATATTAATCCATCTTCGGGAAATATCATTGTACACATCTGCATCCATGTTTTATAATATCGTTGTTTTTCATCAGATATTCAGATACAAGATATACAAGCTTCCCAAAGTACGAACTTCTTGACAGGGAGTGCATCTGTTAGGTCGATGGGTAAAAACACGATGGAGGAATGCTGTCATATAAAGCAATGGTAAAATATAATAGCAGTATTGTGATAGAATTGTAACTCGTATTAAACAGTAATAAAGTGGAATAAAACGTCCATTTCACTTACTCAATGCCTAGATAAAAAGTCATTCAACAATTCTGAGTTGACTCTCTGTACCAACATAATTGCTCCACACCAGAAAATGAAATGTCTGATTCTTAAGTTTAGTGTATATTGTAATTAATGTACGACTAGTATTAAGGACATTTATAATTACGAGTATTTTATATGCAATTCTTTCTACACATACAGAAGCAAGAAATAGGCGAAGTAAATAACATTTACATACCATCGTTATTTCCAGAATCATTATCGGCATTGTGCAAATAGTAAGCACCAAAGGATTATACTGAATGACATTTTTGTTTTAATTCAATTATTGGTGTAAACAAAATATCACTAGATATTGACTGACTTCTATGTAGGATACGAATTGCATCTGAATGAGCATTACTCTCTGCAGCTACAAATTATCTATAGAGATTTTACAGAATGCAGTTTCCAGTTCAGAACACTCAATACCAGCATCACACCGTTAGTGTTCTATGTGCGCTATATCGCGATTAAATGATGCACATCTAGATTGTAATACCATGTTACTAATATCAGAGAGAACAATTAACCAGCTCGTCCTTTACTAATTAATCGTTGTTGTCGTTTAAATGTTCGATACTCCTATTGCTCGTACCATAAAACATAAGATTGGAGGATCCTTTCAATTATTGTGTTCTTGTTTTACTAATCACACACATAATTTAAAATCGAATGAAATAAACACATTAAGTATTGTAGTACCGATCGGTACATCGTGCCAATTGCATGTAAATCTCTTCTGTATTAGATTATTATTGTTAGCAAGACCGTAATCACATGTTGTCATGAATGAATTATTTCAAAGTATTCCTTTGGAGTACAAATTTATACTTCAATATTAACAAGATCTTATTGATCACTTTAAGAGGACCTGCAACGAGCAGTGGGTTAGACACGCAGACTCATAGCAATGGACAGAATAAAGGCTTCCACAGCTACCCTTGTTTCGTACAATTTACTGATTTTCTCCTCACAATATTTATCTCCTTTGCCTATTTTAAATTGTTTCTGATGCATTAGTCTCACCACAAGAACAATAGTATATATTGCAAAACGAATGGTGTTAAGGTACACATTACGTAGTGGGGCGCTTATGCGTTTTATTTTATGCTAAGTAGTGAAATATAGGAAAATATCAGCGAGATATATCCCTATATCACTCACTGTACTGGACTACTTTTTTAATGTAAAAAAAATACTTAACAGCATAAAATAAAAAGAACATTTGTTTGTTTTCGGTGTGATAAACGTTATATCATCACTGGGAATGGAGACAATTTACATATTTTGACTCGCGCAAGCGCTCGTGAAAATATGTATTGTCTCCCTTTCCAGTGATGATATAACGCGTTATCACACCGAAAATAAACAAATATCCTCTATTTATTGTCTGCGTTTGAAAGTGGTATGTGTAGAAACATCTTGAATGTTGTGCGTAAAGCATTTCTCAGATGTTTTATAAAGCTCTGAAGGGAATTACCACCAGATTCTATAACTGTTGATGATTATTGATCCAACACAATTTCGTGTGCAAATAATAAGTAACAAAACGCTTAAAGCAAAGAATATTTGATGATGGGATTTTAATTACCATACTATTAACTGTAAAACTATTGTACACACTACTGATTTGGAGTAGCTGTGTAAGCTAATGTTCGACCTACTCGATAATGTTATAAAATGTGCGGATGAAAACTAGGCCACTAGTCCCGAATGAGTTAATCCTATAATTTTATTTTTTGTAAACAATATTGAACAGTTATTTTAAAGAAAGTGTAACATACATTGCATGGTCAAGTAAACTGTATTAACTGTATAAAACCAATGTATTTCGCATTGTGTATGTAATAAATGGTCTTGTAATTCTATCAGCGACGAAAACAGTAAATGTACACTTCAGTAGATTTATCAGTTTTGCATTGATTTTGTATAAATATTCAAAAGTACGTTAGTCTGTTTACATACGCCGCATGGAGTTGCTAACGATATGTTTTGTTCCTTTTTTCCTGCATGACTATAACATATTTGAACCAAGGCTGTAATAAATATACAAAACACATTCGGTATATATATATATATACATGTATATATAAATAAGTCAATTTCTTTTTTTCTAAATCAGTAAAACAAAACGGAGATACTACTAATATGTACTCCATTTCTCCAAGTCAATATTCACACCTATATCCAGTGGTATTCCAAATGCTGCTGTAAGTGCCTTGGTAAACAGTCAAATAGTCCGTAGTTGATTGGCTTTGAATACATTAGACCGTAATAAAATAAATGAAAACCAATGGTACCTCTCAATACGAAACAATAGGCAATAGATTAAAACCAGATTTTTGTAATTTGGTAATACACGTTATTAGCATAATTGATATTGTGTTCACACCTGGATAGCGTATAGTTTATTGATCAATATGAAACATGACATTCAAGAATAGAATATGTTGCATTTAAAATGTGTATTGTTCATATATATTGCACTTTTAATGATTACTGTAGAGAAAGCCTAGTACCACACATTGTTAATATTTACGTGTATTGCGTCTATAATCTGAGGCCAAATCAACTCCTTAGAGATCGAGATACGAACTATTTCGGGATATGCCGTTTTCGTCCGAAGCAAAGCTGTCTTCGGATATACAATAGGTTTATAGAACTCTACACGTGTACTTATTATTGAATTCTCTAGAATAATTTAAAACGACTGTATATTTAACTGTCGTATATATTTCAGCAGTATGTCTGGGGTTATGTCCATACAAGTAATCCAATTCAATGCATTTTTTGACAACAGTTAATCCGATTTCTTAATTTTTATGTATCACAAAATAGAAACCTATTTGCGATGACAGGGCATTTAATGTAAAATCACTGACTTTGTCCATGTTTTAAAACCAAATGCTTGTAATGAAATTAGTCTAATCTAAAGCACAGATAACTCAGGTTGTATGGGTTAATCATTTATTGGACAAGAAAATGTATTACTTACCATAAGCAGGTCATTCAAACATTTCCACTTTCCAAACACATTGGTATAATATTCAGTCAACAATTACCACGTAGTATAAATGATACGACGTCTCAACATTATAGTATGAATGTGTTTCATACATGCACACAGATATCACCTCGTTGTTGATGATGCATCGCCGCTCTGTGAGACTCCGATTTTGTTAGCCTGGCGGTGGATCCGTCTCAGAAAAAATTTCGATAACGCCAACAAACGGTTTTCACAATAGATTCTTAACTCCGTATTGATCTTGGCGAACTAGCCTTTTAACATTTGTTTTCTGGGCAAAACGTGTCCAGAAGTTAACAATTCGGTCTAGGGACTGACAGTTTTGCAAACAATCAGGCATATTAAACAACACACACTACTTACTAATATGTTGAAGCACGTATTTGTGTTCCTACAAATAAACAACGAAACTATTTAGGTTTACTGACTGTTAACTGTAATGATGAAGAAGATTTCGACATTAACAAACTAGAGAGGCTTGAGGAATAGTCACTGTTATTTAGACAGAGAAAAGTTATCCACACACATAACATTTCCAAACTCAACATATACACAATACAATGAATGAATCATAAAACCTTTTCAACAATGTTTTCGTATGTTACTTTTCAAGTGAATAACAGATGGACAATAAAACATCGAAAATGAATGTTATACAGAAATTGTGAGTTACTCTCTTTACTATTACCTTTTGTCCGTCGTCCGTCGTGCATCGTGCGTCAACATTTTCATTCAAAGAACATCTCCTCCTAAACCACTGGGCGGATTTTCACCAAACTTCACAGGAATTATCATTGGGTTACCCTCTTTCAAAATTGTTCGCTGCATATATAGGTCACCAGAGCTAAAAATATATTTAAAAACTGAAAAATTAAAAAATCTTCTTCTCTGAAACCACAAGGCTTAAAGCTTTCATATTTGCTATGTGACATCCTCTATTGGTCTTCTACAAAGAGTGTTCAAATGATGCCCCTGTGGTCAAAACTGGCCACGCCCAGGGGGTCACATGGTTTCTATAGACTTGTATAGCAAAATGACTTTAAAAAATCTTCTTCTCTGAAACTGCAAGGCCTAGAGGTTTCATATTTGGTATGTAACATTGTATAGTGGTCCTCTACAAAGATAGTTCAAATGATGCCCCTGGGGTCAAAACTGGCCCCGCCCCGGGGGTCACATGGTTTATATAGACTTGTATAGAAAAATGACTTTAAGTAGCCTTTCGGTTACACTTTTCGGTCTTAAGATTAATAATATTGTCAAAATTCTCAATTCAGGTGTTGATTGTTCTTTGTATGTTGACGAGGTTTTGATTTGCTATCGCTCTAAAAGTATGCGAACTATTGAACGCCAACTACAGCAAAGCCTGGATAAAATTTTAAGTGGGCTACAGAAAATGGCTTTACTATTTCAAAGTCGACAACTCAATGTGTTCATTTCTTCCGATTAAGAAAATTTATCGAAGACCCTAAACTTTATATTTCTGGCTCCAAAATACCTGTAGTCAATGAAGCAAAATTCGTAGGGGTAATATTTAAAAAAGAAATAACTTTTGTTCCCCACATTAAACAACTTAAAACCAAATGTCTTAAAGCTTTAAATTTATTGAAAGTTCTATCTCGTACGAATTGGGGATCTGATTATTTACTTAAATTGTATAGGAGTCTTGTTCGCTGCAAGTTGGATTATGGCTCAATTGTGTACGGATCTGCACGTAAATCCTTCTTGCAAATGCTTGGTACTTTTCAGGGTCTACCTCTAGCCCTTGGCGCTTTTCGATCATCGCCAGTTGAAAGTCTATACGTTGAAGCAGGTGAACCATCTTTAAAACTTCGCCGAAAAAAGCTCTTACTCCAATATGCATCTAGAATCGCTGCCGATAAAAGAAATCCTGCCTGTGAAATTATATTCAAACCAGTATTTTGCCGAACAATTTGAAAAGAAACAAAAAGAAATTAAACCTATCGGCCTTCGTTTGAAAAATAATTTCGAACAGTTAAATATTAATCCCCAATCTGTTTTACAAAATAACGTTGAGTATATCCCTCCATGGACTTACAACTCTCCAAAAGTTAATTTAAGTTTTTCTAAGTTAAGCAAATCCTCCAACAATTCTGAAATTTTCTAAACAAAATTAGCCAATTTTTTAGTAGAACACAATTATTTTATTCATTTATACACCGACGGGTCGAATAATGGAGACCGTGTTGCTTGTGCTACTTTTTCAAACAATTTTTCAAGGAAAATGAGACTTCCGGACAACGCATCTATATTTTCTGCTGAAGCCACAGCCATTGACTTGGCTCTTTCTTACATTTCAAATCACGCTAGTAATAAGTTCATTATATTCTCCGATTCGCTTTCTGTGCTATTATCTATCAAAAATCGCAAATTGGCTAATATTCTGATTAAAAAACTATTGTCAAAATTACATGATATTTTACAAACCAAAACAGTCACCTTTTTTGGATACCAAGCCATATTGGGATACGTGGAAATGAGAAGCTGATACCTTAGCGAAAAAATCTCTTAGTCTCTTAGAGGGATATGTCAATGTTCAATTTCCCAATAGTGATTTTAACCAGCAATTAACAAACTTATAAAATCAGAATGGCAAGCAATTTGGAACGAGGCAACCCTTAACAAATTACAAGAGATAAAGCCTAGTCTTGATTCAGCAACACCTTTTACTCTTTCAGACCGACATGATCAAATTGTTTTAACTCTCTGCAGAATAGGGCATACCAGATTAACACATTCGTACCTTCTAAACAGAGAAGAAGCACCTCATTGTTTACTTGCGACGAACATTTTACTGTCAAACATATGCTTATTAATTGCAAAGACCTCGCTGATATTCGCGATAGATATTTCCAAGAAAATTCATTAAAAGAACTTTTCCAAACAGTGTTATCTTATACATTAATCCAGTACTTAAAAGAGATAAACACATATAACAAAATTTATTTCATATTTCCTACTCTACATAGAAATCAACATACGTAAAAGGCACGATATAACCATAATGTGTTGAGTTGCCGTAAAACCCAAATAAACAAATAAACAAACTTTTAAAATGTTACTAAAAATAGAAAAATGGTTTCTGCTCAATATCTTGAGAACGCATTGAGATATTGTAATGAAACTTAATACATAAATACCTTATATTGAGACCTCGCTTGGGATTGCATATGGGATGGGTGGGTCGAGGTCAAGCTCACTGTTATTAAACATTTTTTTAATGGTTTCCGCTAAATATCTTGAGTACGCATTGAGCTATTTTAATGAAACTTAATACATAAATACCTTATATTGAGACCTTTCTTGGGATTGCATATGGGATGGGTGGTGTTAAGGTCAAGGTCACCGTTACTAAAAATAGAAAAATGGTTTCCGCTAAATATCTTGAGAACGCATTGAGCTATTTTAATGAAACTTAATACATACCTTATATCGAGACCTTGCTTGGGATTGCATATGGGGTGGGTGGGGTTAAGGCCCAGTTATTTTATATTTGGTATGTAATATTTTATAGTGGTCCTCTACAAATATTGTTGAAAATTATACACCTGGGTAGAAAGTGGCCAAGCCCTGTGGGTCACATAGTTTATATTGACTATACAAATCTTCTCTCGTAAGTGCTTTAGTGCCATTTTGGACTTTTTGTTATAAGCCATTATGATGCCTTTAACTCAGGTGAGCGACCTAGGGCCATCGTGGCCCTCTTGTTTCGTAGACCGAATGCCACATGTCAACAGCACAGGCATTCCAGCAAGTATGCACCAAAAATAAATACAACGGAACAACTGTTCATGTCCTAACTCAAGAAACTGACGTTCCATTTAGTATTCATGACCATCTAGCATAACAATACCAGACATGTGTCTACTGAACTACAATTTGCAACACAAAGGAATGCACCGGGTCCCTAGAGTGCGCCAGAACGATCTCCAAACTGGTCTAAAAGAGAAATAGTGTATACTATTATGACTCTCAGACAACCAATTATCGGTAATGTTGGCAGGCTAACTCTCTGAATGGTGCTCTGTGAGAGTAAAATACACCATCAGAGAAGACTACATGTTCTCTGGTAACCATGGAACTTCAATATACACCATCAGAGAAGACTACATGTTCTCTGGTAACCATCGAACTTCAATATACAAAATAGTATAGACGAGGAAATGACGTAGGAAGCTTGTGCACATTGTAATTCAATAACATTTAGTATCAATGCTATATACATGTACAAGAATACATTTCTTTGCAGTAAGAAAAAGAATGACACGAGCTGATACATATTGCTACGAATTAATCAAATAAAGAAACATTAATTTCACGTTTTTTCACTTTCTAATACTGCTTATCACTGGGAGCAAACTTACCAGCGACCATTAGATAGTGAGAGAGGGGAAAAAAAAAAAAATCATATTAGTCACATTATACATGGAATGTCTTGTCCGCATGCACTGTATAGCTTAAAAATATTGTTTTCCTTTTCGCAAACTACTGAATACCAACCAAAGCGTGTAAGATCAATAATTATATCATTCCGAAAGGAAAATAAGTCACATGAATTAATTCGCAACATACTTTCGTATATAAAGTAATGAAATAATGCAAAATTGTTTAGGCAAAAAGTACGCCTGAAGAAAATTGAGTTGTAAATCGGTTTTCATCTTTTGCTGATGCAGCTGGAGGTTCATTTACAGATATTTGCTACTTAAGTTTCAAATTATACCATTAAGAACAAGAGGGTGCCTTAAACAGTTACATAAGTTCAGGCGATTCGAGATTATATCGTAATAATGTGAAAATAGATCAGCAAAACAAACGGGCTCATAAACTGTTAAATCCCAGAAATTCGCCTCATCGGCGTTTTTAATCATAGTCATAAGAGGTCGACGTACTCGTCTCTTGTGGAGCGGTGCTGTCCTTCTTACCAACTTTCCCATACGACAATTTTTCCCCCAGAATCTCAGATTATTGATCCCTGGCTCAGACACATTTCAGAACTCAGTGAATAGGACGGCGTATTTATTGGAGGTTTTAGTGGCAATTTGGAAAATATTTGTCGGTGTAGTTAAGTAAATTGCCAATCACAAAAAATCACAAAAAATATTTAATGGAAATGTTTTCATAGTTAATGTTGTATTTTTTACCGAATTTACGTAAAGAAGTTTGTTCTACAACTTCTACTAACTAACTTCTCAAATGTGTGTTTATAAAACTCTGGGACGTTATAATAAAAATAGTGCTAAATTTAAGCATATGCTACATTGTAAAACAACATAGTAACCGGAAAAATAGCTAAACATAACAATTTTACTGAAATTGCTTAAAACCAAGAAAACACCAGTAACTCGGAGACTAAACTAGTGAACAGACGCTCAGCAAAATGCAATATTCCCTCACCAACACGTTCAATAAATCTCGGAATTTATATGTATATAATGTATAGAAATATTAACGCCGAAGCGGTAGATTTCAAATTAAAGTAGACTAAATAAAATAGTAGAATGAAATAGGACTACAATAAAAAATAAACAAAAATGCATCAAAATATAGACACAAAACAAATAAAAAATTGTAACGATAAAATTACGATTCAGTGATACAACTTTGAAAGCCAAGGAAAACATACAGCAAATAGATCAGTTCAGTAAGCAAAGATAATTCAAAACGTACTGTTGTTAAATGGCTCTATGGCTCCATTGCAATAATTTTTAAATTACCTCGTTTATTTTACAGTCAAAATGCCGTTTATGTTTCGCAGCTCTGGAAAGTATGTCTAAACGCAAGGGAAATATGTTTTAGGAACCCAACAAAAGACGCTTTCGTGCACCACTCAAGTACATATCCATGCCTTAAAGCACATGTTAACGGCGCAATGTTGGCGCTGTTATAATACTTCCATTGATGTCTTAGTTATTATTAATATGCATGTACTTATATTTCTGGAAGAAAACATCTAAAAAGCAGAAGGGTTTTGTGTGTATCGCGAATATATTTGCCAAAGGTGTTTATGAACGAAAAATATATTATATTAAATTTATGTAATGATAAACATGGATACAAATTGTATTGATGTATGGTATTGGCATTTTGTAAATTAATTTTAATTAGCGATAACGCTATTTGATTACAACGTGTACTTTTGTATCTTCACACTATATCAATCACACAGATGGACGTAATGGAAGAATTGCAAATGTTCATTATTTATATTTCCCAAGAAGAAGTCAAGGTTAAACAAGAAATTTCTTTAAAAAAAAGACAATCGGCGTTGAAATTAATATTGATATATCAGTTTTACCCTAAACATAATACAATTGGGCCAAGATGATCGGTTACGTGACTTCTTGGATCCCCATATTTTTCGGTCCCCACCTATATAAGAAGAATTCTCGGACCCCAGATTTTTCGGTCCCCACCTATATACGAAGACTTCTCGGATCACCATATATTTCGGACATCATAAGACAACTTTTCGAACCCCAATATTAATTTAAGATTAATTCAATCATTATTAATTATTGTACTGTGATTAATCCGATCATACCACCCAATGTTTTTACCAGTGATACAGTAATAACCTAAATAATTTACGTTAACATAATGGTTATTTGTTAGGCAAATTTAACAAATAAACAATGTAAGAAAATAATTGCGAGACGAGTGTAGTTATTCTTAAAGAAGTTCGCAACAAAAATAAAATAATTTGGTTATTTTCTCCTTTTGCTTCATTTTTCTTTATTGTTTATAGGTTACAATACACTAATTTCATCTCTAATGTCCATTCAAACTAAATTGTTTTAATAGTAAAAGTTCATAAAGCATATTTAATAATCAAAAACACACGTATGCAATGAATTTCCAAACAAATCAGTTCAGAAATGATCCATTAAATATATCCATGCTATTTTGGTAATTGATTCGTTGTTTATGAAAACCATGTTAAAACGAAACAGGAAAAAGGCTACACAGCTACCTTATTTGAAATCCAATATTTCCTAAGCAAGTTCGGTAAGGCATCCTTTTTATTAATGTTTTGGGGTAAGTATACTTTGATGCATGTATGTGCGAAATTTTAAAGAAAAATGTTTGGAACAAAATATGCATTTGATAAAATCTGAAGTTTTAGATAGCATTATTAGTTCCCATTTGACACACTTAAATGTCCAGTCAAATTATTTATTTTAGCAGTAAAAGCGTTTTTATTATCAACATACACTTGTATTTTGCCAAGCAAAGCGTGTAAAACATATCAGTTGAAAGAACCGTTACCTTGTTTGAAAAAACGTATCCTATATACTTTAAACATTGATAAAAATTTAAACTGAAAAAAGGGGCTTCGATAGGTACGGTATTCAACACCCAATATTTCCAGAACAAGGCCGGTAACCCCTATTGTTTAAGACTGTTTTAGTTTCAGTATTCAATGACGCAAATATATGGGATCTTTTAACAAAATATGTAGTTTGGAACAAAATATATTTGTATATTTGATTATTTATTGACGATTTCACAGGCATATTTATTATTTAATGAACAATTGACTTAGTTAAGCGTCCATCAATTAAGTGCGTTTTATCCTTAAACTGCACTTGTATATTGCCAAACGAAACATTAAACACGATACATTAAAAAACCACCATCCTTGTTTGAAAATGAACGAATTATATAATTCCACACTGCTAATCACACAACTGAAAATACGACAGATACCGTATTAAAAACCCAATATATCCGGAACAAGGCCGGTGATCCCTATTTTTTAAGATTGTTTTAGTCTTAGGATACATTGACGCATGTTTGTGCAACTTTTTAAGAAAATCTGTAGTTGAAAAAAAGGTTGCGAACGCCTTTAAGTAATATACCATACGTTCATATCTGAAGTTATCTAATACAGAAACCTTTCGAAGTCAAAGAATCATTTATACTGTGTTTCCTATACTGAAAAACAATCTTCAGGGAACATTCATCGCATTACAAATAATGATAACTTCATTTTTGATAACACGACATAAAATTTCATAAGACTATGTTGATGTAAATTTATATTCAGTAGGAATATATCTGGGTTTCTGTGTAGAATTAGTTTTGCAAATAATGTATTCATGCTACGCGAAGTAAAAGTAACATGAATAACATATCGACGTATTCCGAGACTTCTTTCACCACATTGTATTATAAACAGATGTAACATACTTTCATCGATTCAGTAATATTCCTACCGAATATAATTTAAAATCGTCATGTAGTCGTATGAAATATTTTGCTTGCGGTATCAAAAATGGAGAAGTTGATACAAATGTGCAATTCTAAATAATTCTTAATAAAACGCAACCGCAATTCAAATTCAAATAAAAATACTAATAAGTTTATAAAAATAAATTATCCATTTATTGAAATATTCGAGCTAACGATTTTCTGGACGCTAATTGATGCATGTAACACAGCTATACACTGGCCAGTCTGGTACCAAGCTTCTATCATACTATTTACAACAGGGCCACCAATCCAGACTCTATACACCGGCTGCCAAACGCGCGCTACTTTTAGAATGACCTTGAGTTTGTTGAACTCACTAGAATAGAATTTATATTTATTAAGCGTGTCGTTAGGCTAAACAAAATAGTTACTTCATTATGTGAATGAATATTACATTCTGTTCATGACATTCAATGAGTAAAATTGTTCATAATTATGTTCAGTTTTAGAGTGTATGTCGAAGATATGTTTGCAACTTTTATTTTAACCGCTTATGTAAACAATTTTAATCCCCAAAAGTAGGCAACAGTTATCGGTAGACATCAAACTATTATTGTAAGTTTGAATTCCCTAAAATTAGAAAATTTGCCCAATTTTATTGGCATTCAATTTTCCCGCTGCATAAAATTATCGCAAGAAATCTAGGTCAAAAGTGATCTTAGACAGCTACGCCGAAAAAATAATAACGTTGTCTCATTGAAAAAGCCAACATGGCAGTGCAATGTCCTTTGTAAAGTGCAAATGAGACTCGATTTCCTTTTCTAAATTGTGTTTGTTAATTTCCAAAAGCTAACCATATCAAGTCAACTAACAATATGTGATTACCAGCAAAATGTTCAATTTCAATAATTCATTATATTTATACATTCAAGCAAATTAATTGTATATTAGATTTGCTTTCAATACAATCCCGTAGTTGCCAAATTAGCATTTAATACAGATGTGGAAAAAAAGGTAGAAATGTGTCTCCCTATTATACAGAAAGAACGTTTGAAAGTCGAACATTATTTGGAATGTGCAAAACATTATGAGTATATATCACAAAGGGTTTGATCATGAACTGAAAATCACCTTCTTTTAGCTGAAAAAGGACTCGTTACATAGCTTTTTCCTCGAAAAATTGTATTATTGATTCTGAGGAAAATTAACATTTCGGAATAAATACGACGGTGTCCTCAATCGACTTAGGTCTTTCTGCTTGGATTAGACCACCTTTTTATACTCGGAGAGATGTTGATAACTGTATGTGTTCTTTGGTTAAGAAAAAAAAACGTTAATTGTGTCTGATTGAAATAATATTATCTTTTGTGTTTCATTTTACAAATATTGTTATTGCGTTTGGTACGAAAAACAGTTTTAATGTACGAAATAATATTGCGTTTTAACGAACTAAAGTTCGTTGTTTCAAACAAAACTAACATGTGTGTGTCGTTTCACTTTTGACTACCGATATTGTTAACATTGGATTCCCACCATCAAGCACTAAAGTAAAATGTAGATATTGATGCAGTAAATTTTAGATACCATAAACTTATTCAAACATATGTTCATACAATATTTAGATAACAAAAATAAACTTTTTTGGACACGGATTTCTTTAAACGAATGTCTTGCTGTAAAACGAATTGTCCCAAGTATTTCCAAATTTGTCTTTCTAATCAAATAATCTCGTGCAATTGTTTTTACACTTAATATGCTATTATATAAGGTATTACTTACCATGAATAGAATTTCAAAACTTATCCACATTCAATACCACGAGACAATGTTTAAAATAAGAAAAATCTCGGAATTAAGCAATAAGTACTATTGTTTTTATTATGACTATTTTATAAATCATAGCTCATCGGCATGCACCACTATTATGTGAGTGAAAGGCTGATTTTGGCTGAAGACGAGCTTCCTTCATCGAAAAAATTTCGATCACTCGAGGAAACGCTGTTCATAGGAGAGACTTAATACCGTATTGATCCTGGCGATGTATCCTCTGCAAACTTGACAGTTCACTGCAAAACGTGTTATATTTGATATCTATATTGCAGCGTGGAACATATAGCTTTATACACTATGTTGCTTTTTGGTGTAATTGCATGCCAAAATAGAAGGTAAATAGCAAGAGTAGAGTAATTGAACATAATTATTAATACGTAGAACAATTTTAGCAATTGTTTCATACGTAACTTCTGAAATTAAATGAATACTAAAATTCAAGCAGCATTAATATGAATTTGGCATTGGGTACGGACGCTTATATCATTGTGTTGATGTGAACATGATCTAAGTAGAAAAGTACTCAATCAAGTACTCAATTAAGTACCTTGAATTTTGTATCCGTGACAGCTTTTGCTATCAATGATCTATAAAAATCAAACATTTACACATGTACGAATAATACAATGCATCTTTTACAGTATTAGAAATCTGTCTTATATACGAACGTGATGGCTTTTTTAGAAACCATATGTACATGATCTCTGTTTCATCCAGTATTTATATGGCTATGCCTCTCGTTGGTTATATATATCCATTTGTGTTTATAGGCAATTTGTGATTTGCCTAAAATAAATGAAGAGATATGCGAAACTGATATGTAACTACTTTCTGGGCCCACTGCGAATGTATTTGATTCCAAGATAAGTAAAAGAACGCCCAAACGCTATGGAAACATGAATGTAGTATTCTTTGACAGAAATCTACATATTTACATACATAGTAGAAACTCCACATGTTGAAGTAGGATTAGTTAATGCATCGGTCCATCATGGTAAACATGCCATTAATGGATGTCTCGCATAAAATTCAGATTATCCTTACAAATTCAAAGTGAGTTATGTACATCCTCATTTAAATTTGTCTTAATTGATAGAGCAATTTTCCTTGTTGAAGGATGTCCATTATCACCTTTTCTTTACATATTAGTTCTGTGAATCCCTAATGGTTTGTCAGAAAGATATGTGCAAGGGGTATGTCTCTTTTCGACGGATTTACATTTTATGCCTACATTTGTTTTTGTTTTTCTTTTTGTTTTTGTTTTTCTAAAAATAATAACTATATAAATATGTTGAGTTGTTATATCAAATGTCAACTGCTTACTATATATTTTACATTTAAAAGAATAACTCACATAACTGTCTTATTAGATAAAATTCAGGCGAAACTTGAAAATGCCAAACAGTAGCATTATTTGTTTAATGTTGTATTCAAACATCGTATTTTGTTGGTTTTCTATAATGAAAAACAATCAATGTAATAACTATTGTAATTGTATAATTGATATGTTTTTAATACTACATTTATTTCTAGTCAGTATAGTTTTTTTTCCTACACTGGCTTAAGCAACGATGTCCTTGTATCTGGATTTGAAAATATGTATTTTTGCTTCTGCAGGACCATGATATGGGTTATAAAACCATACATAACATATATTATATATTTTTATACGATAAGATTGTTGCCTTTCCTTATCGTGTCTAATTTGCTTTGGATATTGTAGCTATTTAGTAATTATGTTGTTACTTAAATCAGTGTTTTATTTTCCACTATCACTGGTAAAGTAGACATGCCATTCTTTGTCAGTTGTATACATGTAAGTGATACGTGTGAGGTTCAAACGGGTGATTTTGCGCGCGTATAAAAAACCCACTATACTTTGCAATAACCGTTCCAAGTAAGAATAGTTTTACGTTTCAAAATACAAAATGTCTCCCTGATGTCAACACCTCAAATCTAGCTAAATGTTATTTACTGTATCTAATCCATGCAGAACTCTACGTTTAAGAACAGCTTTTAGTTCACAATTTATTGATGAATTTCTTAATAACGCTTTTCGTGTTTTCTTTTTTAGGAACGCAACCGGCGGAAATATTATTTAGAAGACGTCTCCGCTTGCGTGATATCATTACAGGACCAGACAGTGATGTATTTCGACATGGAAATGCACTTGACGCGTAGAAACCCGGCGTGAACCTCCACGGCAAATAGAGAAGTTGCCAAACAGCTTGTGATTAATGCGTTTGCTACACAGGGTGTCTTGTATCCGATGTTACTTTTTTCATTAATTAAGAAACACACGAATTGACGTAAACATCCGGTCATACACATTTGTGTATTAATGTTTGTTTTAATCACGTTTAATGGTTGATGCCTTCTGTAGTGTATGTGGTTTAACCGCGTTTTGCCGGAAATTGGTCTCTTTCCATAAATAACGGTTTTGTCGGAAAATCGCCACTTACCATAAATTATGGCCAGTGACAGGCTATTAAAGCATGTTCTTTATTACCGTTATTTAAAGGCGTTCAAGTTCCTTTTGTCGTTGAGTTCACAAACGATACGCGCAAATTGGAAGGATATAAACGTGCGTGCGTCCTCTGAAGGCAAACTAGTCTGTCTGCTTATTGTAAACGCGAAATCAAAAACTTCGTTAGTTCATATGAATATATTTATTCAAAGTGCAAAAAAAAAAAAAAAAAAGGAAAACAATACATTTATTGATCATATTGCGGTACCACGTGATTATTATACTAAAAGTAAATATCACCATAATTCACAATTAAATATGACAACATCTAGTAAGGTTTTGCACAACCGGCTTATCATATCGTTAGTAACAACTCAAACTTAAGACGCTTCGTTTGAATTTCTTCACAAAATAGGTCTACTATCATAAACAAGGATTTATGGAGAGAATAGCACAAGCATTTAATGATGACATGTAGGTGCAAGTGTGAAACCGTGTACTGCAAATTGTTTGTGTTCATGACGATCTCAAAAAAACATGCCTGACAGTGCTTAACAACGCTGTTTTGAAAATAAATGTTATCTAAGCTTTCTTGTGTGAATTTACCAAGATTAAATGTTTACTTAATGTTGAACGGCACCACGATAACAATTCCTGTTTCGTTTTATCTGTAGAAAAATTTGTCAAGAAAAGTTGTTGGATTCGTTGAACATGGCAAGTTACTTTATAAAATACCCATGAGTCTCATTAAATATTTATTAATGACATACAATAAACAAATTGCAATTATGTTAATGCCACAATATGTCAAGCATTTTCATAAAAGGCCGTCTAGTTGCAAAACTGTTTGGATATTAATATGCTTTTGCATCCGAAATGAAACGAATGCTTATGTAGTATAAGGTTGGGTATTTATGTTCGTGTTTTGTGTAGAATATTTACTGATAAAATTAAATTACTGATTATTGTCATAGATGAACTCGAATATATTAAGCCTACGTGAAAATTGCTCATTTTTACAGATGAACACCTGTTGTAATTATAGGTTTGGTATAAAACGCAGCTTTTACCGCAGCCAATATAGACACATAGGGTAAACACAGCTATTAGCGCAGCCAATATAGACACATAGGGTAAACACAGCTATTAGCGCAGCCAATATAGACACATAGGGTAAACACAGCTATTAGCGCAGCCAATATAGACACATAGGGTAAACACAGCTTTTAGCGCAGCCAATATAGACACATAGGGTAAACACAGCTATTAGCGCAGCCAATATAGACACATAGGGTAAACACAGCTATTAGCGCAGCCAATATGTACGAAGAAGGAAAATGATTCGAATTGGATTTTGTATAAGTTAATGTGGATTCATTCAGAAGTATCTTATTGAAAATTGCTGAATGATTTAAAACCTATATTTATAAGTCACCGATTAAAGGATGAGAGTTACTTTAATATTTAATTAAAAATATTAACGAATATAAGAGAAGTTAGAAAATGTTTTAAAAATTGAAAGTATTTTGGTTTCAGAAATTAAAGCTAATACGTGTATATGTAAATATGTAAAAACAAAAATGATTTATCATGCAAACTTATACACTAAATATCGTCCAGATTACTGTTTTAAATAAATCTAATTGAATTAGTTTATATAATTAGTTATAAAATAAAAACAATCACGAAATGTACTTTATTAAAAAATGCATTCTTCATATGCATTGATGAAAAAGTTGTTTAATTTGCAATTTAACTGTAAAATGCAGTCATACGAATAACGAATATTTATACTTGAATAATCATAATAAATTCTTAAATTAAACAAGAACAAAAAACAATAAGGGACAATAAACGCAACTAAATATGTAATACTTTATTGCTGAACACAATTAAAAATATTTTAATATAAGACTATCCAATAAAGATAAAATTTACACAATACAAAATGCAACACAAAAAGCTTACATTAACACATTGTAAATATAAACACACAAAACATAATGAGTGTGTTCAAGTTGATGTTACAGTGATTCTGCCTAGAACTGAAAGTGTGTAATAACATTTGGTTAAATTATATCCAAATATAACTGTAGGCGAAGATAGGTAAATTTAGTTTGTTTAAAGCACACACTACAATAATATATAACTAAAACAATATAATAAATACATGTTAAAAGAATAATAACCAGTGCACAATTTACACTCGGCAAATACATATTATTAAGTGAAATGTAGTCAATAGAATGAGAGTTGAAATTGCAACATTTCCAAAACAAACAAGTTTTCTGTATATATAGTATTTTGCTATATTTTTTTGTGTCGTTTGCGTAATCCATTGATTAACATAAAATTATATTATCTTCTCTGAATTGCAAATTAATTTAATTCCATTATAACAGTCTACAATAGCTTGTTCGCATGTGCCCTTTTAATAATTATATTATTAGTGCTAATAATGTTACACCATTGTTTAATAATTCGCACTTGTCTTGTTATGTAAAGCGGATAGTGACACAATTCACCAAATGCACTGGTCAAGCTTATGGACCTTCGCACAAGTCATTGATGAAGTTGGTGTCGTCGGAGTCCGCAATAATATAGATGGTGTCGTCAGCGATGATGACGTCGGTATCGTCGGAGTCGGCGATGATGTAGTTAGTGTCGTCACGTGCGTTAATTTCAACGTTAAGGTCATATAGGATCATTTGGTATATTAATTATTTCTTGCAGCTGCGGTTAGTATTTTGTATGTGTATAATATATTTCACATTATTAGTTAATAAACAAACTATTATTTACTAATTGACTACTAAACTCTCGATGAATTTACATTAAACTGAAATTTCATTTCGTTCAATTAGCAGGATTCGTGAAAAAAAAGGAAATCTGTGTATTGCTATCATGAGGAGATAAGTTATGATAACACACGTGCACTGCCCCCAAGGGCAATTAGCATGATACGCCGACATATTACTGATAATTTACCTTTTCCAAAATAATATTATCTTTTGATTGTAAATAATATTTATATATTTTGCAATTTGATAAGAATATTGAATATAATAAAAATATTAATTTTCCTAACCGTCCAAAAAATCAATAAAAAGTAATTTATAATAATAATAGGTTATGGAATTTGCAATGCGTTTATATCTCCCCCGTATAGGCTGCGTTTTCCTACACTCTCTATATTGGCTGCGTTTTCCTACTATCTCTATATAGGCTGCGTTTTCCTACTACTCTATATTGGCTGCGTTTTCCTACTATCTCTATATTGGCTGCGTTTTCCTACTATCTCTGTATTGGCTGCGTTTTCCTACTATCTCTATATTGGCTGCGTTTTCAACGATATCTATATTGGCTGCACTAAAACCTGCGTTTTATACCGACCCGTAATGATATTTTATCATTGTGTTGGCGGATCGCATGCAATCGTTACATGAAAGTTTCTTCTGAATTTGATTTACAGTATACCGTAGTATGTGGGTGTCTAGATATTCTTGGAATAATATGCAGCAAAAATAGTGTTATACGATATGTTAATTATTTTGTGGGTTTTCGCTGACTCGCAGAAATAGTGTTTTATTTGCTTATTATTAAATTCGTGTTAACTAAAATATTTGCTTTACTTTTATGAGTTGTGTGCTTTCACTCAAGACACGGAACTGACCCAAATACCGAGTAATTTCCATGACGATTTGCCCTGAACCAACAGAATTACAGTCTAAGACAGTTACTAGACGTGTTGGAAGACGTGTAAACAACGCGTTAAACGCAACTATGAAATATGGTGGTAAAACAGGTAAAGTGCCAACCAACGACCACAATTTATTTGTTACAAAAATATTACGTCATGTGTAACTCATAGAAACGAACGAAGTTAATTATTTTCCGAAATCAGATCATAGTAACTTACAAAAAGAGAAATAATTTGAATAAATAAATAAACGGAAAATATGGTGCAGAAGTACATCACCATAGGCAAGCGTTTATAGCTTTTAAAAATGTTTATAGTTCTGGAAACCAGACATCATAAATGTTATATTACTATGTGTTTTGCTATTTACACCATGAGTTTGTTAGAGCAACTGACAGTTCAATCAAGTATGTCTCCAATGATATAGGTCTATGCAGTTTGACTACACGAAAGATGAAGAGGCTATTTGTTGGTTTCAGTTTAAGATTATTATTTATTTCATGAGTGGTCATATAACATATTTTCACTGGTATAGGAGCCACGAGTCAAAATATGAGGAGGGTTTCCCGCTGGATTTCTTGAAGGCATGTCGGCATGCCCGAACCCACCCCCCTCCGTCTTTATTACGTACATTATTCGTTTCAATATTTTTAATTGTCAATTTGTGAAATAGATTATGGAATTACCTGAATAAAATTTAATGGTAAATATATATAAATATAATAATCAAATGTTTTAAAACGCCTGTTCACTCTTCCTATTCACTCTTCCTGGCAAGAGCTGGTATTGGTGACAAACACTTTTTAGTTTTTAGTAAGGTATAAACTCTGCCTTTACAAATGCCGTATTTGATTGGCTAATGATGTCGGTGTAGTAGTTTTCTACGACCTCAAATGAAATACAATACGAGCTTACACTGAAATCAACAAATGTTCTTTAAGACGATAAATAAAAAAAATGCGCGAGATATGCTGAAGCGTCAAAGGTGTATACTGATGTCAAATATGATGTCATAATGATTCGAAAATTGTAGCTCACTGTTGTGGTGGGCAAATAGCACCATACCTTCTGCGTCGATGTCGCTTAATTGTAAATTTATTGAACTTTATTCTGTGTTTTCTGTTGTTTAATAAAGGCTGATGTTCACACTGACGATTAGGTTATTCACATACATTCAAAAAAAGTAAAATTAGTTCTATATAACACTGAGTGAAATGATCGGGTTACCATTCACTGATATTCTCCACTCATTCACCGCAGAGCACAGACATTGTTGGAATCTTATTAATATATTATACTGTTTAACACCCTCTCATTAAACATATAACACACTAAAAATTATTTCGGAAAACAATACATGTATAAAGATTTTAATAATGACGCGCCAGCCACAAATTGCTAAGATATTAAGACAAGAACATTACTTCTAGGTTCAAAAGACATTTCTGAAAAAACGTTTACTACTACTTAAATAAAAGATACTAGTTCTTGAAACCACGGAAACATCAGCAGAAGAAAAACACTTATTATTATCCAGGGTCCTTTATTTTAGGCAAGAGACCAATATAGGGATAATATACCTGTTTGAGGTCGTTAACGTCCGCAGAGGCTCGAAAAAAAATATATCAAGGTTAATAAATGGGTAATTTACTATAAAATTGTATTTTGATAGTATACAGTAACCCCAAATCGTGCACCTTCGTGTTTATAGTTTTTAATGTTTCATTACCAGGGCCGCGTTCAGCCGAGCTGGAATCGCGCTAGTATATGTCGTTATTTTGTTTCAGTGTTTTCCTCGATTAGAATTTTAAAATTGGATTTTACATAGATTTCAGCGTGCATCACGTATATTGTAAATGATATCATAATATCGTAATACTGTTGTTTAAGCTTGCAAGCGTTTCATTATGGACAATAGTCTATACCCCTTTAACGGACTGAAAACGGAATTCTTATGCTATAATTATTATTGTCAATACAAAACAGTACAATATGCACAACACAACACAAAATCTAAAATAATTAAAACTAGGTTTAAGTCACATGAGACACATTAGTAAGGCATGATGCCAAGCAGACAGTACATGAAAGTTTATTTGATAAGGAATACATTTCCTCGAATACATTTGTATCAGTACATTATTGGCTAAAATTGTAAACCATTTCTACCATGTTGTATATGAACAATACTTTACTGCAATCAGCAAAAAGTGGAATATAAAGCATGATGAACAAAAATGCAGCAAATGAATGTAGTTGCCTTGGGCAAGCAAATGAGCACCTGCTTTGATTGTGTCTCTAATTAACTGTGGCAATTAAACCAACTGTTGTGTGGTACTTAATTCAACCTTCAAATGACATTTACCCACGCGTTTTTACTTTTCACATGCTTCACACCGTCTCCGAGTCTGCCTCTGCCCGGTTTTTATTTCGTTCTTTTTAAACATTTCATGTGTAAATGTTGGTGAGGGCGAAGTAAAATGCGTCGATTATGTTAGAGACTTGGGTTTTATCATGACCAATACACTCAACTTCACGATGACATTCAGTAAAGGTGTCAGATAGATCATGTACAGCTACGTAATATTATAGCTATACGTAAACATCTCACGCAAAAGTCAATTGAATCGTGAATGCATGAATTGGTTCATTCCCATAGTGATTTTTGTAACGGTCTTTTTAATACAGTTCAACAGTTCAGTTAAAAGTTTATTGGCGATCGGCAAAACAAAAATGCCTTTAGCCATTTACAAAATAAATAAAGTATGGCAAAGACAAACAATCAATACACACACACAAATGATGATTTGATAAGATCAACTACATATTCATAGCAATGCATACCTATATATAGTAATAGGAACGCAAATACACGAAAGATACAGAAGACGCATAAATATTACATTCAAGGAACAGATAACTCAGAAAGGGTATTTTTTCTGTATGACATAGCTTCTTTAAGATATTTACACACACCTAACAGATTCTTAACATTTTTGATGACATAACAGTTTTGAATAAATAAATGGTTGGCCACGAGATGTTTCCTAAATATTTCTTTCTCAAATGTCTATAGTTATAACAGCAAAGTAAGAAGTGGTACTCAGATTCTACAACATTCATATTACAACAACGACATAATCTTTGTTCGCGCTCAACACCATAAAATCTGCCCGATTCTATCTCTAAATGATGGGACGATAGTCTGAAACGCGCTAAATGTTTATATAAAACAGCCTTTTTAATTTTCATCAAATAGTTTTCACAAACGAACTCTGTTTTAAATATGCAATAGTGATGTAGTTTAGGCATTGATTGAATGGTTGCAAGCCATTCCTTTACAAAAGTGTCTCTAAGCTTAAACTTCATACTAGGAAAATAGTTTATTTCATTAACAAAATTTTGACGAATAGTGTTGATATCTAAATGATCCATCAATATTATTAATTCTTTTAGACCAGCATGCATTATTACTAGAGTTACAAAGGTCAGAATATATCTTATACATAGGTAAATTTCTATTTTTCATAATTTTTAAACAAAAACGGATAGCCATTTCTTTACAAAGGATAGAAAGGGGAAAACGACCGTATTCACCAAAAACAGCATAATTTGGCGTCTGCTGTTTGACTCCGAGAAGGTGTTGTAAAAATCGAACATGTAATTTGTCAACATCTTTTATATTATAAACACCCCAAATTTCTGAACCATATAGCAATATTGGAACAATCATAGCATCATATTATGTTAATTTGGTTTTGATATGCAGGTGTACTCTATCAAAAATTGATAATAAGCTGCAATAGGCTTTTAATGCCTGGTCATTTAATATTTTAACAGAGTTTTTCATGTTGCCAGTATATGTAAAATTAATACCAAGGTAAGTGAAATTATCAACAATTTCATTTTTTTCTCCATTAATACAAATATTTACATCTGAATATACAATTGTTTTACGTTTTACATACTTTCGTTTTATTCACATTTATTTTCAAGCCCCATTTTTCTGAGTATTGATAGATAGCATCAAGTTGGGCTTGTAAACTTAATTGATTTGTCGTGAATAATACAATGTCATCGGCAAATAAAATCATATACATAGATAAGAGCTCAATATCTTTTCTGGATAACTCATCAATATTCATGTTATTGATACATCATTAATAAATAGTAAGAATAATAGAGGCGAGAGTGGCTCCCCTCGTTTTAGGTCCACTGTGACTTCAAAGAAGTCTGAATAAGAAAACTTTTCATTCTTTTCCTTAACATAGTTTGGCAACTTAATACACGACTGTACATTCTTATATATAGTTTTTATCATATCTATCATTTTACAACTAACACCAGATTTTATAAGTTTTACCCATAATGCATCATAATTAACAGTATCGAATGCACGTTGGTAATCTATGAAAGCACACCACAATTTTTCATTTTTGTTAAGTACTTTTTGAATAATTGCATGCACAAGAAAAATTGCATCAGTCGCAGAATGATTATCTCTAAAACCGATTGACAATTGTTAAACATATTTCCATTCTCACACCATTTATTAATGCGATTTCTTAACACAAGAGAAAATATCTTTGCAGTAATATTGACTAGAGTTATCCCCGTATAATTAGCGGGATTTGACTTGTCGCCTGTTTTATGTATAGGGACAATAACACCTTTTGTCCATGACATGGGATAAACATTACTATTGATCAGTTATCAATTTACCTTCTATTATTCGCCGACGACGCAGTATTAATCTCCGAATCCGCAGAGGGATTACAATCTTCACTGAACAATTTGCAAGAGTATTGCAACAAGTGGAATATAACCGTAAATATCGACAAGACAAAAATTGTTATCTTTCATAAAGGCAGATTACAAAATGGATATAGTTGGGTGTATAACAATAATCCAATTGAAATCGTGAACATTTTTAATTATCTAGGAGTAGTAATGTCAAGCAGCGGCGCTTATATACAAGCCACAAACACTTTATCAGCCAAAGCGCTAAGGGCGATGAACTCCTTATTTACTGTTACGAAATCTTTGAATGTGCCTGTTAAAATCATGTTTAATCTGTTTGATGCCTATGTTGCCTCGATTCTTAATTATGGAAGCGAGGCGTGGGGTTTTAGTAAGGCGGAAAATATTGAGCGAGTGCAACGCAAATTTTGTAAATGGCTTTTAAATGTGAAAGCGTCTACAAACTCAAATGCTTTGTATGCCGAAGTAGGTAGATACCCGATGTATATATGTCGATATTTACGAATAGTTAAATATTTCGTAAAATTGTTTAATGAAAAATCGTCCAACTGTATTTTAAGCAATATTATTCGTAGACAGTGTAAAGAGGCATGTGATAACCCTCACTCCAAGTCATGGGCATCAAACGTTCGGAAACTTTTGCAAGAATCAGGTTTTAATGATGTTTGGTTATATCCTGAATCTGTTAATGTTAACAATTTTATTACAATTTTTCGCAATAGATTACAAGATGTGTTCATTTCAAAATGGCGAAGTTATGCAAATGAAAGTTCATCATTATTTCTTTATAAGGAATTGAAACCCATTTTCGAAAGATCCATGTATTTAGATAAAATGGAAAATTCAAAATTTAGAAACATAATAGCAAAATTGAGATTGTCCTCGCATGTTCTTTTCATAGAAACTGGTAGGCACCAACACATTCCAAGACATGAGAGAATATGTAAATTGTGTACTCTGAATGAAATTGAAGACGAGTACCATTTTGTTCTAATATGTCCTTTATATGTCAATTTGAGAAATACACTTATACCTGACGTTTACAAAAGAAGACCAAGTATGTTTAAATTTTTACAATTACTGAATGAGACCAGAAAATCTGTATTGATACGTCTTGCAAATTTCTGTATTAAAGCCTTTAAACTTAGATCCGATAATATATAGATTTATGAGAGTATACTTTTTGTTCCCAAATTGACTGTTTGTATAAATATCTTAAAGCATAAAATTTTTCCAATCAATTTTCAGATTTTAAAAACATTCACTAAACTTTGTTAAAACAGAGCGAGCCCTCTCATAAAATCCTGGCATTCTCACGCAGTCATATATTTGAAAAAAAAGTCATAAATTGTAATTGCATGTTTGTACTTTCACATGTTCTTTTTTGTTATTATGACGCATGCGCAATTATGTTTGCCTAATGGCGTGTATGTATTTGACGATGAGCTGTATATGCTTTAGTCATAAATAAACTTTCTGTTCTGTTCTGTTCTGATAAACTCCGTGGTCGTAAATGTGATTGAATATTTTACACAGATATGGAGATATAATTTCATTTGCATCAATAAAAAAATCTGCTACATTGTTATTAAAGTCACAAGACTTAAAACGTTTCATGGACTTAATAGTTTTACATATTTCGTCTATTGTCAGAGGGCAGTCAAGCTGCTCAATAAAGACCGGATTATTTCTATTCGTGTCATAATCATTGGGTGTAAAATTACCCTCATGTGTATTTGATATATTTACAAAATGATTGAACATGTCATTTTCATTAAAATTACCAGATGAAGAAGAAGATTTCTTAAACTTGTTTACATATTTCCAAAATTTTCGAGGAGATATTTTGCTAATGTCAGCAAGTTAAGACTTTTCCTTAGAAAAGTATTTAGCCTTGGCAATCCTTTTTGTTTTACAAAAAATGTTTACTTGCATTTAAAAAAGCGAACTTATTATCCTCACAATTATTTAAACATAGTGTTCTCTTCGCAACATAAAATTGTTCCTTGGCTGATTTACAATCATTATCAAACCAGGAACATTTCTTTTTAAAACTATTGCATTTTGACGCTAAACACTTTTTCAAAAAACATGACGATGATATATCGTATATTGTATTTCCAAAATCCGCCATACATTCATCAATAGATGTTACGCCTGACAGTAGTTTTGAAGTAATATTATCAAAAACATATATTTTTGCACCAACACAATTCAAAAACGTTTCTTTTTTGGAAGCATCCAATACCAGTTTATAAGCAGGGTTGGTATTTTCACAAATATCAACGGATTTACATTTCATATCAAAATTAATCGGGCAATGGTCAGAAAATTCTGTTAAGTCGAAAACTTGTAGATTATATACAGATTCATAAGAATTATAATCACATATGACATAGTCGATAGTGCTAGACACAGGTTTATTTCTAAAAGTCGATTGAAAAGTACATTTGCCCTCTTCTTAATGAAATTCCAGCCTACTAAATCATCAAACTACAGCGAGTCCAAAATCATGCCGCTAATGTAGTAAGAATGCTTCTTATGAACAGTCAAGTTTTAAACTTCAGAAAGAATTACATTCTTCCATTTAAAGCTAGAGTTATGTTCAAAGTCATAGTGATAGTGTTTCGTGGCATCAATGGTACAGCTCCAGTGTATCTGAGGGAAATGTTGGTTCCAACGGTACAGTCTGCGATCACAAAGTGATGCTAACTTTAACATCCCTGGACGGCGAACAAAATTAGTAGACAGGTCTTTGACTGTCGTTGGTCCCAAAATGGTGGAATGATCTACCTAACTATCTGAAAAACATTCATTCTGAAGTCAGCTTTAGATCCAAACTGAAAACACGTTTGTATATTCAGTTTTACGAATAACGAGTGAGCTCTTGTTAAAAAAACAACAACAGCTGTAGTGATATAAAACAATATTGATATGCATATGTCTAAATCTAAGTTCTACAATCCTGTTTGAATATTCAATGTTTTAGTTCTATAGTGTGTATATAATTATGTAGTATAATATGGTCATGCGTAATATGTATTATTTTTATTTAACAAATGTGTGCTATGTAAATGTGAATCGCAATAGAATATTATATTTTTTTTGCGCTATACAAGTGCCATGTATTTGTACTAGTATTTGTGAACATCTAGACAATTTGTTATTGTTTGAAAATTAGTGACATGAATGGATATGGGATGCCGATATGTTTATTTTTAAACTGGCGCCACTGCGAAAAAGACAACGTGTGTGAAAAATATGAACAAAGCAAACAAAATCAACTGATTCATTAATTACATTTTTTCAATAAATTACAAAAAAATGCATATAAAAGCGCCAACTACACACATTCTAGATGTCACTAGATTCTACGTTAATATGCAACACTCTGGAGCAACATTGTAACTCACTTCGTTAAACATGAACACTTGTTTGAACGACACATGTATCGTTATTGTGTTTAATCTTTAGAAAACTGTAAAAAAAAAAAAAAAAAGTACATAAGTTATCTAGCACAGTATACTGTATACATTTTCATGGCATTGCCATTGGGTACGCTTATTTGTATTCGGAATTAACAAAAATAAAACAAGAAATCATTAAATTAATAAAATGAATCGAACAGTCGATATAGCTTACTCGGTAATTATATCTGTTGTTTTAATAAGTTTATCAGAACACATGTTTGTGTAGAATATTTATATAGATACATTGTTAACTTGAAATGTCCTCAGGTTAAAGGATTATCTTCGCTAGCAAAGTTTACCTATATTCATGAACTTAAACATTCCTCGTGAAATTCTCCCTAAAGCAGACGATGTTGCAAAGAGACAAGAGTACGCAACTGTAAAAATGTTGTAATAATAGAGAAAGTGCCAACAGCGAGAGATGTGGTTTCGGAACCACAGTAATTGCATTGAAGCTAATGTTCCAGCATTTGTATAATATTTGATAAGACAAATGCGATTTTAAGTTTTGTCTATGTGGCATTTTATATCAATGTTAGCATATAACAAATTAATAAACTGTAATAACAATCCGCACCCTAATCCGTAGTCAAGTGTTCAGTGTGACGTTATTTTAAGTTTTAAGATAACTTGTTCGAATAAATTCCAAAGTTGATGATGCGTTTAGTGAATGTATCGGTAAATTGCTTTCTAAAACGTTGAATCTCTCCTTTTTCTTTAACACCAAAGAAGCAAACAGTGTCCATATATATTTAACTTAAATAGGTGTTATTAAAATTGTTTAGAGAAAAAGTAATTGAGCTCTTAATAATTACATCATATATGTTGCACATTATTCATTATGCATGTTGACATAACGTGCAAAATGAATAATGTGCTACGTTATACAAGATTTGTTTGGGACTTCACTCGATTACGTTTTGTGAAAACTAGTATTTCATTCTAGTCGCAACAATTATTTAACTGTCCCTGTTATTTTAGATGCAGGTCCTATAGATATTTACCGGGATGTCATAAGAAAAAGGTAATGAATCATTTCTAAAAAAGCAAGTCTGGTGTCAGCAAGAGAACAAGATTACTTCAATCCCGTATTTATAGATTGTGTCGTTCTCCCTTTTTTGGATGTATTACTTTCAAACTAATAGTAATGCAATATGCATACATACACCGTTGCCAATGACATCTGAACTCATAATATTACACCTCGTATCTGATACGTTGCTTATGAGTCTGAGGAAGGTCGTAAATCACCGACGGTTGGTGAGATCCAATATTGGCCAGATAATTTGTTAATTTCATGCTGCATTAAAGAATAAATGAGCAAAAACATGAGCCACACACTGCTCAACATTACATGTGTATTAAAATAAATGTTTGTTTAATAATAAATCAAAACTAAACTTACCGTTTAATTATTGGCAACAATAACTGCTCTTTATGGAAAGGGTTAGTTGTCGGAAAGATTCAAGTATCAGAGGTCTTTTTAATCTTTATTTGATTGCTTGGAGGACTGTGTACAATTCCTAAGTATGATAAGCCGTGTTTCTCCAGTATATCCTATACGGAGTCGTAAAACATAAGTGCGTTTTAAACAACGTTCAGAAATTTTCGTTGTGTTGGGATAGCACTAAAGCATAATCAGTGTTGAGTTTATTGCTGCTCTGGGAAATGTTTTCTGTACTTTCTCCATATACATTTTTGAACTGTATTATATGTTTGAAATATAAAGTATTGCAAAATGCGGTGATGCCGATATATTGTATTGTATTGTATTGTATTGTATTGTATTGTATTGTACTGTACTGTACTGTACTGTACTGTACTGTATTGTACTGTACTGTACTGTACTGTACTGTACTGTACTGTACTGTACTGTACTGTACTGTACTGTACTGTACTGTACTGTACTGTACTGTACTGTACTGTACTGTACTGTACTGTACTGTATTGTATTGTATTTTTTGTTTACATTTCGTACCACAACATGAGGACTTTATATCCCTGTATCATGTGTATTGTGTCTAACTGCTAAAAGGTAATATGAATTCAAATATCACTGAAGCATGTGTTGATACCAGAGTATTGAAGATGAAAAATGGTGATAATAAACTATGGTTGTTCTGAAAGCAGTGCACTCATGACGTTATATCTTCGTGAATAAAAACATATGTGTTGGCAATGTATTGTTTATATTATAAATGCTAAAACATCTTAGTGTGAAATAAGTCTGAGTATAAGTCTGAGTATAAGTCTGAGTATAAGTCTGAATATAAGTCTGAGTATAAGTCTGAGTATTCATAATTGTCCGTTTTAGAGCGCTATTGCAACCTTTTATAAACCCTCATCATCTTCATTATGGTCTTTTTAACCCCAAGTCGTATTTATAAACCCTCATCATCTTCATTATGGTCTTTTTAACCCCAAGTCGTATTTATAAACCCTCATCATCTTCATTATGGTCTTTTTAACCCCAAGTCGTATTTATAAACCCTCATCATCTTCATTATGGTCTTTTTAACCCCAAGTCGTATTTATAAACCCTCATCATCTTCATTATGGTCTTTTTAACCCCAAGTCGTATTTATAAACCCTCATCATCTTCATTATGGTCTTTTTAACCCCAAGTCGTATTTATAAACCCTCATCATCTTCATTATGGTCTTTTTAACCCCAAGTCGTATTTATAAACCCTCATCATCTTCATTATGGTCTTTTTAACCCCAAGTCGTATTTATAAACCCTCATCATCTTCATTATGGTCTTTTTAACCCCAAGTCGTATTTATAAACCCTCATCATCTTCATTATGGTCTTTTTAAACCCAAGTCGTATTTATAAACCCTCATCATCTTCATTATGGTCTTTTTAACCCCAAGTCGTATTTATAAACCCTCATCATCTTCATTATGGTCTTTTTAACCCCAAGTCGTATTTATAAACCCTCATCATCTTCATTATGGTCTTTTTAACACCAAGTCGTATTTATAAACCCTCATCATCTTCATTATGGTCTTTTTAACCCCAAGTCGTATTTATAAACCCTCATCATCTTCATTATGGTCTTTTTAACCCCAAGTCGTATTTATAAACCCTCATCATCTTCATTATGGTCTAGAGCGCTATTGCAACCTTTTATAAACCCTCATCATCTTCATTATGGTCTAGAGCGCTATTGCAACCTTTTATAAACCCTCATCATCTTCATTATGGTCTAGAGCGCTATTGCAACCTTTTATAAACCCTCATCATCTTCATTATGGTCTTTTTAACCCCAAGTCGTATTTATAAACCCTCATCATCTTCATTATGGTCTTTTTAACCCCAAGTCGTAAAAAGTTGGGATTATTTCCCTTTGAAATTGAAAATTCACTTTTTAGACATTGTTTAAACACATATTTATACAATATATTCCATTGTCAGCTGTTTCTTTTTATTTATTTCGTTTTTAAATAAAAATACGTCTGAGGTCTAAATGGCCCCATGATATTTCATTGTCATTTCGGAACAGTCAATTTGTTTCCTTCAGTATCGGAGGCAAAATTTTAAACTGTTGCCCTCGGCTTTACGGCCAAGGGGCAACAGTTTAAAATGTGCCCCCTCTACTTCAGGAAAACAATTTGACTGTTCCCAAATGCCTATGAAATATCTGTATAATTTATTACTTATAAGAAATGTACGAAGTTAATTATTTTCCAAAATCGGATCATAGTAAATACAGAGTGAAATAATTTGAATAAACAAACAAACGGAAAACGATTCTGGCTTTCAACATTGTTTATAGGTCTGGAAAACAGAAATCATGTATCACTATTTTGAGAAATTATTTTGAAAGAGCAACTGACAGTTCAAGTATTTCTCCAATGATATAGATCTATATATGCACTTTGAAAAAAACTAATATGGTATTTCCTGACAAGTTGTAGAATCTGATTAATACATGCAACTGTTTAACATCCTACCATTATAACTATAACAAACTACATAATTATTTATAGAAATACATAATGATTTGTATAATAACGTCACAAATTTTTAATGTCGAGATAGAAGCGTGTTATAAAAGCCTTAAACAGTACTTCTAGGACATTATTGATCTAAAGCACTGCTACTTAAATCACATTTTAATGCAAAATGCAAAGCAGCTAGTACATGAAAAGATTACATTATTGACCAAAGTAGCAAATCATTCCTATCGTGTTATACATAATGAACAATACTGCAATCAGCAAAAATAGGGGATCTAAAGCATGATGAACGATCGAACAAAAATGCAGCAAATAAATGTAGTTGCATGCGGCATGGAAATGAGCACCTGTTTTATTTGTGTCTCTAATTAATTATGACAATCAAATCAGCTGTTGTGTGGTATTTAATCAAACCTTCAAATGATATTACCCACGCGCTTTTCAACTGTTTAGATGCTATTTAGCGTCTCCGTGGCTGCATCTGTCCCGTATGTATTTCATTTTTTGTGAACATCCAGACATTGTGTTATTGTTTGCATAGGAAACTGGTGAAACAAAAAAAGTACTTAGTTATCTCGCACAATATGCAGTAGTTAATCGCATGAGATTGCCATTGGGTACGCTAATTTGTATCCAGAGTTAACAAAAATAAAACAATAGATCATTAAGTTAATTAATGAATCAAACAGTCGATATAGCTGACTCTGTAATGATCGCTAATGTTTTAATAATTTATCAGAACACCTGTTTGTGTAAAAAACTTACAAATATATACACGTTAAAGGAACATTTTCGCTAGCAAATATCCAGGAATTCTCACAATTTTGCGATGTGACGAGCCACTGCCTTCACACGCAGTATGCAACTGTAAAAATGCTGTAATAATAGAGAAAGTGCCAACAGCGAGTGGTGTGTTTTCGAAACCACAGTAATTGCATTAAAGTTAATGATCCAGTGTTCAATGTCCTAATGTTATGTTAGTAGTTTGTCGTGATATTATCGTAAAAAATACCTTCGTATGGTAGTTGATAAGAAAAATGCGATATTAAGTTTAGTCAATGTGGTATTTTGTTTCAATGTTAGTCTGCAAAAAGGTTATATCAAAAATAAATATCAGGATGTAGATGATTTCTGAAGTTAATGTATTGGCAAACACATTGTTTGCAGAAACTTTGAAACCCTACTGTTTCTTGAGCAAACATTGGTCCATCTTGTTCATTTCTATATTAACTCAAATATGCGCGTTTTGCTTTAAATGATATAGGTACAGTACTAGTGCAGCTTGATCATTAGCAATTATTGTAGCCATGCTGCTCATCATTCATAATACGTGTAGACACAACTGTGTGTAACATTATACAAGATTTGTTTGGGCCTTCATTGGAGCACGTTTTGTGAAAACGTCTAGTATTTTTGTCTAGTTACAACATTTTAGTTCACTGTCCCTGTTATTTTAATTGCAGGCCCTATAGATATTTTATCGGGATGTCAAAGAAAAATTCATGCATCATTACTGAAAAAGCAAGTTTGGTGTCAGAAAGAGAACAAGATTACTTAATTCCTGTGAGTACTTATTGATAGATTGTGTCGTTCTCCATTTTTCTGAATTTATTGCTTTCAAATTATTAATTATACAATATGTATACATACG